>VYZM01017863.1:0-36926 GCA_013398915.1 Dromas ardeola | reverse complement strand
AGGTGGTGGAGGCCCCATCCCTGGAGACATTCAAGGCCAGGCTTGATGAGGCTCTGAGCAATCTGACCTAGTTGAAGATGTCCCTGCTTCCTGCAGGGGTGTTGGACTAGATGACCTTTAAAGGTCCCTTCCAACCCAACACATTCTATGATTCTAAAAAAGTTTAAAAGACCAAAATATACCAAATACACTTGTCGTCTTGATTTGTTTATTCAGTCATATTATTCCTAATCTATGTGGTAACTCCAATAACAAGTAGGACAACAAAAGTGTCTTTTCTTTTTTTTTTTTTATCTTTCCCTTCACTATTTCAAAAATACTGCTAACTCCCTTTTAGAATCTATCTCTAATGACTAGGGCAGATATTCCTTCACAGATTATCAGCGTATCCTAAATCTTACATTTTTCTCATGTTTGTTTGTTTTCACCCTCATCAGATTTTTTTAAACTACGGGCTTGACTTAGATCCATTTTGAAGTTTGTCCTGCATAGACTGAAAGACTAGCTCTTGCCTTTCTTCCCATCTCCCCCCAAGTTATTCTTTAGAATTACATGGTCTTTTCTCAGTTTATTTTTTTCCTTTGTGAAGAGGAAGCTGGTGACACCAATTTACACATCTACAGAGGAGCTGCATCCCTTTTTCTAGCTCAGTAATTTTCCTCTTGCAGAAGATGATATATGGTATCACATGACTGATGTTGTTTTCTTCCACAAAAGCCTGGACACCATAATCACGCTCATGCTCAGAGATTACAAAGTTTGGAGAATAGCCTGTTCTCTTATTATTGTGCTTTTTTTTTTCCTGGTGTTTAATCTTCTTTCTTACTTTTTTCATCTCCTATGAAACCTGAAGCAGTATACTATAGCTAAAGCAACTAACTGTAAAACCACCTTATTTTTTTCATGGGTTTTAATCAGTTTATACCAAAGCGGAACATAAAACATATTCACAACCTTCTTATGGCATTTAAATTATTATGAGTCCTTTCTTATCCAAGAATTTGTGCTGCTAATGCAAATGAAAACCTTTGGTTTATAATTCAAAAAGTAAATTCCCAAAAGATCCAGAGAACTGATGGTTTTGCCTGCAGGCAAACAGAAATAGCACTTCGCGTCATTCATTCAGTTTAAATCTTGACAGTCTGAGCCTTGTTCCTATCAGCTATTACATGTGAGATTTCCACCCTTTATTACTGCATGGCTGCTTACATTTGATTTAGGAAATAATCAGAATTTGGATTCAGTGTGTTCTTGCAGAAAGACGATGCCTTCTGTAGATATTCAGCTGTGCTTCTGTTAGCTTAAAAAGAAAAAAGGTAGTACCTACAATATATTACAAAAAAATCAGAAAGCGATACCATGTTCATTTTTCCACGTTTGAGTTTTAGTGAAGCAGGCATCATAGAAGCAATATCCATTTTCACAACCGCTGTTGTTTGGTAACTGTCTTATTAACTTTATGGAGGTCTTAAAAGTAAGAACATAGGGTTCATGACACAGAACAGAGAAGGGTTTGTCCTAACCTGGCAAATGAACAGCAGGATTCTTCGTTTTCAGGAATTTAGTAGATCCTTAATTGCAGCAGAGATGCAGGGGAAGGCTGTGCTTCAGAGCACCACTTTGTGGGTAATTGGTTGTTAGGCATTGGGTCTCGCATAATGTAACACCTCTAATTGTACAGCAGGCTGTAATTCAGCCTGGGAGCTGCTGATGTACTGCAAGGGCACAATTTAGGTGGCTTACAAACAGTAACAGAAATATGATGCTGGGTTATAGATTTAGTATTCTGTGAATAAATAAGGAAGGCTGTGTAAATGAGAGGCTGTAACTTGTTATATTTTTTAAAGTCTTATGAATAATATCAGGAGAAGAGATTTAAAGTCTACTTAGTTTAAGAGAAAATAGATTGTTGAGTAAGATTACAAATAGCACGTTACAAAGGGCTATGCTGTGTGCAGCACAGAGGGGCAATAGCAACATATTGCTATGCGGTGAATTATTAACAATTAAATTACCCCACAAGTTTTTTCTTGGTGAATTCTGGAGCATACTCTCTGAAAATATGTTATCCAGCCTGCCAGGACTGATACTTAGATAGCTCTGTTGGTGCATAATGTGAAATGTAATTTTATTTTTTAAAGAATAGGTTACAAATTGCATGCCTTTTTTGGTAGATTAGGTTGCTGGTATTCCCAGAACTTCTGACAAAAGCATTGGCTATCTTACTGACAAGTAACAAATGTATTCATAAATGTGTGTGAATTTATTATGAGTCCTAAGAAATGAGCAATTTATAATATCTATTTGCATAAAAATGTATGTTGCATTTTTCAGCCTTGCGAGAGTGACATTATTCTAAGAAACAGCATGACAAACACGAATCATACATTGTCAGAGCAGTGCCCCTCCTGTAACTACTTTCAAGTGTTAGCAGTGTTATTGAGGGAACAGGAGATTAAGCCTCTACCCTTGGGATCCTCAAAGGCAATGCCTGCATTAACCTTCATCTCTTTGTGACTACAAATAGCCATGCAGCAAAGTAGTATTGATTGTGTGCATTAGATCAGTCAACACTGTTTTGTTCAGCCCACCCTGATGAACTCATTCCAGACGTTTTTAGACCAGTACTTATTGACCTGAATGTTCTTACCCTGATTTAGAGCAGAAGAGGGTCAGGTGACATCAGCTTCATGCAAAGGATGATTAAAGCTGCCAGAGAGAGGACTTTAAGGTAGATAGCCAAGTATACCACTATATTTTTTTCCAAATTCTTTCTTTTGTTGGGAACATAGATTTTTGCAAAATTTAGCAACTATTAGCATATCACAGGAAAAAAACAAATTAAAATTGTCAGCGGTAACATGGAGTTCTTTTCATTCTCCGATGTTTGTTTCCTTTGCTCACTTGAACAAAGGTACCAAACTGAGCATGTTTGGAGTCAGGAGTGTTCTTGCTTGAAGGAAAATGAGTTCATAATTTTGATTCTTGCAAGAATCTCACCTTGAATCTGAGCATTCATTTCTTCATGACTGGAAACATCATACAGATGTGGTGTCCAAATTAAATTCAGTTTAGCTTCCTTACCATTCTGTTGGGCGTCTGGAGATTTCTCTTTGGTGGTGTGGGAAGAAACTGTTGTCCATCACAACTATCTAAGAAGGTGTTCATATGTGTAGTCTAAATTAATTTTTCTCCAAGTCACACCACTTACCAATACTTAGTTCAGCTATGAGAATCCATCCCACTGTTCCTGTTGTCTCTGCGATATATGGATTCATAAAGGAAAATACAGTAAAGTCAGGTACAAGCTATAATCAGCTACTGAAACCCTATTAGGTGGATGTGGCACTATTTTTTAGTTCTATCTCTCCAAAAATATTATATTATTATACAATCTTCAAATGACTTAGAGCTTTTGTGTTTTCCTCTCTTCTTGCTGCCTAAAATTTAAGCCACAAACTAATGAGGATTATTGGAAACTATTTCTTTTACTGTTCTTCCTCATGCCTCCCTTTCCTATCACAAATCCAAAATCCTTCCATCTCATGTGATATAACAGTAGCGCACTCAGTATCCAACATGACAAAATACATTTTCACTGTTATATCAAAACCAGCTTTGGCATATCCTGATTTATGTTTTATCTTAGCTTCTTGCCACTGTGAAAATTAGCACAGGGAAGAGGCAGTTTCTTTAGAGCATTTTTTTTCCTGTATTGAAAGCTACCTTTTATTCAGTTTTTCAACTGTCAGATTTTAGAGATCATTCTGGACAGATTACTCAGCCACACTGCTAACTGATGGCTAAAGATTATCGGTCCTATGAATTCATGCAGAAATAAATTCTAGGAGCTCCTGAAAATTGTACTTATGTCCAGAATTTAATGTTTACAAATTATGTAACAGGATTCAGATTTTGCTAAGAAACTAGCTAAATTTGGTCATATGCTATGTACATCTGTAACAAAACTATTTTATGGAGTAAACCAGAAGAAATTAAAAGGGTCAAACCTTGCATTATCTTGGGCTGACTTTGAAAACCCCCATAATATTGCATCTGGTTTTCAGTAAACAGTGCCAGTATGCTAGGTTAGGCAGATAAGATATAGGTATATTAGAAATTTAACTTCTTTAAGGGTGCAAATTTTTCCTCATGGGGCTGAGGAAAACCTGATGCTTCGAGAAGTAATTTAAGTTATTCTCAATGTTAAATAATCAACCTTCTCATAAATCATAACATATTAGAAAAAAATGGGTCTTTTTTGTCGGTCAGAATGTATAATCTGTTGCAATACTTTCATAAGGGACTAAATATATTTTATATATATATTAAGGATTATGTATAGATCTGCATATAGAGACTCTGGTAGCCAAAGGGACAACCTTATTTAAGCAAATCTGTGTTTATCCCTAGAGTGCTTACTAGTCTAATATCTTACTTATTGAATAAATTCTTCAGTAATTAGTAAAATTTTGTTTTAGTAAATTTAAATATTCTAGTCGTGAACTTTAATCAGATTTGGATTAATTATGATCTGAGAGTATTATGATCTGAGTCTGTTTAGCCTGGAGAAGAAAAGACTGAGAGGGGATCTTATCAATGCTTATAAATACTTAAAGGATGGGTGCCAAGAGGATGGGGTCAGACTCTCCTCAGTGGTGCCTAGTGACAGGACAAGGGGCAATGGACACAAGCTGGAACACAGGAAGTTCCATCTGAACATGAGGAAAACCTTCTTTACTTGGAGGGTGCCAGAGCATTGGAACAGGCTACCCAGAGAGGCTGTGGAGTCTCCTTCTTGGGAGATATTCAAAACCTACCTGGACGCGTTCCTGCTTTGGCAGGGAGGTTGGACTAGATGAGCTCCGATGGTCCCTTTCAACCCCTACCATTCTGTGAATATGTGATTATCTGTCTCTTCTTATATCAACTAACTCAGTTATCATGTCAAAGGGGTAAATTTTGAATGACAAACAACATTTTGAGCTTGCAATACTTTAGTCTCCATCCGTGGTTTGAGGGTTGTGTTTTATTTTGTACAAGAATATTTATGTTTCAATAAATTACAGAAGCATTTAGCTCTGTGGAAGAAAACTTACCAGGGAACTCTCGTATTTTCATATTAATACAGTATTTTGATATTACACAATAATCATGAAGACAATACTTTTTGTGTTGTTTTTCTAACCAGAGTCATCAATTGCAATGTCAACAATCAGTTGGAAATTGAACTTATTAAATTTATTAAGAACAATTGTAAAAGTTGACATAAAGCTGTAAATTATTCCTCCATACCCTCTGCTTCTGAAATACTTCTGACAAATCAGATCTTCTATTCAAGTGGTCTAATATTTATTTATTCCAGAATATAATAACGCTTCTTAATAAAATTTGCAACATTTATAATGATATTTATGGAATTTTCAGAAGACAGAATGAGCTTCTTCCCTAATTCTATCTGACAACAGGTACCCATATCCAGAAAAATTATCTTTGGTTAAAATCACTTGAAGTCACAGAAGCTAGTATAAATGGCAAGGACAGAAAGAGGGAAAGAGAGAAGGGAGGAAGGAGGGAGGGAGGGAGGGAAGGAAGGATTACCTAGTGTACACAAGCAATGGCTATTTCAGTCTCAATAGATAGTAGTAGTTACATGAAATAATATTTCTTCTGTAAATTAAGACGTGTTTTTATTAAGCCTTCTTGTATTGTATACAAATATTGGAAGTTACCAAAAGTTATAATGCACATGCTTTAAAAAGGAAAGGAATTAGAGGACAAAATGTGAGCAATACTGCTTAAAAATTTCTGAAGATCACTAAATGACTGTTGATTTCAAACCACGAAGTCAACACGCAGAGAAAAATGCAGCCCTGGTTGATCACTGTCAATGGCAAACTAGCTCAGTTTCTTTTGAAAGGTCCCTTGAGTTGTTCTGGGTTATAATTTTAAAATTAAATTCATCAGTAGTAGGCAGGTGAGCCATAAATCTGAATATTCTTTAACTTCACATATTTTTGCTAAATCTTTAGTTCCTAAAGCTGTACAGCTTAGAGAGATAGACATGCCTGACAGGTGAATAAGTCAGCTGCATCAATCATACAAAATATACACTAAAACTACACAGCCAATTCATCAAGCGACTGAAGTCCAAAATGCTTTTTAGTTGGCCTAATTTCCGACACAGCTTAAATGAAAACCTTCAATCCTCTGGATTCCTGTTAGAGGTATTAACTTTTCCAATGTCCTCCAAACCTGCAGTCTCTACAGGTCAAACAGAAAATGTGTGACATCAGCAACATGATTAGGTTATCCTCCTTGGGAATTCTGATTTGAAGATTATAACCCAAAGTGGTGGGCCATCTAAAAAAATTTTGGTTCCTGACCATCACCTTCCCTGATTCAGGGTAGACGGTTTTATTATATTAAAAAGTCAGAATAAGAACCCTAACAAATGCCTTAAATTCCACATGTTTTTCTTACTAACTCCTTAAAGATGAAATTATATGATCACCAAGAGGAAGAATATATTGATTCATAATGCGTTACCTTGGAGAATGCTTGGCTAAAATCCATTTGCTTGTGTAAAGCGCGGATATTGTTAGAAATGTTATCCACTTTTTCCTGTAAATGGGTTTTGGGAAGGAGAGGGGAGTATTCTTTAACAAGAAATGATGTTGGCTTGTGTATCTTGGGTCAGGCCTCAGATATAAAAAGCCATCTTGCATGTAATCTTAATACAACAATTATTCAAGGAAAGTGGAGTTTACTTTGGGATCTTCCTGTCCTTAAATGTTCTGTTTACAAGTCAAAGAGGAATTCACATGCCCTTAGTCTAGTCACCTTTCCTTGTACGTTTGTCTGCAAACCTTGAAAAATTTGTCCATCTACATGTTCAGACCATGTCAAAGATAGGATTTAGATAACTGTCAAACTTTAGATTTACGCAAATTTAGCAGCAAAGAAAATCATGAAATATGTTAATCAGATCTTGTAAAATGTCCCTCCAAGACAGGTTGCAAGGGATAAAATACTAAATTGGAAATATCTATGGTCTCTATTTTAAAAATAGAGTGTGACAGTACTGTAGCATATCTATGCGTATAAATTGACTGCCTATGCCTGTTAGGTTTACAGTGATTGATTTTAATTGAGCAATTTGCATAGTGCAAAACCCCTTTTTCTTCCTGCAAAACATTATCCATTATATGCAGATAAAAAAGTCAAACCTTTCAGAAAATGAAAGGGAAACACCACATCAGCCTGCCATGCCCTAGTCATGCTACCTGTTAGCCTGCATCCCTCCTATTCAAACTGATATATCCAATCGACATTTTGACAAACTGAAATTTTCTGATGGGAAAACCATTTCAGAAAAGAAAGAAAAAACCTGCTCACTCCAGCTTCATTACCATTACCACATAATAAAAATGTTATTCCCTTTGTTTAATGTCCAACCTAGTATTTCTTTCATGCACAATACATTTTTGCAAGAAAGAAAATTTCTGTTTTAACTTTTTTCCTGAAGGTGTATGACAGCCCTTCTCACAGTTTAACAGGATTATGGTTTTTGAGATATCCTATTTAGTCATGCAAAACTTCCTCAAAACTCTGGAGAATTTGGTGTACTGCAGGCTAGAAAAAAATAAGTTAAAAAATCTATAATATATATTGATAAAAGTCACAAGTAAGGATGATATAGGATGTTATTTTATATGGTGTTGCAATTTTAAAACCTTTATTAATTTGCCATATACTGAATTACCAATTTAAATTAAAGGCCAACAGATAATTTTATTCCTTTACTATGAGGAACGCTTGAACTAATTTAAAGTAATGCAGCAAATTATCTAAAACCATTTAGTCAAATATACTAGAGAGGGGTCAAACCTAGGGCAGCTCTATTTAAATCAAATTGAATTCCATCTTGAGAATGGATTTCAAATAGATTTTTAATTGCAGTTTTTGTCCACAGGGCATTCTACCACACATTTTTTGTTTGAAACTAAAATCCACCAGAACGTCCTCCGTCAGGGTAGTGCCAGGTCTCTCTTCATTACAAAATTTCTGTATTATGAAGTATGTAAATATGTTCTGAGGCTTTCATTCATTGCTCATTTTGCTTATAGTTAATCTCTTGAGACAAACAGTGTGTACTTCCCACGTCTGGTTCATTTCAATCAGCAGAAAAACAGGAAACAAAACCATAACAGTAGTTGGGCCTTTCCTCATAGACCAGAGAGAAGCTGCAAAGGTGGTGCAGATGTTTTGCTGTAATGGTGTGATCCACAGCAGAAAAAGCTGGTCCATGAAGCTGGCATGGTGGCTGCACAGGGCCTGCAGGAGAAGGATGCAATCCTGCACATGAAGGGCCCATCACTTTATTGCTTTCTGGCAGTACTGCCTAAACACAGAGGATGCCAAGCTAAGCATTTTCTTGGTACTATGAGGGTTCCTGTGAGCATCATGGCAACCAGTGAGGGAAAGCATTTGTGACAGCACTGGGACTGCCCTGGAGAATTGTCCCCCTGAGCACAGGGATACATAGCTTTGAACTTCCACTGTGCTTCCTGGTACACACAAGTCCACCAGTGATCCTCTCTTCTATTCTTTTACTTCCAGGTGGATCACAACCCCAGAAAGAAATGGAAAGGTCAGGTATAGCCATGAGCACACCAGAAAAGTTACTGTGTTTTGGATACATTTTGGCCTTTCCTCAACCCTTATGCAAGTTGCCCTTAGCGCTGCCAGAAACCTAGCCCCAGCTTTAAAGTATATCAGAAGATGACATTGTAAATGACAGGCTCCTAAATTATTTCTACTAATGATTCTGGACAGAAAGTAAATGCTTTGCAAAAAGATGCGTGCAGTATTTTTCAATTAAAGAAAAGTCATACAATCCTTTCAAAAGCACAATGACAAGTCCACCTTTTGTAAACACCTTTCTCAATAGAGGGCAATAACTAAACTGGTCTATTGGTTTGTGAGATTTTTGGACAACACATTTGCTAAATGAATACTAACTGCAAATGTGCTTGTCGTTTTTTCTACAAAGACGACTTGTAGGAATGGTTTGTTCTTAAAACATTGTCAAATTACTTACAGGACTTTTGTTCCCAATTAGTTCTGTTTACAGTTCTATTTCAGATGTTTTGTTGTGGGACTGAAGTGGTTTCAGATGGCAGGGGTCATCACAAATGAAATGTTCGGTTCCTGATATGACATACTTTTCGTTATTAGAAACACTTTTCTTAAAGGCTACAAAGAGACATTAATTACCTCATGTTTTTACTTGCTCTTCTTCCTAACATAGTGCTTTCAGTGAAAATTAGCACAATAGAGAACTTTTGTATCATTTGCATGTAATATAACCTCTCAAAATAATTGAGTTGCAAATTTGTTTTAAATATTTTTATAAGGACCGTAAAGTCAAATGCTAATTAAATATTTTTATAAAGGACCCTAAAGTCACACGTTAATGGTCCTAACAAGCAGCTGATATTAGTAGACTCATTGCAGCCAGGACATACTAGAAAGTTGAGGGCACCCAGTTGCAGGTACTGGAGCAGAAATACAGTACAATAACATAGATAAGGATACTAGTTGGGTTGAAACTACTAGTAGAAGGGGCTTCTGCCAGCGTGCAAGTGGTGCAGCTCCTCACAGAGACAGCAGCAGCAGCAGAGAGTTGGAGAAGAACAGGTTTAACAACTGGCTTTAGAGCTAGACATGATTCTGGGTCTACCGAATCAGTGGAGTCCAGCTCCAACTCAAAGCTGATTGTGGCAGATTGTGTCAGTTCTCACGACGAAGTGACCATGTAAGATGAGGATGTTGGAAAGCAAATAAAATAGGTGTGGAAGCCCTCAAATCAGGAAAGTTCTTACACCCATACTAAATTTATTTTATGCTTAAAGTTAAAAAAAAAAAAAGGAAAAGAAAAAAGAAAGATTCAATATCTTCCCTAAATCATGGCCATCAAGAAAAAAAGATTTTACACGAAGAATGCAAAAAAAGGCCAAAGTATTACTTGTTCAATCTAGCCTTTCCATGTAAATACCTACACAAATCATCTGAATCTGTGAAATTTAAAGGGCTTAGATCTCCTGCTTTGTAAATATTTGATTTCTAAACCAAGTTCAGTTGGGTAAATGGGACTTTTTTCAAGTTAAGCTCCTAGCATAATGGATAAGGCTCTTCTATTGTTGTTAAATTATGTATTGGTCACCAAGTAAATTTGATCCTGAGAGTGGCTGTTTTAAATTAATCGTATAAATGCTCCATAACACAATAAATACATATATATTTGAAACTTTTGTTATTTACTTGACAGACTTGAATCAAAGGAGCCTTTCCTGTCCGTTGGGTAAGTAGGAATATGTATATTTCCATGTATATTTATATATTCAACTACCATATGATATAACTTATGAGACCATGTTGAACATAAATATCTTGTTTCAACATCATGGTTATTTACTATACCTAAGCTTAGAAAAAGTAGTTATTAGTCAATAAAGTCTGCAGTTGTGAATATCTCCCTTCTTAAAAAAAAGTATGCTTCTATTGACTAAACAAAATTTATACTAAAAGACATGTAGGTGTTAAATGTTGCATTTAAGAGTTGCATAAAGGTAGCTATTTTATTATTTTGGTTTCGTTGATCTTTCAGTCAGAAAAAGATTTCAAATATTGTCTATACCACTTGTTTAAGTCCCTGAACAGATAATTGATAGTTTCTTTTCAAATAAAAGTGTTGTGATACTTCAACAACAGAAATAAAATCAAATTCAGAAAATAGAAAAATATCACATTTTTAGCCTAATTATAGATTACTACACTGATTCGCGTATTACAGCTATTGTCTTCATAGTCTCATAGCTGCTTAAACAGTTATATGATCTGTAAAACAAAATTATTAACTCATCTTTCTAAAAACTTATTTTTAAGTGTGACATGTTCTGAAAAAAAAGGTACCATTCTTTCATAAAATGTAGACCATTATGTATATTTTAAAGGTAAGTATCTGTATTTTACTGAGTCCGAAGTTCACTTGTCATGCATTGTTTTCCTTTTAGCTTCTTTCTTTAAAACTTTCCTAAGTTCTCTAATATTCTCAGTCCCTGTTGTCCTTCAGAACTGTACATTCTTCATGTCTCTTCATTCTTATTTTATTTTGTTCACATGCTTCATGCTACCAAGAACATAAACTGCAGACAAAAGATCCCATGCTAAATAGCCATTTAAGGGTTAATTCTACCATGTAATTATCAGTAACTTCCAAATTTTTGTATTAGCTGCAGATCAAAGAACTACTGCAACTTCTGAAGTGTGAAGTAAAGTTAGCAAACAAAGGAAGTGTGTCAGTTATAAACAGAGAAACTCAACAAATCAGTGCAAACAGGATTGAGATATGTCTCTGTTTTTATAGCACAAAGTAACTTTTGTTTGTTTGAGTATATTTTGAATTAATTGCTTGCCATTTCTACTTTCTACCAACTCAAAATTATTGAAAAATAAGTTAAATGCTGGTCAAATTGGGGTGGGTGTGGTGGTACTCTTAGTTTTCATGCTTTGAAATGTCCTAATTCATTATCAAATTCAGTCACTTCTATTACCTTTCATTATTCCACTTTGTAACTTGTCCTATTGAGTTGGTTTTTTGAGGTCTCCGCTCTTGTAATAAGGTGATTACCTGAAAATCTCAACTTTAAGGTTAAAAAAGAAGTTGCATGCCATTGTGGCTGAGGAGCAAACTTGAAAGTATAAAAATCGAGGAAACAAATAGAAGAAAATGATAACAATTATATTAATAGTAATTACCACAAAATAATAAATCCTATTTTTGTAGTTCTTGTCATGATCTTAAGAATTTTGCTGGCAACTTTTAGGATATTTGAGGATGTCTACTTAGGAGGAAGTGTTATGTTTATGGTTTGGGTTTGAGTTTGTTTCCAGATGAGCAGGTTGGTGGCCAATGTGTAAATCCACATTACCTCCACATAGCCTGGATTCCTCTCAGGAAGTCTAATTTGAGCAAATAGACTTAGCCTTTTCCCAGAACTTCCCAGAATTTTGCCTGTAATACACTTGAATTATTTTTTGCAAGTTTGTAATTACAAGGATAGAAAACATGAAAATTAGTCCCCTCCTCTGTGCTACTTTTGCCGTTAACTGTTGTATTTCAGCCACCTCAAAGGAGGGCTTCAGACAGAGGTTAGAGCACCGTGCTTTGAGGAGGGGCCCAAGCCAACATCCACCTCCTTGATACAAAGTCAGAGAGATGCTCCTCCTAGTCCCACAGTAATTGGGGGTTTCATTTGGTCGGAGGATGAGCTCTTGTGCCAAGGCCTGTATCAAAGGTTTTAACCCAGACTGATAGCTGCAGCCACCAGACTTCTAAATTACAGTAAATGTTCACAGAAGGAATGCTGACTCAGCCTCATTTAGCCTAACACATGGGTGCCCCTAATGCTTCTTGCAGCCAGAGTTGGTTAAAACACCAACCTAAATTACTTTAGGTTGCCCACAGATGATTTGGTCCTGCACACTGGCTTTTCATTCATTTTCTGTTGGCAGAGATTTGTTTCCACATATTCATTATACTGCCTGTAGGGGCTAATTATGCTTTTTCATTTTGCCGTACCTGAGCTAACGACTTCTTGGTGCTTTTCAACTGTTAATTCTTACGGTGGGGGAAGGGAACATGAAGTGTGGCAGCCTAAGAGCTCAAGACTGCCACAGGTTGTTGAGCTCTGCATGTATGTGCAGGGCTGCAGCCTTCCTGTGAAAAATCCTGCAAAGGAAAAGTGGTTCTTAAAACAGTGCATTGTTTCCCCTCTCTCTGAAAGCAGCCAGCTACAGAGAGAAGAAGACCCCACCTCTTGCTGTTGTAGTTTGTGTCTCGAAGGTAGGGAGAAAACAGCTCCTGTACTCCCTTGGTAAAGGAAATTCCATTTATCCTTCTTTCTATGCAGAGTGCATAGCAAAGAAGAAAAATCCATGGTCCTTTACTCCCTGTGCAAGTCAGGGCCACAATTTGCCACTGTAATAACAGTAACCTCTTTAATCCAAGTAGTAGCAATCAGGAGCAAAAATTCGTCAAGTATGTGACCTATTCAGACAAAAGTATCTGAATTCAATGTTATGATTTTGGGCTAGAATACAGAGTTGCATTTGAGATACGTGTTGTCTTCCTTTGTCTCTTAGAGGTGAAAATAAATTCCTTAGGGAAGGCTGAAACATCTCTTAACAGTGCAGAACGTTGTTAGCCCGGAGGGGCACAGGATGCTTCTCCCCCCCCACAGGTGTTATTTCCACACTTCCGGTGTTTTGTGTCCGTATTGAACCTGAGCAAGACAGAGTGTTGTCTGGATTTTCTTATGTAGCATTCATGCTCATGTAGGGTTAAAATGAAAAAGAAGTCATGCAAATAGCCAGAATGCCTGGAAGACTTTACCATCAGAGGCAGCAGTTCTGGTAAAACTCCACCAAAGTGAAGACTACTGATAATGCATCAAATTAACTTCATGCCGAAGTCTTTGGAAGATTCAGACCTAGAAAGACCAGGCAAGTAGAGAGGTAAAAAAACCTAGGTACTGCAAAAGGGACAACCTAAGAGTCAGCTCATATTAAGTTCATCCCACTTTGTGGCAAAAGATGTATAATATTTTAAAAAAATATATATTTAAAAAGCCAGAAACTTTTAATTATCCACTTTTTTTCTCCTTATTTGGCATTTTGTTCTAATAATAATGATGTATAATTATCCCCTCAACAAAACTGTTCTCATTCTCTCTGGATGACTAGATGATAATCCAGTTAATAACTATTCACCCAGCTATTTCATGGCAGCTGATTCATGGTAGCTATCTGCATGTAGAAGTTGAGCCCTTGATAACTTCCAGATAACACTGCATGCAGATTTGTAATTGGTCACGGCCAAGAGAGACCATTAATTATTTTGTAACTGTCTTACATAGTAGAAATTCTTTGAATTAATTTTTGGGTTTTTATCTAACTATAGTTGTATGTAACTTTAATAATAACATCTACTTTTTAACATATTCAGTGGTAGAAAATCCATCACAGCAACTAATAAGCTCCTCAAACTTTTAAAAATCTTTGTCTTCTTTGTTAGTTGTCATTTAATACTATGTCCCATGCTGTTGAATGCAGAAGAGACAGGGAGAGAGCAAGAAACAGAGCTTATTTTTTCTGAGGCTAGTGAGAATTTAGATTAATCTCCTGGCAGCTGCAGAGAACAGGATTACTTCTGGATACGCAGGCAATAGCTCTTCAGTGAGACGAACTTTGAAAATGCATGTGTTTTATACATCTGGTTGTCAGCTGAGATTCAGTCTCTTTCTCTTTCTTTTGTGTAGATGTTAAAAAAAATACAATACAAACTGCTGACATTTTCACTCTTTTTTTCTCTTTTTCAAGATCGGTTGTTTGCCATATAAAGTATAAATTTAGGTGGAAAGCCTGGAGAAAGGCACAAGTGAAATGAATGCATTGTATGCATTTATTATATGATGAATGGCTGTCTGTTGTGGGAGAAAGAAGAGATACAAGTAAAATTGGTACTAATTGTTGAATTTTTTTTCATTCTCAGTAAGAAGCCTAGATCTGTATGAACTACTATTTTCCTCACTGAAGTCCTGTTTCTAGAAAGTATATGACAATAGAAAACACTGAAAAGCCATGTTTTTCCAAATCACAACTTAATCACAGTACCTTTTGAATCACAAATACTCACTTCTAGAAGAGATGGAGGAATTTTGGTGTGCTGAGCTCTAGGAAGTGCTTCCAAAATACAAAAAGTAAAATCCCTTCCTTTTCTTCTGGCAGAATTGTTCTGAGAAACATCTAACAGCTGGAATCTGTCACCCACATTTCTTTCTTTTGCTCGGTAGTGTTTTCTTTCCCATAAGGCCATTTAGCAGAAGATCTATAGGAAATCCTGCACTCAAACACTGGTTTGAGGGATCCAGTTCTGAAGAAGTGAGATAGTTTAAAAAAAAGCCTTGTCCTGGGAGGCTCTGTTAGGAGAATATTCAGTCCACTCCCAAAATATGCAGGTTTTTTCAATTCACAATCTGTTTTTGTGGGGGTTTGATTTTTTCTTTTTACAGACAATAGGTTATAAGGCACAAAACAGAATGTAGCCACATGTCATCTTCTGTACAACAAATACCATAATACTTGTCCCCCATCCTGATTATCAGACAGCACCAGTGGAAGGAGCAGACACTATTTCTACTGTTCCCATCCAGCTTTTGAAGAGAGATAACTAAGAAAATTATTTTCCTTCAGCAGAGTGAAAATATAAAAGGGGAGATAGTGGATGCATTTTGCACTGTTAGTATGAAACGAATAAAAGTACCAACCTGTACATAATCTTGTAACTCTCATTCACATTGCAGAATCACAGAATCACAGAATGGTAGGGGTTTGAAGGGACCTCTGGAGACCATCTAGTCCAACCCCCCTGACAGAGCAGGGTCACCTTAGAGCAGGTTACACAGGAACGCGTCCAGGCGGGTTTTGAATGTCTCCAGAGGTGGAGACTCCACCACCTCTCTGGGCAGCCTGTTCCAGTGCTCTGCCACCCTCAAAGTAAAGAAGTTCCTTCTCATGTTTATGTGGAACTTCCTATGTTCAAATTTGTGCCCATTACCTCTTGTCCTGTCACTAGGCACCACTGAAAAAAGACTGTTCCCATCCTCCTGACACCCACCCCTTAAGTATTTGTAAGCATTGATAAGGTCCCCCCTCAGTCGTCTTTTTTCCAGACTGAAGAGACCCAAGTCCCTCAGCCTTTCCTCATAAGAGAGAAGGACAGGTATTCAGGAGCTGTGTTTTCATGAAAATTATGGGAGGACTGAACACACTTGACAATTATTTAAACTCATTGTTTAGAGATAGGCAGTAATTCCTTATGCTTAAAACCACTTAGGCTCTGTGACTTAGGCATTTGCAGAGAATATCCTCTAAAACAACTAACACTTCAGTTATGTGTGAGGTTCAGCCTGGAGGCCAGAAGCAGAAGTCAGCGGACTGCAAGGGCTCTATGCATGATGAGGCTGCCAGGGTGGTCCCAAGAGAGACAGGAGGGATTTGGGGGATGATAGCACATATGGAAAGCTGGGTATCTTCATGTGGAAGACACTGAGAATATGTATGGTTTAATTTCAAGCAGAATTACTGATATACCTCACTTCCAACAATTTACCAAAACCCACAAGGATTAAGATTTTCTACAATTGCATGCTTTCCATTATTATAAGACTCTGAAACAGTGGGTGAATATCACTGTTTTATAAATTCATAAAAAGCTTTTCTTGATGTTATCTCTGAAGAGATTATAAAGCCAGTAATAATAATGTTTGTCCATTGCTGTTACTGCATTTGTCAGTGTTTTTGTGTCATTACGCAGTGTTTAAAGATCCCAGATTATGTATTTTTCTACTCATCTGCAATCTAAATGGTTATTTTTATTGTTTCTCTATTTTCCCGATCTTTTTCATTCTACACCACTTCCACATTCACACACACATAAAAATATATATTGCATAGAAAACAGACTAATACCTTTGGCCAAAAAAAGAAAAAGTACTTTCCTAATTCTATTAACTTTTTTCAGCAACAAACTCAAGAAATACATGCTTAATAAATTCTTTTTCCCCTCGCTGACCTTAATGACATCAGTAGCAATGTGCTTCATAATTGAGAAAGGCAACAGAGCATGAGATCACTGTTTTTCTCTTCTGGTTGTTCTATTTGCCTTTCCCTTTTATTTACTCTCTGTTATTTCTCTCATCCAAGACTACCCTTCCATTAGTAATTCCAGGAAAACAATCCATATGCAAGTCATTTATGTTCTGGGTTAATGATGAACAATTCCTCAGTACTGAATATCTATAGTCTCACCTGTCTACGAGATAAAATGTTCTCTAGAGGAGGGAAAATGATGGGCAAGAGAATGTTTCTGAACAAAGTCACGTGGCTGAAACATTCTGAAGGCGGGTAAAAATGGAAAGAAACAGGGATGCAGGAACATAAGAATAGAAAGGAAAGTACAGGGAAAAGGACTACACAAAGAAGCAAAAAGGGAGGTATTTTCTTACATGGAAAACGGAGGGAGGAAGGAAGGGCTATATTTGCTGGGTATGTAATGTCACTGTGGAGAAACACTACTTCAGACTCACTGGGGTTTTCCCAAACAGTAGTCACTGATCCAGGAGCTATAGAAAACAGTGTTTGCAGAGGTCTGTGTTAGCACAGTATAGCTATTTCTGAGGTATCGACATAGCATCTTGGCCCACCAGTCCCTATGGGCTTCTGTGAATATGCCCAGCTTACTGTGGCAGGCTAATAGGCACTTGAAACAACTTCATAAATGAGATCTAGCTCCCTACTCAAAACACCCTGAAAATTGAGACAGTTTTTGTATAGCTATCGTCATAAAAAAAAAAGCTTTCTTTATTTTCACAGGTTTCCAGATCATTACAAAGAAGTTTTAATTTAGTATCTTCCCCTTGATAAATATATTGAAAGATATAAGTTTGATGTTTGGTATTTTGAATTTCAAATTCCCTATAATGCTGTTCAAATCAGTCAGTCTGTGTTTTCTGCAGAATGTCCTGTCCCAGGGTGTGAAGTTTGTAAAGAGAGGAGGCAGTGCAGAAAGAGGCATATCAGAGAGACATGTTGCTGACACAGCAAATTGGAGCTCCTACTTGTCTCTCATGTTTCAAGGAATCACGGAATCACGGAATTTCAGAGTTGGAAGGGACTTCTAGAGATCATCTAGTCCAATTCCCGTTTGTTAAAGGTTTTTTGAAAGGTATTAAACTTCAGGCTAGGAGACATTGTCTTTAGTGTTGCTCTGTTGATAGGCTTGTGTATGATACTTAGGGAACGACAACTCACATCTTGCCTTATTGGATCGTTCAGCTGTGCATTAGCATGCTGTAGTATATCCCTAAAAGCAAAATCAGGACGTGTCCTGACACCAGGCAAGTTTTCAACTGGTAAAATGAGTGCTACCATAGGTTGTTTTCTACAAATTTAGCTTAATCTGAGATCTGATCTCATTTACAGACCACTTTTCAACTACATTAGTATAATGCCTTTACATACCTCAATTTGAAAAGAAGCAGGACTGTGTTTAGGGTATTTAGGATCATATTCAATAGCCTCTGTTTGGCCCAAACTGCTGTTGATTTCAAGGAGTGTCTTGATTTTGATAGTTTTGGTTTGAGATTTTTTGCCTTAGTTCCAATTACAACCTGCAGCTCAAAAGCAATCTGCAGTTATCCATTGAGTTTGGGGATTTTTTTTATCTCAGTGTCACGCTGGGTTCTTATCATTCTGCAGGCCAAAGTGCTACTTTGTCATCATCAGCCTTACATGTTCCCGTGGGGGTGCATGCACAGGTGTAATAGGTTGCAACGATTTTGATGATGATGTACACAAAAATAAATAAGAATCAGGTCACATTCTGGTTTGCTACTGGTATGCTAAGAGTTTTATTGCTAATAGTTTAATTACGGTGCTTCAATTAGTTTTATTTGCAAAGTCTTCAGCTTTGATTCTGAATTCATGTAAGGATAAGTTTTGTTCAATGAAAAGAATTTCTTCACAGTCACATATTAGAGTCAAACTAAAAGTTGGAGGGTGTGCCTTAAATGTGAAGTACAAATATCAGAGTGGATCTGCCATGCGTGACCAGCAGCTGACAGTTTAGATTGCTATGGTTGTGACTCTGTAGCTAATGCTAAAGCATTTATTTAATTGTGAAAGTATAAACCCATTTCCAACAAATACAGAGTTACCGATTTATTTATTTTTTTCTTTTCGGTTGCCTCTAATGCTTTACACAAAAACAACCTTTCAGAACTCTCTCACACTTGGTTTCTGTAGCCCTTACTCTCAGGGGTAAGGATGGGAGGCTGAATCAGCTATCGTTCCATAGCTAATTTTGTCAAACATTTTCATAACCACCAGAAAGTACTTTTAAGTCCCAGAAAATTAGGAATTTTATCAAAAGCAATTATTTGCTGAAAAGTACCTGCTAGGTATGGCTTTGTTTATTCTTTTGCCATTTAAATCAAGGTGGTAAGAAAAGAAAACACAAACTACAGGTAGTTTTCCAGCCACACTATGAACAACAAATAGTCAAAATGAAAAATTACCAACTTTCAGCCTGCATTTTTCCTACGAACTATTTGTTGACTACCTGAAAATAGCGAACACCTTCACTGAAATTAGGATCAATACATAAAGGAGGAAAACTGAAACATTTCTCAAGTAATGTAATTCATTCTGCAGATCTACCCTTTTTTTTGGTGTACAAGAAGATATGGGATAGAGATGGAAGCTACATCTTCTGAGACAGTGAAGTCAGTGAAGCAAAACTGGGGGTCGTTAGTACGGCTTATATAGCAGTATTATGCCAAACTGTTCACATTTCTTTAGTAGGGATGCAGGAACCTGCGAGGTATCGAATAAGGCTTTGTTTCCTTGTAAAACTAATCTTTTTATTCACATACACACACACACACACACGTTAATCATGATTACACTTTAAATCTGGAATCAAATACAATTTGGTTTCAAGCAGACCTTGTCTAGGTGTCAGTAGTTAGGTGTATTTCATGTTCTGGCTGATACTTTATAGGCTATAAAACTGTCTTGCTGTGTAGAGCATTCATAGAAAAATAACATTCTAGTCATGTAAGTCATATAAGGGTGAGTAATGGTAATGGGGTTTTGCTGGGAGAAGGCAAAAATTGTGTGCGGGGAGTTCAGCAAGAAGATAAGGGAGGGGGAACGGGGAGAGAGAGAGAGAGACTTTAACATCTTTAATTCCTTCACAGAGTCTTGTGGTTTGGGAAGAGATGCTGGAGGCAATTCTCAGCGCTAAATTGTTATGGTAGCTTAATTCAATAGACTATATAAAACCAAATTTAGTCTAAGATGTGTCTGTGTTGTTAACTTCTAATATGTATTTCCCACAGTGATAGAACACTTGAAATGAAACTTTCTATAAATGTTTACTAGCCCTGATGCATACCAGTGCAAGCAAAGCCCTAATCTGACAGGGACTGTGACCACATGATATAGGGACAGAAAATGGCAATAATGGAAGCGTAATGCTCCCTGAGCCCTCTTTTGTGCAGTCATTTTCTTAATATCTAAAATGTTATCAAATTAATCTGTATGGAAGAGAAAAGATGGATATACAGATCATTGTCTAAGAACGGTGGTGGTTACTATATCTTAGTTCAGAATGATGAATGCCTTTCTAAATGGGATTCTAAATGCATTAATATTTAATTTTTATATACATAAAATAATTTTTGCCAGGGTCGATAAGACTAAAGGAACATTTGTAAATGTTCTCCCAAAGCAGGAAAAAAAATATTCTCAGTTCTAGTGTTATAGCCATTGAACTTGAGCATAGGAAGTTCCATCTCAACATGAGGAGGAACTTCTTTACTTTGAGGGTGGCAGAGCACTGGAACAGGCTGCCCAGAGAGGTGGTTGAGTCTCCATCTCTGGAGACATTCAAAACCCGCCTGGACGCGTTCCTGTGTAACCTGCTCTAAGGTGGCCCTGCTCTGGCAGAGGGGTTGGACTAGATGATCTCCAGAGGTCCCTTCCAACCCTATGATTCTATGATTCTATGATTCTATGAATGTTGTATCCTATGCACAAATATTAGTATTATGTTCTTAACAGACAATAACAATAAACTAATGAAACCTGCCCACTTGCTGCAAGCAAGTTTGTCAAAATGTGAATCTGTGCAACTATTTCCTTAGAGCTTAATACAGTGATATGAAGGAGTCTCCAGAAGAGGTCCTGTATCATCCAAAGAGTGCAAGGGAGAAGAACAGGAGAAGATCACATAAAATGCATACTGAACTCCCCAAATGTATTGTGGTTGGGTTTTTTTAAACACTCAGACGGTGGACCATTAAGTTAACATCAGTTATGCTACCAAGCTGTTTGACAGAGATTTCATGTGATTTACAAAATGTGACTTCTGTATTTTAAGGAGCTTAGACTCAGGAAAAACAGGTTAAACCTGAAGCCAAAAATGTAACCCGATCAAACTCTCCATCAGATAGGCTCATCAAAAAATCTTGAGTGAGGAAGAGAGGAAATGATTAATACCTCATATTGCTGGGTGCCCTGACAGTGAACCAGGGACTGGAGCAAGCCTTTACAGTGTGGAGGTAACCAGAAAGAAATGTACCAAGCAGAGAAAATCAGGAGAGTGGCCAGACTTCACTGTCTTCCCTGCATACCCAGGAAGGCATAACAACCGTATGAGGAAACGTAAGAAAGATCCCTCCCTAAGCAAAAAAGACATTCCTCAAAAAAGGCAGGCACAGAACCTCAGTTGTTGCCCATTGCAGATAGGAAAAATGTGTCTAAGCTCTCTCCAAAGCACACCATGCCCAAGGCAAATTGCAGAGGCCAAGGGGCCAGCCTTGCAAGTGGGCTGAGACACTACAGCAGGCAAAAGAAACCCGTATGGGGGTTCCCTAAGGGGAAGAAGGTCTTTTGGTAAGTGTCAAATAATACTTCTTTTCAAATTAGAAAAGATGTGTAGAGAACTTTTAGGTAGATGATTCATACTCATCATATCTGTGTGACAAGAAATCCGTAGCTCTACCATATGTCCAAAACTGCATAGGGAAACTGCAATACCAACACCACGACAAGCCACCAGGCTGTTTTGCCACGTTCTACACTCAGGCGAGTCATCTGGGACAAAACTCCACTTTCCTTAATGAGAATGAATGTAATGGAAAAATCCAGACATACATTTAAGATAAATAATTATATCTGATCCCTTGATTTCAACAGCTTTATTCTGGATTTACAGTGAGGCAGTTCAGAGTGGTGACATTCGAATACCATTCTGTAATCAAAAGGTCTTTCCAGTGATATCTTAGGAATTCCTTTGTTTTGAGACTTCTTATTTCCTTACAGAAAAGAAATCTTATATTCTTCACTGCATATACAGAAAGTGAATGGACACAGGCCCTTTCAGAGCACTGAAGTATTAGGAGGCACAGATTTGTCAGAAACCAATGAAGTCAGCATAGTTAGCACTGGCCTAGAGGATACACAACTGTTTGTGTGATGCACAACCGCCCTTTCCACTCGTCTCTGACCAGACTGGAATTGAATCTAGTCCTGTGCTCAGTTACGGAAGATTCTCCTTTGTAACAGATGCACTTCCCATAACCGTTTACCATGGAAATTATTGCACAATGGTTCAGGAATACAAGAATGCTTTCTTAGATTCATGGTATCTGGCATTTCCATTTATATTTATATTAACTTCACTTGCAAAGCATACTCTTGGGAAAACAAGTACGATGTCTTGTCTTTACAAGCTGTACTCAGGACACTGACAGTTATGGTCTCATTCATGTCTCCATTTTGCTGATTTAAACCTTGAGTTGCTCAATCCAAAATAATTGACTTACATCAGTACACTAAGTGTAAATGAGAACAGAATTAAATTTAATTTAAGCCTTCTGACAGTTTGAAAAGGGGAGAGAAACGCATGTGTTGCAATTTTCTAGAAATATTTTTTTTTCTTTACAAAAATCATAGAATCATAGAATGGTTTGGGTTGGAAGGGACCTTAAAGATCATCTTGATCCAACACCCTGCCCTGGGCAGGGTCACCTCCCACTAGACCAGGTTACTCAAAGCCCCATCCAGCCTGGCCTTGAACACTTCCAGGGATGGGGCATCCACAACTTCCCTGGGCAACCTGTGCCAGTGTCTCACCGCACTCACAGTAAAGAATTTCTTCCTAATATGTGATCTAAACCTGCCCTCTTTCAGTTTAAAACCGTTGCCCCTCATCCTATGGCTACACTCCCTCATAAAGGGTCCCTCCCCATCTTTCCTATAGGCCCCCTTTAGGTACTGGAAGGTCATTATAAGGTCTCCCTGGAGTCTTCTCTTCTCCAGGCTGGACAACCCCAACTCTCTCAATCTGTCTTCATAGGAGAGGTTCTCCAGCCCTTCGTGGCCCTCCGCTGGACCTGTTCCAACAGGTCCATGTCCTTCTTATGTTGGGGACTCCAGAGCTGGATGCAGTACTCCAGGTGGGGTCTCACTAGAGTGGAGTAGAGGGGCAGAATCGCCTCCCTCAACCTGCTGGCCACGTTTCTTTTGATGAAGCCAGGGATGTGGTTGGCTTGCACATTGCTGGCTCATGTTGAGCTTCTCATCCAGCAACACCCTCAAGTCCCTCCCCTCAGCGCTGCTCTATGACATTGTCGCATTGTAATTGATTAATACTTTGTGAACTATGCTTTTCTGTTTCATTCAGTGCTCCTAAGACTGCTTCTCTGAAGAGTATATAAAGTTTTCAGAGACCTGTTTTTGTAATCTTAAGTGGTTGGTCTCTCAGCTCCAGTGCTACCACTGTGATTTTAATTTATCAGTCTACTGTTCAGTGAAATGCTGTAGAAACACTTTAAAGCCTAAACTCATCACTTTTTCCTACACCTGTCAATGACAGTCTTCTGTACTTGTCAAACCAAGTTAAATGACACTCCTGCAATGTATACAATATTACTAATAAATTGGATAATCAATCACATGTGTATGGTTTGACAGTAGTACCTTGAATACACTGAATTTAAAACACATTTTTAAGAGGCAGGACTCATTACTCTTGTACTAGGAAAAAAAAAATACCGTATGGACATCAAGAATTTTCCAGTCATTCTATACAATTAAAGGACACCTTGGGAAATGGTTAGGCCACTGGTTACGCCACTGGAAAGCTTTTTCATTATCTTACTATGAAATGTTCCCATGGGAAACGTAAGTAATTGGAGATTACTTTAGATGACAGAAAAATATTTTAACAGCAGGAGGAGAAAGGTCAGGAAGACATTAAGTAGATTTATTCAGGTTTCTTTACATACAAAAGCTATTTTTTTTCTAAAAAAACATCAGGCTAAGAGTGTTAAGAATAGACAGTTCCTGCAGCCAGTGTAAGTAGTTTTTATTAGGAGTAATTCTAATACTTAGCACTTAGCTGTACAGAAAATTGTTGGGGCTAAATTTTGTCTTGATGTCCCTGCATCCCTTGTGCCCACCTGGCTGCCATAAACCGCTCCCAGAGCAGCTGGTGCCCAGAGTCTCAATATTAATCTTGATATCTTTGCTATCCTGTACTTCACAAGCTTTGCCTAATCCTCTACAGGAAAGTGTCTAAGTGACTTAATTACCTGATCATGCACGTGCGACTTTGAGTATTTGCCCAAGTTTTGCCTAAAATTCAGATTGGACAGTAAGTTCAACACTTTTCCCTAAATACATTTCATTGGGAAAATAGTTTTCAGGAGAGAGGATGAGGGAAAAGAAGGGATGTATCTGACGATAAAAAAAAAAAAATACGGCCTAATCGTATTGCAAATAAATTCTGCCTAGTGCCTGCAGAAAGATACTTTAATGGAAAAAGGAGTACTGTATATCAGCTATTTTATGTCTACATGTCTTGCTTGGATAAAATGTACCTCTTCAGATTAGATTTGCCAAAAATATTTCAGTTTTGCAGAAAAAAAGTTTCCATTTACAGTACTACATTCCATGCTGCACTTTTTAAAATTTGACTCCATACTTCTCCCCCACCTCTGTGGAAAAAAAAAGACAGCACCCTATCTTGCACATAATAATTGAATGAACATGTAGAATTAGAATAAATTTGTATTAACTCATGGTTACAAAACTACTATGAAAAATTATCAGTAATTGAAATATAAAAATAGTAAGTCATGTTCAATCATTTGGCATTTTGGGATAAGTGGTTGGGGACTTTGATGGTTATTTTTTGGTTTTAACTATACCTATTTGCCCTCATAAGCGCATTATGGAAATGAATGTAAAATACTTTTCTGCAATTACTTTTCCTCTTCTCACTCCCTCTTTTTTGCTGTAAACCTCCAAGAATATATTAGTTGAAAGGATCACTGACAAAATTTGTGTTTTAACAGTAAGTATGTCAGCGAAAAACAGGTTATGGAGAATATTCTCTTTCTCTGCAGAATAAACAGCCTGAATTGCAAAACAGAAGTGTCCTTCCACTTTTATCAGCATCTTCAGCCTTAACTAAAATCAAATCATCTCTAAAGTAAAGGTGGGATTCAGCCCACCAATTTCATTCATGTCTTCGGGGAACATAGGCAACCATCCACTGAAAAGTGGCCTGAAATATTGACCTTTTTTTTTTAAATAGCTCATGAAAGTCATTGTAATCTGATTGATTTTCTAACAGGGAAAGTTTCCATCTCCGGATGCTTATTCTCTAAATCATCCAGCTACCCTCACCCACTCCCTTTTTTTTAACGTTACTTTAATTTAGACTGATTCTCTTTCGCACTCAACAGGAACAATTTCTAGCACTCTTTTTACATGACAAAAGAAATGATTTTACAAGTGGCTGGAATACTGGTTTCAACCATTAGGTTGATACGTACCTCCTAAAAAGAGTTTGATTGAGGAAATACTGCTTTTGTATTTAATATTTTTATCCAACTCTGACAACAGAGAAGCAATTGATAGTATAAATGGTGATAGCACTGTCAATTGAATAAAGATAAATTATGCCTGGTTTGTCAACATTTATGGTTTACAAATACATTTTTGTACCCGTGGAAAGAAAAAGAGATATCAGCTAAGGGTGACTCACATGCAAGACAGAAATTCTTGTTGCCATGAAAATAACAGAAGCTATTTCTGCTCTGTTTTGCATTAGCTATTCTAAAGTCAGAATAACTCCACTTAAGTCAGTTACACTGACTAGTGTTTGGAGCTAAGTAAATTAAAACAGGATGTGATCGTTAGTTTATAAACATATTTTGTGGGCATAGAACACAGAACGCAAGAAAGATTACACTGTAATAATGTATTTTCAATATATTATATCATCAGATAAATAAAGACATAATAACATCCATAAGTTTATTTCAAAGATGCAGAAGCATAATTTTTCATTTGCCTGACTGACACATATGCGACTGCTGATGTCCGTAGGAAATCTGTATATGTACAGAATTATAACTCTGAAAATACGGTCTTTGAGGAATCCTTTATTCTTCAGGCATACACAATTTAAAGCAGGCTTAGTATTAAGTGAAGTGAAGCTAAAAGAGACTGTTCATACAAGATTTTCTTGCTGATAGTAGGTCAGAAAAAAGGAATCATGACTTTTGCTTAACAGAAACCCACTTTATTGATGAGTTTTCTTTGCCTCAGTGGGGGCATGACAGTGTCTTTTACTGTCTTCCATTTTAGCAACAACATCATGCACACAGTTCTGTTGTTAATATTGCAGAGACGGCATATGTTTGTAGGTAAGTAATCTGCCTGTTTACAATGCCATTAGGAAACCGCTGACTCCACCAGTTCACAGGCTCTTTTAAACCTTTCTCTGCTTCCGACTTGCTGAGTATTTGGTATTCAACACCGTGCCAGTGATTTCCTGCAGCCTCCATAACACAGGTTGGTGGATTGCTAAGGAATAACTCTCCAGAGGTTGAGAGCCCTGCAGTCACCTTGATCTCAGTGCCAGTGATTATCTGTGCTAATTTTGTGCTTTGTGTTTCATACCGCAGCACTGACCAAAGCTTATGTCTGTCCCTTGGCATGCAGCAGCGTGAACAATTATGGCTGTAGATGGAGAGATGTACTGTTCACTTTCACAGTACAACCTCTTTAACATATTGTTACAAATGAAACATCATCATTCAACTTTAAAAATAAAATTAAAAAAAAAGGAATGAAAAAGAAAAAAGCCAAGTTGAAATCAGTTGGAGAAACAGAAGAGATTTTTTTTCTCCTAGGTCATCCACCTTGGGTTCTTTTCATTGTTGTTGGTTCATAACATTTTCAGTACATATGCAGGACAATTGCTTCACAGCCAAGAGGGCTTGGGACTGCCTTTATAAAACCCCAGACCTCTCAGGGTCTCACATGGTGTCTTGAATCCATGGGCTGTTAACTCAGCAGTTACAGTGAAGAACACATAACCCCAGGAGTTACAGCATGTTGCCTCTGTGTTGCCTGTGCTGCCACAGCTGCAAGTAGAATTTCAGACAGGGATAAAGAGACCCAGATCCCAGAAGGATCCACATAAAGATTTCCCAGAGCTTTAAACCCATCATCCTTTACCTGTCTTATTCCATAAAGGTCAACACCTACAGATAAGGTCCCACAGTGCTATTGCCCTTCTGTTATTTATATAGATATCATGGAAGGATAAAAGTCTTTCCCCCATGACCAACACCTGAATTCAGTCAGCTTCCTTCAAGGAGACTGAGTAGTGAAAAATGGAAAAAGAATTCAGTCCCTTGCTCTGTTGGACCTCGTAGTAGCACATCCACCCCTAGCGCCTCTGGGTGCTATTCCCACCTTGAGGGTGAAGTGGCTTTTGCCACAATTTTGCCAGTGGTCCCAGGCAAGGAGTCCCTGTATGTGCAGA
The DNA here is from genome assembly GCA_013398915.1 of Dromas ardeola. Classification (NCBI taxonomy): domain Eukaryota; kingdom Metazoa; phylum Chordata; class Aves; order Charadriiformes; family Dromadidae; genus Dromas; species Dromas ardeola. Next base: position 9,388 of record VYZM01017863.1, on the reverse strand, counting down.
ACTGGCTCTTTCCTGCTCCATATGAATGGTACTTCCACACAGAAATGCCTTTGCCAGTGAAGGGAGATCCCAAATGGTCTGTGGGGAAAGCAGAGATTCCCTCCCCATGTCCTGCTGGAATCGCCAGCACCCATATCGTGGGACGTGGGACTCAATTAGCAGCGATGCCCTTAAGTAGTGAAGAAGATTTCACTTGCAATAAGCTTTGACTAGAAATGTAAACAAATCAACTCCTGTTACCTTGTCAATTGTGCTAGCAGGTTGTACTGTGAGAAGCCACAATCTGTTTGCATCTTGTATCCCAGACATGGGGTCAGTAACCTTTTGGCAGAGAAATGAATAAGAAGGACAAATTGGATAATGCTTGCTCCAGCTAAAGCCACGCGTATGCCCATTTCAGAGACTGAATATCATGCAACTTATGGAATACCTGCAGTAAACTCTTACCTCAGTAGCAACAGATGCTACTGAAATAAACCATGCAAAAATACAAAGCACCTTAACTTTAAGGTTAGAGACAACATCTGTAGCAGAGCTGTTTAGACAGCTTCAGCTCTGAAACACTATATGAAAACTGCTGGGGTTTCTCCAGGTGAAAGTCAAAGACATGATAACAGTATCAGATGCTTCTGAAGCAATGAAATATTTTTAAAAGGCAGTATAAGCCCCCCATAAGAATTTACAAGAACTCATAGATTACACTGCCATGTGATAACCAGACTCCAAAATGTGCGTCTACCTTTTCCTGCTCTGGTCTCACAGATAAGCATTAGACCATGTGGGATGAAACTGTCGTTCGCAAAGCTGAAGGAACGTAAAGAACTGAGTTCAGTTTCAAAACAGAAATTACCTGAATGGGAACAGAGATAAAGAATGAAATTCTTAGGGGCTGACTGATGTGCCAAACTGTTCCTCTCAAAAGGGAAGCATTATCCCAGATGGTACACTAAATTAAAAAAAATGTAAAAAAATTGTTAAACCAAATTTTTCAACAATACAAAAATACTCTGCGTGAAGAACGCTATGTGGCAGGATCTCCTCAGTGGTACACCGGCAGTGTGTGAGAGCAGAAGGTAGGGAAGGAGAGAAACAATCAGTTGCCACACCAGAAACCCTTTCCTGCCTTTTCCCTACTGAAAACCTCCACTGCCTGCAACTCCCCTCATCTAAGCAACCTGTGAGCCTTTCCCAACCACTCAACCTTCTCTCAAGCATACCGATGTTTTTCCCCAGTGGCGTCAGATGTCTGCCTGAGACCTCTCTCCCTCCTGTGCCCCATCAGTGCCCCCATTCCCGGGGATGGCTTTGAGCCATCTCTGTCATGGCATTTGTGTGCGAGAAGAAAGTTTCACACTCTGAAAGCGCAGTGAAAGGCCAGCAGTCCTTATTGAGTCCTATGGGCCAGAGTCGAGTTGCCACAGAAAGACAGAGCTGCCCTTCAGCCTTACTCTGGCTGGTGCAAAATGAATTATTTTTCATCAGCGTCATGGTCTTCAACCTTGAAAGACAATTTATCCAGTCTTTATGCAAATTAAATTAATGTCACTCCAGGTGAAAGGTTTTATGTGACAGGCCTTTTAAATTTAATCTTTTTTTCTTCAAATTGTCTGTTATCTTCTACTTAAAAACACAAATGGAATATTAAGTACGGGCTTATTGCGTTTATTAATCATTCAACAACAACAAAAAAAAAAAACACTAGCAAACTCTGAATAGCTGTAAATAAAATTATAGGTTTGCTACCTGCTACCTCTTAGTTTCATGTAGACTAGCTATAAAGTGAAAGACAAAATAAGAGCTGTCTCATAGTTTAGGGAAAATTTTGTGTGTTTTGTGTTAAGGTAAGATACAAAACCATGATCACTGTACAAGGTTTAACTATTATTACTTAATGTTATTTTGCTTCCTCTGCCGCACACAGCTTACCTGCTTCTAGGTTCCAGTCTCTCAGGGCTGTTTTGTTTAATAAATGTTTCACATAAAATGCATATAGGGCTTTCTTTTCTCAAATAAATTACTAATAGGACTACAGTCGGCTTTCTTACCTGGTGAGTCTCATGTTTTTCACTGCTGGTCCAATATTATGTGGGTAGACAGTACAACTTATCCTATCACTTGCACTTGGGCACTTGCATCAAGGCAGATGTGGCAGAGGTGGAAATTATGCCCTGACCTCCTGCTCCTTTGATGGATGTTTTTTGCCAGTTGCAGACAGGGGAAATTGCAAGCCTTCAAAATCAAAACACTGGGATGAAATTATTACTGAGGTAATTTAAGCTTGACAGCTCTATTTTTTCCCCGTTTTAAGTGGTCAACCCCTGAAACATAGCAAAGGGAAGAAAAAGGGAAAGAGGCATTATGTGATGAGGAAAAAGAAACCCAAAGAACTCTAGAATTTTTGACGCATTCTTCAAATTAACCACTAAAAAAAATTGAAGACATTTTTCTCAATGTTCAAGAGAAGAAATTATCCACAAGTCCATTCCCTTTGAAGACAAAGTTCATTAATATGTAGCTACATTCATCTCCTATTATTTTCAGTGAATGTTTTCTTCTGGGCTTTGTCCTTTCTCTCTCTCTCCTTTCTACCTTTCTGCTTTCTTATTTAAATCTCCTTTTCTGTGGTACTTTCTTCATGTCTCTCATCCTTTACTTTTCGTAATTGTGCTTCTCAGGCAAGTGAAAAACTTGGGGTTTTTGTTATTAGTCCTTCATCAGGCAGAGTACAAACCCTTTGTGACCTTTCCAGGCAGACCGTTTATTAGCTCTTTGGTTCTGTTTTTTCAGATGTGTGAGATACACTTCACTGCTATTGCTTCACCATAAAGGTAGAAAGTTGCTAATGGAATGCAAAACTAGGAAGATCAATCTAAGATTGACTTTGCAATTGACAACTCAAAAATAGTTTTCCCCTGGATCTTTTCAATTTCATACCTGTATTTGTTTCCCTTAATGGTGCCTGTCTTTTCCCAGGTTTGTATGTACCTTCCCTTCTGAACTTGAGAGGAAAGGCATCTCTGTAACACTATTGCTTGCCTCACTCATTTTCCTAACTTTTTTCCTTTTCTCTTTATGATGAAAGAAGATTTGGCAAACTCTAGGATCAATGGTCCAACTCTTTTCATGTTTCTCATAAATCACACTCATTGTCTTATCTCTGCTCACCTACTCACTCATTTACCAATCTTTCATGCATTTTACAGTCTTCCTAGTCCACCAATTATGCTGTTAGCCCAGCAAAGGAGAGGGCTTCAGTATTAGAGTGTTCACTTCATTTGATCACTGAGAATTACACTATAATGATGCTCTAATTACAGAGCTGTCGCACTGTGTTAAACCATTTCTATATGTGCTGTCAACTGTTTACACTGTTCTGCATGCCCCAGACTTCACATTTCCAAATATATTACAGTGACAGCTGACAACAGCATTGATAAACATAATGTACAGTGTGTGGTTGTGGAAAAGAAGTGGAAGGACTTTGAAGAAGGGCTTGGAATGTGAGAGTAAGCCAATATTACCACAAAAAGTTTTAATCAATGTCTGTTTTTCTATAAACATGTTCATTCCTCTTTTTCTGTGTTTTTCCACAGTGGTTATGTCTTTGATTATGATTACTACAGAGATGATTTCTACAATCGGTATGTGTGGTTATATTTTTGTACATCCTACACCATTTCTACTGTTTGTTTATAATGTAATCACGTCATTTGTTTAGACAGGTCTGCTATGATTTTTACATATTATTCATTTCATTATTTCTATTCTGTATCAGAAGAAGACCATTTGAATATACCACAAACAGAGAAGATTACAACCACAAAATGTATGCTCATTAAACAACTCTTTTGGTCTTATCCTTCTCTAAGAGCTTTTAGGGCATTTTCTGTGCTGAACAGTTTATGGTAGTTTAATTCCTCAGTGTTTCTTCCAACAGAGTTCTTCCAGGTTTACTTTCACTGGAACATATAGCAGCTGTAAAGTTCTTCAGTGTGACACTCATGCCTTTGTCTTTCCATCCATGTGTATGAAAAGATATAGAATGTCTCCCGAAAAATTTATCTTCCAAGAACATTTAGAAGACTAGAAGGACCTTGAGGGAAGCAGAACCACAAGTTTAATTGCATGTGTGTTTCTATAGGAGGAAAAGAAGCAGAGATACCTGAGTTACTGAAAACTTGTGTCTTGAGTACGTACACACAGCCTAGCGTAGCACTGTGGGAATTTGTTCATTCAGATGCAGCAGAGTCGCCACAACACAGGGTTAACATGGATGACCATGGATAAGCAATTCCAACAGTGATCCAGCAGTGTTGTGTCTCTGCATCACAACAGCCCGGTTTAACATAGGCCAAGTGAGTCAGAGGGGAACAAAGCATTGCTCCACCAACCTCTTATAATCTGAGATTTATTTTATGTAAAGCAATGGACTATAGCAGAGGAGAGTTTACACCCTGCAGTTAAATTGTTGTGTGCTATGTACCCTTCTGCTACGCTGCAGGAAAAATGTAGAAAAAATGGGGTTTGGTTTTGTTTTTCCCTGGGCTTGATTCAATTCGAGCCACTAGTTTTGGTTTTGCATGTAAATGACCATGCTCACTTTCGACAGAGCTCAAAATACTAAGCTATAAATATATGGAGTAAAAGCCATTAATGTAGTTTAATCCCACTCACTCCAGCCTTGACAGTAGGAGCAGCTCATGTCCTGTAAAAAGTTAACTTCCACAGGGTTGTGTTTACTTTCCCCAAGGTTACTGCTCCAAATTTCATCAGCAGATTTGTATGTTTTTAAAGGAGAGTACTGTTTCTGATCTATGCCACCTGAATACTAAAGTTATGCGTCTTTAGTCTTTTCCCTAATTCCGTATATTATGGGTAGCACAAATGAGCAACTATAATGGTTGCATTTCCACCACACTTATGGTAGTTAAAGGTTGTTTCTGTGGAACTAGATCTCTGTCTTGGTGATTGTCTTATTATGGAAAACTGCTGACAGTGAAATGTGTCCATAAATATATCCAATAGCATAATTTTCTGATTTAGAAATCTTTCGGGATTAAGACAGCAGAACTTTTATGGTAGAAAACCCATGAGGTTGGACTCACAAGGCTGGACATGTTGATCTGTTGACAATAAAAGCCTTAAGAGATTAAGGGTCTGTGTTAGATAGAAGTTAATGGAAGCGGAAGATGAAAAGCTCTATATGGTGGCATGGAAAAGAAAATCCCATGGAGAGTTTGATGTACTATTAACATGCCTATAGGAAATATAAAATTAAGAAATATAGTCATGATTCTTTGAATTTCTGAACTTCTGAACTTTCTGAATTTCTGTGTCAAATCCCAAACCATAGATCTTGTTTTCTAATATTCATTAATTTTCCAACTCCCCTGAAGGGAGAATACACCTATCTTGTCTTGACTAAAGCAGCAGTAGGGACAGAAAAGGGCAGCAAAAATGGTTAGTGCTGGAAAATAAAATCTGTATGAAGACAGATTGACAAGATCAGGACTGCACAATTTAGAAGGGAAAAAAAAGGGGGGGGAAAGGCACTGTTATATGCATAGTAGTGATTATTTGGACAAAGAATTGCTTTAGAACCGAACATTTCCATTTATTTTCTCATATTACAAGCACAAGGAAAACAGGCAGGGTACTTCAAAGCTGATAAAAAGAAGCATTTTTTTAAAGAAAGCATATCATTGAAATACATAGAACTTGGCGCAACAAAATACCAAGCCCACAAGCTCTGCATAATTTCAAAAATAAAAGTAAGAATAGCAATATTAGATAACAGTGCTTTTATATATTTCAAAAAAGGAAGTCTAGTTTTGCATTTCACTACGTTATCTAAACATGAACTATTGGAAGCTAGAAAAAAATCACCTTTGGAGGAATAATTGCATAATGACCTTTTGCATTATAGCTTACAGTTCTTCTGAAACATTTTTTTCTAGTAACGTCAAATGGGAGATTGTGACCAACCTGCAGACCATCCAGTATGATAAACCGGATACCAGTTTATCATACTGACAACAAACAATATTTCTGTTAAAAGCTGCAAAAATGTTTTAGTGTTCATCCTCATACACAAATGTTTAGTTATGTTCACAATGGTTAGAAACTGCTTATTCAGTAAGAATAGCTAAGGCCATGGAGTTCCAGTTCAGTGGGGGTGACAGCATCTCTGTGACACATTTTGTAGGCAGCTATGGAAGAGGAGGGAGCTGGTTATATTGTCTGTAGTATTATAGTAGAGACAACAGGATCCTGGGATTTAAGCATTAGTTGTTTACTTCCCAGAAAATGGGCTAGAAGACTTGAGTTTGATTCTGCTTCCTGTTCAGCATGCTGTTAGACATTGTGGTGAGTGAATTACTGTTTCTTGTGTGTCTGTTTTCAAATGTGTATCTGTCTCCCCAGTTGGGTGACTGTAGTTAGAATTGTGGAAATTAAACATGCAGTTATAAATTTCCATAATTACTAGTTGCAAGTATCATTTGAAAGAAACTTGAGAATATTTTGTGAGAATATTGCTTGTCCCTCTGCTTCAGTCTCTGAAGTGGTAATCTTCATTTTCTGAACTTTCTTTTCCTGACCTGTCATTTTCAGAGCCCATAGCTTTTATATTCTAAATATATCTGTAGCTTTGATTACCTTTTCTACTTCCTTTGTTTTCTTCCACGTGGGTTAGTTAGCTGCTGATAACAACTGTGTTTTTAGGACTGGGGTATTCTATTTGGTAACACTAGTTCATTTTGGTTACAGAGTATCTTTCATTGACTGCAGTGGTAATTCTCTGAATATTTACTTGCTACTATGGTTTGAACAAGACTTTTTTTATTACGCATGCTTGAGTATTTTAGTGATTCTACATCAATTCATTCTTCAATAAAGAGAACATATGCTGGGACCTCTTTCCTATGCATTGAAAGACATAAAGGTCCCTCACCATAAAGACTCCTGCTATTTTACAAACTGCAGGATATTGCTTTATGGTGATGGTTGGTTTCAGAAAAGTTCATTTATTTTTCTATCTTTAAGGACAGCAGATAGAAAACTAGAATTTAAGCCATACATGTAATAAAGGAGCTGAAATGTCACCACCACAAAATGTACTGCTGTTAGTTGTGTGCAATGAAATGATGTGAACCCATGGAAGGCGGGTTATGGATTTTTCATACTGCAAATAACATATCCCTCATTAAAATTACGCAAAAAATGCACTGTTCTGTGACTGAAATCTGAATATGGCACTTAATGTGCATAGGTCCTTGAAATCTAATTTGACTGTGATATAAAGTGATTATGGTTTCAAAGGGTAATTTTCTCAAAGATAACATGAGAATTTAGTTGACAGGGCTTCCATGAGATGAAATCACAGAAGGTTTTATGGAGTCCAGCTGACTTAATCTTTTTCAGGTTGTTTGATTACCACGGCCGTGTCCCCCCACCACCCCGTGCCGTGATTCCACTGAAGCGTCCTCGTGTGGCTGTGACAACAACTCGCAGAGGCAAAGGGGTTTTCTCCATGAAAGGAGCATCACGATCCACCTCAAGTGGGGCTTCTTCCTCAGGTTCCAAATGTGAGTTTCTCATATCAGTTGGATATTATTGAAACAATGATCCTAGTAATTTCTGCAAGCAGACAGCTTCAACTATATAGCTCTGTTGCAGTTATTTCCTACCATCAGCCTTTAGCTTGAAAAACTGGTTTGATTACCAAAGCTGCCATGCCTTTCCTGCAAGTCAAAGAGCACACTGATGTAACTTTTGAAGGAAATCCCTTCAACAACATTTGACCTACTCCCTTGACCTCAGAAGAAGCCTGTTTAAAATCGCCTATCGTCCTGACTGCTTATGCACCATGAGGTCTTCCGAAGAGCTGATGATAAAGCAAAGCTAATAATCTTTTTATAGACAGAGGCACACTGATTTCTGTTGAGACTTGAGGGTTGTATGTGAGCTGGGGTGGAGGTGGGGGGAGGGATGGACTGGGGGCTGGAGGGGGCTGGGGGAGGCTGGGTTGTGTGGGGCTTTTTTGCCAGACCCTTTGAGGGTACAAAGAGGCAAAGTGTCTTTGCCTGTTCTAAAGGGAGTCCAAAACAGGATTGGCAACTTGGGGTTATTCAACCCTTCTTTAGAGTTGGCCTTAGAAGAGCTGATGAACAATACACATTCTCTCCTCCATGTTCACCAAACTCCCCACCCCATAATATGTCCTGGGAACTTCATCTTCCTCTTCGTGCATCTTTCAGCACCCACCTGTCTTCCCCTGCCCCTTATGTGGAGTGATACTGTCCTTGGAAGCGTCACTGGAAGAGGAAGAGAAAGATCAGGTAGGGATCAGATATTAGAAAGAATGAAGGGACTTCAATAAGACACTTGCAGTACCAGACTGGCCAACAAAGCATCATGCTGTCTTACACACAACTGTGAAATAAGTGAATCCAGCAACAGTACATCTTACTGCAAGAGGGGTTAATTATGGCATCAACACGAGCTAATTATATACTCTGCTTGAATAATATATCCAAATCTCACACACTAGCATCTAACAAAGAAGATGGACTTCTAGTGAGCCCACTAGGATCCTATTGTATGAATTGATGGTATCAGAGACCTTGAAAGAAAACACGTAATAAACATGCATGTGACTGAAAGAATGGAAATGTGATAAACAAAGCTAAAGATAATGTTGTACACTGAGCAACAAGGAGCTCAAGCCGTTCATTGGAAAGGATGATGTTCTGAGAAAGAGAGGCTCTGTTAGCTGTACAGCTCAAGATCTTCACTTCAGTAGACTTAGAATTTAAATTATTTTGTTAGTCTTTTCCAGCCCTTGAGTCTTTGGATTTTCACACAGTGATCAAAGCTTTAGTAAGTATATACACTTACAGATTTATTCATTAGATCTCCTTTGTTCCTCCTTTACTGTTGTCTTATCCATACGAAAAGTTAGCAGTATCAGTGCATTCAATTCACCGATTGTCCTAAAGCGTGGCGTAATAAGAATGGACTTCTTGGACTCACTTTACCTTGAGAAGATGAATTAATTGCAGATAAGTTTATTTATATATATTTATTTTTCTCATTGTCCAGAACAAGAATAACTCAAAAATTCTTCTAGAGAGCTGAGGACCTTAGTATGTCCCAGTAGATGTCAAGGAAATCTCTCACACAGAAATATGGTTTTTCATTGTAGTGAATGGGACAGAGCATATTACGTTAACATACAGATATCTGTTCCTCAGAATAATCACCAAATTTGCTTTATTATTTATTCTGCATTTCAGAAAATGTCTTATAATACCATGTCAGGACTTAAGTAATGCATAACGTATGAGGATGAGGGAACACAATGTTCCCTCAGCAAGTTTGCTGAGGA
>VYZM01017858.1:51363-77514 GCA_013398915.1 Dromas ardeola | reverse complement strand
CATACTTGGCTGGAAATCTTATTTCTAGCTGCATTACATGAAAAAAATACTGTTGGGCTATAAAACTGTCATAGCTACTGCTATATGCCTAACATGGAGAAAGGGAGAAGGATGCTAAAAGATACTAAGTTAATTTTAGATGTTAATATTCTATCATGGACTCTTACTTACAGCTTAGGTTTAGTCATTAGATGTAGTTCCTACAAAAGCACAAGTACTTGAATGCATGTAAGTAATCCCCTGTTAAAATTTTACAGCTTGATTTACTCAGGAACTTAGGGCACATTTCTAGCTTGAAATATATGCCTTATTTTCAAATGTAGGCACATATCCCCTGTTGAAATAAAGCAGGAATTCAAGACTTGTCTAAACTTGTCAATTTAATTTAGCAAGGTGATTCCATGGGACTGTAGGTAATTTCAGAGTTAAAAGTCTTCAATAAATCTGATAGTTTAGAAATTTACTGTGCTGTAACTGTTGGTGGTTACTTTATGATTTGTGATAATAAGTCCAGAATAGTCTAACTTTTTAATTTTTCAGCTCTAATGGTTTCATCATTGTTCTGTGTCTGTCTTTACTTTTTAATTCTAGAACCTTAGTAATGGTTTCCCTTACGACCAAAAAAAACTAAAAGGTGTATAATAAAAATTTAAAAGTCTGAAAATATTTCTGTAAAATTATTGTCTCGGGAGAGAAGGTCAAGATTTAATGCAGCCACATCTGGTTCGTCTTTTTTCTATTGCGTTTTTATTTGCTGTTGAAGATTTCTCCAAATATGTAACAGTTTTGCATGACATATTGGAAAGTAGGAAAGAAAGCCATAGAAAGTGGAGACTAGTCCTTATTTCAACCGTGGAAAAAATTTAGCAGCTGATCTACTTAATTTTCCTGTCAGAAAAAAAAATAGGAAGTTTACATTTTAAATAGGCTTATTTAAAAGCTGTGTAATTTTAGGGGGACGAAGTTCTTTACAATTATCTGTGAAATACACGGTAGTAAATGAAAGCCCTTTTTCATAACTTGAATAAAAATTTGGAAGTGGTAGTTTTCGTAAGGAAAAAAGCCTCCTGTTTTGATGAATGGAATTGGGGATGCGGTGCATCTTTTGTTTTTTAAAGTGAATGCCCCTTATACACAAGGCAAAATAACCATCGTAATGTATTAAGTAACAAATAAGAAGGAATAGTACTTTTCTTAACCTTTTCTAAATATTCAGCCTTTTCAATTTGTCATGTGGAAAAGTAGTTAGGAGTAAAAGTTTGACTATATTAAGCGATTTAGTGTATTCCACCGTTTAGCAAGAGATTACAAATGTAGTGTAAAAACTGCCTGTATGCGTCACCCCTCCCCTCCCAATAAGTCGTATTAAGGTGTTTCTCACTGGGTGCTGTAAATTTCTTTTGAAAAATAAATTCGTGAGCACCAGTAAGAAATGTACATTACATTGATTTAACTGGAGGTTTTCTGCTTGCTGATTTGAATTTGATTAAAATCAATCAAGCCTACTNNCTACTGCATTTATTGCATAAAGTTAAACAACTTGTACAAGTGTTAGAGGATGGGGACCGTAGTGTGTCATCTCTGTGTTGCTTGATTTGCTCAACCAAGGCTCAACCAGTTAAGTTTCTCATCTGGTGGTATGAGAGTTCTTAAGGTCTGTTGGTGTGGTTATTGAGATGTAATGTCATTAGTTATTCACCAAATCTTTATTAACTGCCAGGGATTAAAGTCCAGGGATTAATTTTGCGATTCTTAAAGTGCAGAAGGGACCAAACTTCACGGAGTATAAAAGTAGGCAGAAATAAAAAATGTAGCAGTTGAATGTGCTGTAGTGTGTTCCGAATTCTTACATAAAACCCTGTGGGTGAAAACCGTATGTGTGACATGCTGTATAAATGAAAATATCAGTTTCCTGAGAGAAAGAGAGAGGTCACGACGTTTAATTTTGGGGATTGTTTTACTTGTTGGTTGAATTTGTTAATGATGATTGTAATGTAAAAGCAAAAGTTTGCAACTATTGTTTTGAGGATGTTGGCTAATGACGTAAAGCGGTGCTTGTATCAGCTGCAAGAATCAGTAAGAAAGTAGTAAAGTCGTTTGAGTCCTATCAATATATGATGGAACTCAAGTAATTTTCTGAGAGTCTACACTTCTAATTATTTGGTGAAAGCAACCACATTAACATCTTTTTTCTGAGACAAAAGTTTGCTCACTTGCTTGTTTTTTATTCTGTAGTAGATATCAAAGTCAATAGATTAACATAATGAAATACAATTAATATACCTAAACTAAGGTGTTCCATGAAAAATTTCTAAATGTTTGGATACTTGCGTAACTATGAACTGAACCTGTACCTGTGTTTTAGAGTGTGTTTGCCAGGTGATGCTGTTCCCCACTGTACACAAATTGCTGAAAACTACAGTCTGATGTATATTAAAAATAAGACAGTTCAATCCAGTTGTTCTAGAAAGGTAAAATAATGATACTGTAATCGAAAAGGGCATGAGGTTAAGTTTGTATTAGCCTGCTTTTCTGCTTCCCTGCAGCACTAAAAATTTCACCAAGTCTCCAACAGATAATGTTTAACTGTGTTTTTCATTTCAGCTTTGGACTTCAAGGTTTGTGCTTTTTCAAATTTTTCTTAGTGATTGTAAAAACTAAAACAAACAACAACAGACACCCCCCACACACACCCCTAAAAAAATTAATTCTTACACCAAGAGCTAGAATCCTCAAGAAATACTATGACAATGTGACATTAGGTAAACATCAGGGAAGCGAGCAGTATGGCATGTACATGTAAGGTATAATTTTATATTTAACAGATGAACTAATATATTTCCATTATCAAACAGTTTATTTTTTATCATTCACAGCAACTACAAAGTATCATATGCTGTTAAGTGATATAAATTCCAGACAGTCTTTAGTGATGGAAAGAAGTCAGCAAATTACTTCTAGTAGAGGTATAAAAAAAGAAAACTAGATTGGGCATTCGCCTCTAACCTTCTTCCTTTCCCTCTGCCTCTGTCAAGACTCAGGAAAGTATCCTTTGTTGTTTATAAATTTATAAAGTCCTATCAGGTAGTTACATGTTAGTGAAAATTATTACTGTGTTCAAAAATCCAGATGAGCGCTCAGCGAAAAGCTATTTTTATGGAACTGTTTCTTCTTAAAAACATTCCGCATACGCCGCCAGAAAGATTTAAATCTATCCTAAGTGCAGTAATACAGCTGAAAATAGTGCTGAGGTGGCAGGTATGAATGACACGAAGATAATTTGCACAGATTTAGAGAAGTGATATTGCAGGAGACAGTGGGGGTCTCAAACATTTGGAGTAAGAACTTACAACTGGATGCACCGAGGGAGAGATGAACAATAGTTCAGTTTGAGGAGAAGGAGATAGGTCGAGTAGAAAACAGGCTTGTCTGGTTTCATTACGGAGCTCGTACACGGTTGCAGCCGAGATTAAGCCAGAAATAAGGCTGAATGGGAAAAGAGGAGGAGACCAGAAACGTACATCATATTTCACCTCCCTCCAAACCAAACCCCCAGCTCTGTTGAGGCAGCTCCTCTGAAGGGAAGGCTGGAGAGGGAGGAGAATCAGAAGCAGGGATATGGTAACCAAGAATGGGGGAAGGTACTAAAAAGTATGGTTGATTAATGTCTGAAGTATTGATGGAGGAGACCAGAGTACGCTCTCTAAACATCAGCTATTAGTAGGCTGATTCAAACTTTGGTAAGGTGTCCTCTGCGGTTGGTGTCTGAGCTGGCTGAACAGGGCCTGAAACAGCTGGAAGAGCGGACACCTCATTTGTTTCAGAGATGAGAGACAAGTCTATGGGCAGTTGAATCAAGAGGGTATTTTTGCATGCTTGGGTTTTGATCGGCAACCTGGAGAGTAGGAGAAGGGAGTCAATGAGAACAGGTACATAACGAATTCAGATGAAATGGCATGACTGGAGAAAAAAAGAGGATTAGAGGATAAGCGGAGAGGTTTGAGGATTTTTCTTAGTGTAGATGTAGACTACTAAAGGCATTGGATGGTAATAGAGGAACAAGGCCCACAGAGGAAGGAGGAAATAGTTTCAGAAAGCACAGAGATCAAAATAGATACTACTTTTTTTTATTAGAGGATTTCCTCTACAATGTAGTTGTTACTAGTTACATGAGTTTGTAGTCTTTCGAAGATAAAAATTGCATATGCTGTAAATATTTAATTTTCCAAATCTATGTGAAAGAAGTTGAAAGCTAAATGATAAAACTGAAGAATAATGAATTTTCTGCATTATTTAACAAATGAACAGAAGGGCCTTTTCTGCATTGATTATTATTTTTCCAAAGTATTCCTGTGACATTTGTGGCTTACTGTTTTTCACTGACTGCTTCCAGTATAGTCCAAAATTATTTTTCAGTCAGGCGAAGTTTTGGTGTAGCAAAGGGGAAGTGTGACCAGTTTGCAGGGGTGTTTTCTCAACGTTCTTGGCAGGAGAGAATCCGGTGTTCTTAGAGCTGCTTTGGGCAATTGGGGCAGTAATGTTTCCATGTATGGGTAAGAAACTGATCTGAGAAGGAGTGACGTTGTGGCCAGTCCAAACATATAACAATATGAGCAACAGTTTTCTGGCAGTGTTGTTCAAATGCAGTTAAGTTTCAATGGAACTAAGTCTGGTATAATATTCCTTGAATAAGCCTTTATATCCTTTCGGGTGTCAGCTTGCAGGAGAATGTATCATCCAAATGGAGTGAAATATACAGCAGTCCTTTACCCCTCTTTTTAGGTATCTTAAGTAACCCTACAATATTTAGGATGGATCCAAATTTTAGATATAGCATCTGAAATATTTTAAAATAATGAAGTATCATTTTTTAGATAAAATATTGCTTTGAGGCGTAACTGCTGGATGCATACCTCAAATGTAATTGTTCAAAATAAATAACATTGTTAAAAGGAAACCATGTAAGTCTTTAATGTGATCTGACTATTTTGCCTTGTATGCTTATTAAGCGTTGATTTTGTTCAAAAATGACCTTTCACAAACGTGGTATCCAATCACCTGCCAATGTTGAAAATGCTATTAGAATTGAAATACAACCGGAAAAGTGAAGGTTTCAGAAAAATGGATTTGAAAACAAACAATACATTTAAATAGCTTTTACAGTACAACAAGATGCATGCTAACAGAACACTGAATTTAGTGCCTACAAAATAAAGGTTATCTAATTAGCTATTTAGAATACAATGACTAAATGCAGTGACCAAATAAATTTTTTATTTGTTTACACCTTAGAATTTTGTAATCTTCAGTTGGGGAGATAAAAAAGGGATCTCTATGAGATAAATCTTTACAGATCGCAACTGTGCTTCAGCCATACATTTTCAGCAAGTTGCAAGCTCAGTCTTGAATACAGAGATGACTTCAAGTGTGCGTACTCATAGGGCAGAAGAAAAATAGACATTTGTGTACAGACTTCATAGTCGAGGCTGCAGGTACGTTCATCTCTATATGGAAAAATACCTGCGAAAAAACTTGAGGTCAAAGCTTCATATTTTGCTCTTGTTGCCATACAGGGGATTTATCTGGGTAATATCCATCAGTGCAAATGACAGATACATACATCAGTGAGCAACCGGACTCCAGTAGGAGTGGGCCTTTCAAATTTTGAATTTTATAAAGCACGCATGATATTAGTATTCTTCTCTTTCCAAACTTAATTCTAAACTAAAACAAAGGGATTCAGTTAATCACTGCTCAAACACTTGTAGAAGAGGTGTTCTAAGTCTTAAAATCTGCTGTACATTTCAGTGCCCAACTGATATTAATATAAAGGGCAGAAGTTAAAGCTGCAGAATAAGGGATATCTTGATTTATAATACAGTTAACAGCTGATTCGTCTGATTATATTGAGACCTTCTCACCTTAAATGCTCTTTCCTGTTGGTCCATCACTTATACTGAGTAATTTAAAATATCAACAAAAGAGATTACTGGAGAAGAATTAAAGCTATGGGAAGATGGAGCTTTGAAGGTTTGTTTTCAGTAGACATTTGAACCAAAAAGAAGCCAGAATGCTGTGTTCAGAACCTGTAGTACAAATGGTAAAAAAAACATGTTACCGTTTTAATTATTATTGCCTATTTAACATGGGATTTCTTGCAGCCATGTCCTTGAATAACCATTTCTTAACTAAAATGACACAATTCTGTAGCCAGTGATCCATGACTTTAAATATTTGGAAGGGCTATTGATTCACTGAACTGGAAGAAACTAAAGATGTTGAGACATATTTTCAGAAGTAGAATTAAATGTATTATAAATTATGTTCGCTAATGTATACTCTATTTAATGTTTAAATAATTAAAAAAAAGCTAGGTACATGTAATACAGTATTCAATTTACCTGCAATAGCCTTAACTAAACATTGGTGGCATTGTTTAAATCAGCTTTGTGTAATATTATGAGAGCTGCTAGCACCTACAGCACCTCCTCTTGTTCCCATGTCGTGGTTCTCTGCATGCACCTATTGCTGTTTATGGTAGTCATTCTCTCTAGGTAAATTGTCCATAAGACCAATGATTCCATCAGCAAATTATCCAGAAAATGCCGTCAGCGCGCATGGTGACATTTGTGCCACCGGTGGTTTTGTTGCCATTTCAGTGGTCTAATTAAATTGGCAGTTTTCTCTTGTGCCCAGCATCGTTGTCTCCCTTCTTTTGGCACCTGAGCTCAGACCTTCTCCTTTTCTCTGTCCTTTTAACTGAATATCAAATGTGTTATTGATTGCTCCTCTTCCACCCTCCTCACTTCCACTCTCCTCAACTTTTTTTTTTATATCTATCTTTTTTTTTTTTGATTGGCAGTATCACCCAGACAAACAGAAGGCGGATGTGCCAGCAGGAGAAGTGGAGGAGCGCGTGCAGAGGTTCATCGAAATTGATCAAGCGTGGAAAATTCTAGGGAACGAAGAGACAAAAAAAGAGTATGACCTGCAGCAGCGTGGTAGGTTCCTGCCAAGGAGTGCTGTAGTGGCAGCAGCTCTTTAAATAAGCAGGGTCTGGGAGTGGTAGTTAGATGGTATTTTAAAATGCTGTTTATTGCTGAACCAAATGTTTCTTTCGCTCTTGTCCTACTTTCAAACGTGGATCCATTATTTATAGCTTTTGCTACACATACATTAGCTAGTGAAAACATTGAATTACTTCCAACAGAACATTAGGTGGCGTTACCCCTAATAATTTGAACGGATATAAAATTTATACTAATTACAGACCTTAGCCCTTTTTATTTTATTAAGGCAGCTTCATTAAGTGTTTTTAATTTTAAGTTTTATGCTACATTTTATGCTGTATCTTAGATGTAGGTATTAATCCATTTATACCTAATGTTCAATGTGTGTGGGCTTGTAAGCACTTCAGAATCATTAAGACACATTCTTTTTGGTGGGGTGTGTGTGTGTTACGGTAGCTTGTATAATTCATCTGTAGTCTAAACTAGCCTTTTTAAAGCAGGTTTATAAATAATATTCCAATATAACACATTAACTAGGCAGCTCTAGCATGCATTTCTTTTTATACCTCTCAGAAAATAGCTTCTTAAAACAGTGACAGGCTGTTGTGAGAAAGAAAGGGGGGAAATGTAGGTCAGGTCTGTCACACATGGGCTACCATTACATGAAGTGATAGGCTGTCTTTCTGCTCTGGCCTCGGGATAGGAGTCCCTCAGCCTTCCATTAGAACCTTCAATAAATGTATATCCACCCTACATGTTAATGGGGGGAGTCAATAATAGTGTATTGCCTGTGGGGAAAACACTCAGTCGCACTCTGCAGTAACACACTCCGGTCCAGCATTGACGTGTAGCCACCACCACTTTTGAATGTGTCTGATAAAAGCCCACTGTCTCTGCAGCTTGTTATTGAATTCTCTTCCATTGTACATTGGCACACCATCAGACCTTTCTCTCTTGTGCTGATTTTTAACTCCCCTGCCGCTGCGGATACCAGAACTTTGAGAGACAAAGGCTTCGTCATTCTGGCAGATAGGCATCGCTGCAGGATAAAAAGAGTGATATAGAATTGTATATACGCAGGATGAATTCTCTAGTTAAATAATCTTGTGTTGCAGACTTTGTGTAGGTTTTGGAAAAGAGGGTGGAGGAGCGAGAACAGAATTGTTGAATAAATATTTTAAAAGAATGGAAAAAATCGCATCTTTTGCTAATCTGCTGTGTAAACAGTATTAAGATCAAACTTAAATAAATTTTTCATCTCAAACTTATTTTTTTAAATGCCCGAATGTGATGCGAAAACAGGAATTTCTGCTGCCCCATTCTCTCATCCTATTGTACTCATAGCATTGTAGTATCGGCTGTGTCTTCCATTTTCACAAATTGCACGTGCGCAGGAAAAAAGAAATATTAGAGATTAAGTTAGAAGTCTTTTGTGAGTTTTACCTAAAGCTTAAATACAGACCACAAAGTTCCATTTTGCTTGAGTCAGGTCAATTCACTGAAGTCAAGAGCTCCATCAAGATTTAATAAGCTACTTTGTTTTTCCAAGGAATTTAAGGACATTGCTATAAATTAGCTTTGACAAAATTTATTCTACAGTATTTTAAAGGTTATCCATATTTCCTGAGATCCTTTTGCATCCAGATGAGTTCTTCTAAAAGCAATCTCAAGATTCTGTAAAAAAAGACTTAGTAAATAAAGAAAACAAATTGTACATTTCTTTACACGGGTATTTCGTAATGGTATGGTAACGGGGTAGATCTGTTTTAATAGAGAGGGTGCCATTCATGTACATACATGCACAGTGTTGCTGCGTTCTTTGCAGCATGTTCCCTGGCAGCAAAATGATGGTGAAATAAATTCTAGTTCTTTGCATGCCTGTCAAGCTGCTTCTGAAGTCATGATTCCAGACAAATTCGTAGATGCTGCTGTAAAAGCTCACAGAAACAAAGGAATTGAGACAGCAGCTAAGGGGAATAGTGATGAGAGACATAATATAGCAAGTTAGTAGGACTGCAAAGCCTAGGAAGCAGAATCCAAAGGATGCCAGTGTGCATGCGTGTGTGGTGGCCAGTCAGCAAGTCCTTTCCACTGTAGTCTTTTTCCCATTTCACAGGTTGTTTATTTGTATGTACCTTCTTGTTTTATACTAACTAAATCTTAAATACTTGGCTCAGAAATTCAGTGGCCAGAGAAGTTCTAAGAAGCTGAAATTCTGTGGGGCTCTATGGTTTTAGTTGTGGTTTGGGGTTTTTTTTGATCGACTCGTTGAGAATAACAAGTGAATGTGCTTTCATATCTTAATACTGCTTCTCTCTGAAGGTATCACAATGACCTCCTCCTAAATTTTTTTGTGTCTTCAGGCCATAGTATTAAAGAGGAAAGGACAAACCTCAAACTGTTTAGACGTTTGGCTTAAGTACTTACCCAAGCCTCTCTGGTTTGGAAATCTTACAAGAACTGCCTTTTTGTATGTTTTGTGAAAATTTTTCCAATTCATTGTTTTTTCATATCTTTAATGACATAAGAATGCCCTTTTATAATGGTGAATCTTTTGCTTCCAATCCCTGTGAAAAAATTGGGGGATGGAAAAAAAGCTACATAACAATTTACTTGTTAAGAACGGACTTTTTTTTTCCTCAACAGATTTTCTTCTTCGGGATTTTTCCATTCTTTATTCGGTATCGCATTTACAAAAGATGAATATACAGTTAAAATCAAGTTTTCCAGTAATAATTACCAAAAGTTTTTCAGTGAGTTTAGCTTGGAAAAAAACTGTTTTATGGTTTTCATATTAGAAGTCATCTGAACTCTGAAAGCTCATGCTTTATGTCACAGTTTGAAAGAGTAAAATACTTTTCACAGAATCAGAGAATCATGTAGGTTGGAAGGGACCTTCACAGGTCATCTCTATCAATCTCCTACTCAAAGCAAGTTCACGTAGGTCAGTTGCTTGGACCTTCTCCAGCCTAGCTTTTAATATCTCCAAGGATGGAGATTCTAGAGCTGCTCTGGGCAGCCTGTTCCAGTGTTTGGACACTGTCACAGTAGAAAAACCAAAACAAACAAAGCAAGAAAAAAAAAAACCAAACCCAAAATCAACAAGGTCTTCCACCTGGGAAAACATAATCCAGGTGCACAGCATGGACTGGGATCGACGCGTCTGGGGAGCAGCTGTGTGGAAAGGGACTTGGGGGTCCTGGTGGACAACAAGCTCAATACAAGTGAACAGTGTGCTGCTGTGGCAAAGAAAGCCAACAGGATGCTGGGTTGCGTCTACAAGGGCATCACCAGAAGAGATAAGGAAGTCATTCTCCCATTCTACTCAGCACTTGTCAGGCCACACCTGGAATATGGTGTTCAGTTTTGGTCCCCGCTATACAAAAAAAGCTGTGGACAGGCTGGAGAGAGTCCAGGGAAGGGCCACAAAAATGATCAAAGGACTGGGAAGCCTGCGTATGAGGAAAGGCTGAGAGAACTGGGTTTGTTCAGCCCTGAGAAAAGAAGGCTTAGGGGAGAATTTATCACCATGTTGCAGTATTTAAAGGGTGGCTACAAAGAAGGTGGAGACTCCCTTTTTACAAGGAGTCACATGGAAAAGAGGAGGGGTAGTGGGTACAAGTTACTCCTGGGGAGATTCTGTTTGGACACAAGAGGAAAATTTTTCACAATGCGAACAATCAGCCATTGGAATAATCTCAGGGAAGTGGTGGATTCCTCATCATTGTACACTTTTAAGATTCAGCTGGATGGGGTGCTGAGCCACCTTGTCTAGACGGTGCTTTTGCCAAGAAAGGTTGGACCAAATAATTCTTGAGCTTCCTTCCAACCTGTTATTCTATCATTCAAAACATGTTTTCCTTCTATCGAGTCAGATACGAGGACTCTTTCTGCAACTTGTGTCTTGCACTTCTCATCCTTCCAGTGTGCACCTCTGAGAAGTCTTCTCTACACCCTCCTATTAGGTAGCTGTAGACAACGAGATGCCTGCGTTCTTTTGGCTTCTCCTTGTATGATGCGTGTCCCAACCCCTGACCGTGCTGCCAGTCCACTGGACTTGCTCCTGTATGTCAGGGTTTTGTGCTGGGATAGACTAAAACTGGACACAGGACTTCAGATGCAATCTCATTAAGTGATGAGTAAGATGAAAATAAATCACTTCCTTGACCTGCTGGCTGCACTTTTGTTAATACAGCCCAGTGTGGGGTTGGCCTTTGCCATGAGAGTGCCTCGCTGACTCGGGTTGAACCTGTTGTCCACCTGGACAGTCAGGTCCTTTTCCGGAGAACTGCTTTCCGGCCAGTTGTCTCCAAGCCTGTACTGGTGCATTAGGTTATTCCATCCCAAAAGCAGGACTTAATCTTTGTTCAACCCTGCCACGTCCCTGTCAGCCCATTTCTATATCCTATCGAGGGCCCTTTGAATAGCAGCCCTGCAACTTTTGTGGATTTTTGTTGACTTAAATACAAAGGAACTTTGTATCTAAATAATCGCATAATTAAGGTAATTAATTTTACTAATTAATTTTACATTTTAATTATTAATGAATGATTAACAGAAAGGTCACAATTAAAAATAAATAAAGTGATGACTTTGATTAATTTCTGACACTAATAGCAAATAATTCAAAGCTAGTAATGGGAGTGACCCTAAACCCAGTTGTTTTATGTATACTTTTGGGGCAGAGGCTGGAAAAATTTAAGAATTTAAGGTTTTTTTCCACGTATGGCTCCAACGAGGTTCTATCCAGGATAATATGTTTTATTGCGATGATGGACGTGGGTGTCCATAAAGCAGAAGTGTTTATAGGGTGGCGGATGTAATCACCAGTAGGAGCTTTCACATCTCAGCACATACCTCCTATTGATTTTCAATTTTTAAATCACATTTTTAGGAAAATATTGCAGATATAATTTTCGTACATCAGTACATATTCCAGCATCATTTTCTTTGTCCTTGCTTCGTTTCTTAGACATAAGGAATTGCCCGTGTTCCAGCATGTGCCACTTGTCTCTGAGAATGATGCTGGTTCCGTCCTCTCTGTATCTTCCCTTTAGGCAGTGGCGCACAACAAAAATCTTTCCTTAGCCTAAAATAGCTCATTTTAAAATACCTGGTCATTAATTCAGCTTCCACTGACTATACCAGTCTCTTTAAATCTGAAAAATCTTTGAGGATGTGTTAGAATCATAGGGTTGGAAGGGACCTCTGGAGATCACCTAGTCCAACCCCCCTGCCAGAGCGGGGTCACCCACAGCAGGTTGCACAGGAACACGTCCAGGTGGGCTTTGAATGTCTCCAGAGACGGAGACTCCACCACCTCTCTGGAGTCTTTCCACTCTGTGTTCCCACTCTGTTAAGTTTCTACTGCAGGTTTAGAAAGGGAGTCTTATACAGGGGTGCTCATAAATTAGGCAAATGAAAACCAAATAGAAGGTAGCTCCTCCTCCCCGTGCTCCTTCCCCATTCCTCTTCGAGAAGGGTAAACTGAAAAGACTGGGTTGGAGATGGTCACTTTCCCGTTAATCCAGCATTCCCTCCTGCTCCAGCAATAAAGTGATGATTCTGTATCAGACATCAAGCTATCCTACATAATTTGGTAAATAGGATGCCAGAAGAATAACCTTACAAGCCCACTACAAGAATAAGCAGGAGAAGCAAGACAAAAGTCTACAAAATAGCTTTTAATAGCTAGCAGAAAGGGCAATTGAACACCTTAACTACCGTGTTATAAGAAAGGAAAAAAAAATAATGCAGTATATTTTAGGTGTTCTTTGTTAAGAAAATTCCTTCTTAAAAAAATACTTTTAGACCAAAATAAAGCTTTTAACATGGCTGTTAACGTAGGCTTTTCAGTGTGCCAGGTTATATTCTTTAAGTGACAGAAGCGTACGTTCCTTTTCTAGCCGTGGATTTAACGGCTGTAGACCCTCAGCTGGTGCTGGAACACAAGCCTTTTACCACAGCTCTTTGGAGTTAATTCAAAGCTGCATTGGCTACAAGCTAAGCAGTATTTTTTTAATATTTTTTAACAAACATAGCTTTTTGTTATGAAAGTTCTTAACACGTCTTTTTTTTATAATTTCAAATTAAAGTAAGCATGGTTATTTTAAATTAATGCAAGAGACTTAAACTTAAGTAATTGTTTAAAAGCTAAAGAGCCTATTAGAAAAGATTAACTTGTGAAAAAATCCAGGTTTTGAGAACGGTGATGATTCTGAGTAGATACTGTGAACAGTATTTCATTGACAATACATATCTTGAACTTTTTTTAAATTATGTGTTTGGTTTTAAAAAAAAATCAATCCTAAGAATATATGACTGATAAAGAGCTAGAAAAATCTTTTAAGTATTATGACTATTTTTACTATTACCATAAACTGTTAAAAGGGTTAAATTTCCATTTACTGCTTGCAACCCTTTCCCTAAAACTCAGCCTTAAATAGCCCAAGAAATATTTATTGTATCCTCAAGTGAAACTTAAATACCTTTCCTCTTTTACAACTTCTGAATGACCCAGCAAGGGCTCTAGTAAAGCTTTACTGAACCAAGCTGCTAATAGTTATTTAATGTTGTTCTGTAGCCTGAAAGAATCTCAGTAGATTTTTCCTTTTAATCTCTTTGAATTGCAGGCTCATAAACCTCTCTGATGAGCCTGCCAGTGTTTTCTTAGATCTGCAGTTGAGACAATGGAGCTGCAGAATCCTTTCTCCTCTTGTTGTCAGACAAATCCAATAGATGGGGAAGCCAGGCAGGCTGTACTTCTTGAGAATTCAAATTTGGTTTTCAGGTTATGGGTTTCAAGATCAGGTCTCCACAGTTTTCCCTGTCTGTTCAGAAATGTGTTTCAGAAAACAGCTTGGTACGCAGAGTTCTACAGCTCGAGCAGCCATCACATACAAGTAAACCCACCACAGAACTCCGTACTGGGAACAATACCAGTCTTAAATAACCTCCTCCAGCAAGGGAGTGAAAATCAGACATCAGTTTACTTCAGAGAACCGCTAACAAGGGAGTCCTGGCTGTAATAGTAATGATGTGGATGAAATAAGGACGAGCACAAGAAATACTGGAGTCACTGACACGCTCTGAAAGCCATTAGGTTTGTAGTTCTGTTTGCAGCCTCCCCAGACTCATACTGGGCTGTGCCTCTGTGTTTAAGTGGCTAAATCAGTTTCATCTGTCTTAAGATACGTTATATTGGGTAGCGTGTTTAATAGGGTAACTAGAAAATCAAAAAGGTTTGTTCGACTCCAGAAAATAAGTTTTTCCCGCTTGAACCAGACAAGCAAATAAATGGATCATACAAAACTGACTGATAGGAACGGTTACTGGATGACATGCCAAGTTTGGAGACTTACTCAAGTCAAGAGTACTAATTGAAAATTTACGTCTTTTGAGATAACCAGCAAGACTGTTTCAGACTTGAGCATCAGATTAGGAATAACGATCGCTGTTCAGGCTGGGAATTGTACAAGTGATTAGTTTTGCCTGTTGATTTAAAAAAAAAATAATAATTGTTACTTATTTTTAAAATGACAATTGCAGTAATGAATTAGAAGAGCTTGCTTGAAATTCTGTTTCCTGGGCTTCTTATATTGTGCTATGTTTGGAACAGAAGAGAGGGTAGGCTTTTCCTCGCAATCTTCTTCATTACTTCGCAAGTAACTTTACTTCAGGAAGTATGGAAACCTCGGGAATTTGCATCTCACCGGTTCTCTTCATGGTGGCATATGGTCCATCTGCCCTTTCTCTATTTTTCTACCAGCAAGACCCAGACCTCCACCCCCAATCCTCTAAAATTTTTTCTGAGTGAAATCCTGCTTTGTGAATTCCAAATAGGAAGGCCTGGTTTCTTTTTAACTCATTTTTTTGCTACCTATAAAGTAAGCTAAGGAAAACCGGTTCTTCCTACAACCTGAGAGACTATTTTCCTTTGTGAATTTTTCTTTCAAGTATTGAAAAGAAACAGGTGAAATAGGAAGCACTTGCCTTTTTCACCCTGTTCTCACTGATACAGTATTGCCTTCTTCCACCACACTGGAGAGAAGAACCTGAAGGTAGGTTGGTAGCTGAAGGTAGTTTGGTAGCTGGACAGACTTCATTTTCATCTCTGCTTTTTTCCTTCCTCGAGAAGGAGGAGGAGGAATCTTTACCTCACGCAAGGCCTGTGGGAGGAAAGGCCTCTCTGACTGGCTTTGTGAGCGTTCTCGGGACATTCACTGTTCCCATCCTCAGGTTTTGTAGCTAGAAGGCTGTACCAGACACTACCAACTATCCAAGTACTGTAAGTTATTTGGCATGAGTTAAGGCCATCTGACCTTTTATTTTATTTTGGACATTTCATGCAGTTAACTAATGGTCTGATCAGGTGTTAAGAAAAATGTTACTTTTCATAACTGAAACATTATTCATAGCTCTTGTTTATGTAACTGAGAGCGTGCATAACAATGAGAATGACTGATTGATAGCTGTATCTTCCAGATTTCTTTCATCTTTACACTCTTGCTGATTTTTTTTCCCTTTCTTTGACAGGAGGAAAGTATTAGGTGTGAGCAGATTAATTTTCTTTTAATTCCGACCTTTTCACTACAGAATAGGTCTTCAGCAAAGGTAACATCAAAGAGGCTGTATTGATTCTGTCATTATTTCCAATGTGTCCGATTTGTTTTAATCTACTTCATTAAAACTAATTTAGATGAGGCTCATTCTCAAGTATCTATAATTTACATTTCTGTTAAAATTAGAATAGTCATTTAGTTGCAAAATAAATACCGGGGGCTTAATATTTGGTTGGTTTATGTTGTTTTTTTTTTTTTTAAACTGGCCTTAAATGCCTAATTTAAAAACCCAAAATGTAAGTATTAACTCTTCTCTTTTTTCCGCAATTACATATAAGGATAGTTAAAATGCAAGGGGTTCCTTTCACTACTGGTACATGACATTAATACTTCTATCTCCAATACTGTACTTTTAAAACTGCTAGAGCTATCAAAGGGAAACAATGAAAAAAAAAAAAGGCAAAAAACCAGAAAACCAACAAAACAGATTGGTTAGATTTTACAATTAAATTGGATAACTAACTACAGAGATAACTGTGATTAGCCATTGCTAGGATTATACTTTCATAGTAGCCTTAAACTTCTTTGCAACAATTTACGCTACTTCGTTGTAAGTCAGGAATATCTTGCTTTACGTAGTTAAGGTGTGAAATCAGCTAAGGGGCCATTGATGCGTGTCTGTGTTCCGAGTCACTACTTCACTCTTCAAAATCATCCACTTTTGAGGCGTAAGGTGGTTGCAATCAGAGGATGACGTTTGGCGATACAGAAGGAAGTACTCCGTTATCTGATGAGATAAAGGTTGGAGATGTGCAGTTTTTCTGGGGTGTTACTGGAGGAGGTAGCCGGAAGTCCCGTGTTTGTACTTCTCAGTCCAGAGCAAAGAGCAGTTACGTAGCAGAAGCTGGGAACCACTTAGAATACCTCACAACCTAGTGATTAGGTACAGCAATCTCTTCAGAATTAAAATAACCTAAAATAATCTGTGTCTCTGACTTCTCAGCAAGTGCTTAGTAAGTAGTTCTGGAATAAGAAATTCTCTCACTGCCAACTTTTCATAAAAAGCCTTAGACAGCACTGTATGCTCTAGAAAGCTTGGTGTTATTTGACTCCAAAACTTGTTTAAAAACTCACCAAGAGAAGGAACAGCAACTTTCTTAATAACAACCTGATTTAAACCTTAAATAACCCCTAAGCTCCCGGGTCTTGCCAAGTCTAAGGCATTTCTGTGTACCTGCTAAAGGTCAGCTTTCAGGTATTTCTGGTTCTTTAAAATTTAGCATCTGAAGAGTTGGAGCTTCCAGGTGTCGGGCAGCAGCTGGAAGGTTTTGTGCAGTAAGTTGTAAGGGGTTTATGTCCACGCGTCACCCCCCCCCCCCCCCGCTTTTTTTTATATTACCTTTTATGGTTTTGCTTGTAACTGTTGACAAAATCTTACATTGTCATGTTAAAGAACTTAGTGTGAACTTTGTACATCAAATACGAGTGTGCTCATTGCAAAATTGCAAAAACCAAAATGTATTCGTATTGCACAGTTTGCATTTGATAATTTAAATTGTATCGAACACTTTTCGTGTCATGCTGTACTCAGTGTTGGAAGAACGTAGGGGATCAAATGGCAACAGACGTCACGTGTGCAGGCCGGAACTCACCTTCTTTCTGTGCTCAGACTCTTTATTGTAAAAGAACGCTTGGACTAGTCTTCCCCTAAAAGTGTTTTTCATTTATCTTTTGTTAGGAATGTCTTTTTGCAGGAATCTTGGTGTTCTCACACACAACCCTAACATTTACTTTTGGGGGTGTGTGTGTGTGTGTGTGTGTTGTGTTTATTTGGCTTCTCCTTTCTGAAGGAGAATGGGTTGCCGAAGAGAGATTGTGGGGTCTCCATCTGTGGAGATATTTAAAATCTGCCTGGATGTGGTCCTGGGCAACCTGCTGTAGCTGACCCTGCTTGTGCAGGAGGGTTTGACTAGGGGATCTTGAGAGGTCCCTTCTGACCTCAACCATTCGGTGATTTTGTGTAAAGCACAGGTAAGCAGACAATTCACAATTTCAGCTTGTGGAAGTGCAGTTACGGCCAGGCTTTTAAAAGGTATTTATAACAAAACATAAGTTTGCCCCTGATTTCACGTATTTGCTTGGGATGCGCAAAAGTACTGGTTTCAGTAGTGTCTTAATTTCAGTAATACATCTTCTCCATTTACTTTGGCTACAGTAGGACACTTTCCAGCTTATGCAGAGATAAAGAAACTAAAATTTTAGAGAACTGCATTTTTAACTGATGAGGTGGTCTAGGTTTGACTCTCTGGTAGGGACCAGATTGACTACTGGGCATATAAAACTATGAATTTATCAGGAAGCAATAAGGACCTGTATGTTGTCAGGGTTGAACATCTGTCATGTTTTCTTTATAGAAGATAATCTGACAAAAGAATGGCCGCTACACGCACAAATATATCTTGAGGATATGTCCTGGAATGAAGGTATGAGTGCTCTACTACTTGTTGCCACTGCCTTTCAATGTCACTGCAAATGTTTTCTATTTTTTCTGCATCTTATACCGTTATGTTGTCATATTGTAATTTCTACTTTTTTTTATATTTGCCTCAGATTTAGCTATTTTGTTCCCTGTGATTACCTGAAATGGAACTTAACTTTCTGTGATACTTATTTTGCATTCCTTCTTCATCTCTTCCCCCTCCAACCCCAGCTTGCAGTACCCCCTTTCATCCTGCTCTCTTCCGGTAGCGTAACTGAGTATTTAGATTTCCAGATTCCTCCCAAATCTCTCATGCATCTTCTTGCTCTTTCTGTGATGGTAGAATGCAAATGTTTTCATAGAGATTTTTTTTATCTGTCAGTGTATTACTTCCCTCCTTTATATTACTCTGGCTTTTATCATTTACTTGCTTTTTGAATGAACAGCTGATGCTTTTACTAATTGTTTTTAAGCTGGAGGGGGGGAAATCCTGTCTACTTTCCTTTCTTCTGTATCATTTTTGTTTCCTGGGCTAGCAGTCTGTTTTGGAACTATCCTTGATCTGTCATATGTATGACTAACACCCCTCATTTTTTTCTTTTAATATCTGTGTTTCGCTGATGTGCACCTTTTTATTACTTGCTTTTTTTAAAGACTACACTGCCCCTGGCTGTTTGGCGTAAGAATATCTCACAGTCAGGGAAGCATTTTAAGAGTATAGTTATTTTTTGAGCAACAAATGGTAGCGCAGGTACTGATATTTACAATGCAGCAGTGGGAGGTCATCTGTTCTTAAGAGCAGCTTTGTGAAGAAAATCCAAAATAAATTCTTGATTCTTCTCAAGCACTAAAGGCTTTTTTGTTTTCTTTTTTGGCAGATGAACAATGTTATACTCTTTCATGTCGATGTGGTGGGAATTACACTGTCTTCAAGAGTGAAACCAAAGACGTATCTTTGGTTTGTTGTGACACATGTTCACTTGTCATCGAGATCCTCCAATGATTGTTTCAATCAAGCACATTAAGAGTTACAAACTTAAGAAGAGTGGACAAACAGGGGACAGCATCTGCTAAAGAAATGTGTGTTAAAGAAAAGGGGAGCACTACAAGAACAAGTTCAGTCAGGCTTAAGAAAGGAAACGTGCCCATTTGCTAACGTAGCTCTGCAGACATGAGCCTTGGTTTTTTCCTTCCGCAGCTGAAGGGCTCGTTATTAAAAACCTCCACAACAGAACCCTGAGTTCTGTACAACTGGAATACACCTCATGAGCTAAATGGTGTTTCTTTCAGCAAACAACGGAATAGCTTCTTTCAGTCTCAGTCTATATCAACTATACCTTGGGCCCTACCTCTTCGGTTAAATCCTTTTAACAGCTCAGACGACAAAATTTAATCAGGAGGCAAACATGTGAGAATGCTTTGAAGATAATGAAGAGTAAGGTGCATTAATGGGAAACAGGAACATTTTCTATTTCTCTGCTAAATATTTAACTTCATTAAGTCATCGCAAGGACTTGTGCCTTGGAAAAAGGTGGCAGAGACCTGCAGATCTAACAGGCTGCTTGTCTTGGTACTAATTAGCCAGTAACTGTAACACTGCATCTACGTTAACTTTTCAGCTTGGGGCAGAAGCACATTTTGAAATGACTCTCTCCATCATCTAAACAAATGCGGTCTTCATTCCTTCGATGAAAACTAACCGGGAAGCTGTGCTCTGGGCCGTACTGGGCATCCAGTCCACCAACAGCTCCAAACTGGAGCTAGTTTAAGGAAAACCCTACAAAACACATATAAGGGACTAGCAGTTCCGGAACCCCACTGTGGCTGTTTTCAGTTCCAATCCTGGCATGCCACACTACTTGCCAGTGGAGGCAGAGCCTACGTGTGGCTCTGGATTTGTGACAATGTAATAGTGCATGGTGCCTTTTTCATCCCTTCTGAACAGTCAATGATAACCTTGGCTTGTAGTAAAACCCAAAAACTTTCTAATAAATCCAAGCACTAAGTGTGACTAGCCAGAGGAAACAGAGTAAGAGGCGTATCATTGCGTATCATTTTTGTTGATGACAGCAGTATATCATTCCCACTTTCAAGTTAGACATAATCTCAGAAAGAGACATCTTTGTCAGGTAATACTTGTGTTTATTCTAAACAAAAATAGTTCCATTGATTTTAGTAGAAAATATTATGAAAGCTAGCAACAGTCATTTAAATCTTTTAATCATCAAGAAATCTATGGCCATTGGGGCTTGCACGTAGAAATCCAAAGTCGTTCAGAGGCCATATCTGTAAAATAAAATACAGTTACAAGAGATTTTCATCACAACTCAAAGTCCAGAGTTTTCATTTGTTACTGCTGTAATTGTTTCATAAACTGCATAATTTTTTAGCTCTTTGGTTGACCGGGTATATGAACTTTCTCACCTGTGTGTTTGTTTTACTAGGAGTAATAAATACGATATATATCAGGAGGAATCATCATTCCATAGTGGCCGGAGACAACACTAATTTATACACAGCATGCTTTGCTATGGAAAGCCTCACAAATTACAGGGTTTTTTCAGCCTTAGAAATAAATACATTCCTAGAAAATATCTTTCAAATTCAAGGTTTTCTGGCTTGTAAACCTCTTAACAACTCAGAAGTATATGTCTTTGATCCAGCTAGGAGAAGAAAGAGTACCACGAACATTATCTCCCAGTGAAACTAGGTCTGTGTGGTGTACGTTTGTATTTTCAAGGTGGGCAACTGAACTGCAAATACCAAACCTTGGAAAAAATTTCCATAGGCTTATAGGTAAGCTTATACCATGCAAATAGGCGTAAGGGTGTGCAGTGCCTGCTCTCAACCAAGGGGGTCCTCTGAGAAGGGGACTACCACGTGGAAAAAGGAGGAGCACAAATCACAACCAAATACAAGCGTAAGTGCCAAAGAACGATGCTCACCAGTAAGGAAAAACTTCTTCTCCAGAAATTAGCTATCATCTAGCTGCTCATACTACTGAATGATCCCAGGAGTACTTCCCTCTGAATGTTCACGAATTACATGTAGGCTGGTCTTGCATGCAAAAAAAAGTTATAGGGAATCAAGGACATTGTTTTACACTTTGTCCTTTGTCTCCCTTGACTGCCTGTGTCTCTTCGCAACACATTATTTCAAGGACAGCACGAGGAGATCAGCAGGAAGAAGGGAATGAGATGATGTTGAAGAAGGAATGCCCTTTGTGGCTCTAATCCCATAAAAATCACGCAGCCTCTGCTCAAGATGAAGCGACCTAGACAGAGAAAGATGATGCACTACCTTGTTCCCAAAGCATCTGTCAGTATAATGTTTATCATCTTGCTCATTTTTCCTTAGAATTTGATCTTAAGGAAGGTATGCAGTCACATTCCAGGAACAGCAACTTAGTCTTTAACTGAGTTTGTGGAACATCCACAGCACAGAAGGAGCTTTTGCTGCTTTCTGTGTGGAGTGAAAAACTAATTTTCTGACTTAAAAAGAGGAAGCACAGCGCCAAGGTTCAATATTGGAAACCCCATGACTTGGCCCCAGCGCTAAAGACAATGACAGAGGAGGCAGCTAAGGATGGATGTAACAAGACACAGCATCAACTTACTACTAGACTGGGACCGTGCACTGCTAGAAGCTCCCTAGACTTGCCTCTGTCAGGCCCCTGGCGGCACTGTGCTGAGTTGCCATCAGTTGGATTGTGCCCGGGCCCTCGGGAAGACAGAGGGACGAGTCATTCCCAGGACTGTGGATCTGAAAAAAGCTCAAAGCTCTCTTGCGCAAGTATCTTAGAAAATACATGTCTTTTTGGCATGTGCGCTTAGGGGAGAGCATGAGGAGCGTCTGCTGATACACAGAAATATACCGCAATAATATGCATATTAGCCAGTGAGCTATTTTAAATTCCACACAAATATACAGCGATACGAACCAACAACAGAAGGATATTTGTGATCTTGGTTAGAAGCAAAGCTCCGGCGTTCGAGGCTCTCCAGAGGGCCCGTGCTGGCTGCAGGCTGGGTGTCAAGTCTTTGTTTGGCCTCGAAGGCAAACAGGAGTAAAAGGGGATAGGAATATCCCGTATTGTAAATCTAAGCGGATCTGAGTAAAGGGCCGGAGAAGGAAGTTTCTTAGGCCATTCACTGCGGCACAAATCTCATTTCAGGCAACTCAAATCACACCTATTGCAACTTGGCTTTCTTTCAGTGAAAGTAATCAAATTTGTTTTAAAGATTGTTTTGACAATTTAGTTTCAAATTCATCACAGGATAATCTTAGTGGCAAGAGTTAGAAAGAAAATTACGTTTTATCTAGTCTGCATGCAGGAGAGAATGTGAGAAACAATATTCATGGTTGGCAAGGCGATGGAACAAGCCTTCTCTGTGAAACAAAGACGTGCCACTGTGCGTAGTAATTCCCAAGTCTTTTAAAGTTATGACAGAAGTTGACTGTGACTACTTGGTTCAAACTGGCTAGTCCAATTAGCAGCTATTTCCCCTTGCCCGCTTTGGTTTGGCCTACATAGATTTGATCTGATGGATGGGGGATAAATGGGGCTAACTAGCTCTTTTGAAGATAGACTACAGATCTATTTTTGACATGGAGCCTAAGTCCAGGGAATGCACAGGGTATCCTGCCTAGGACAGGATGAAGCATGAGTTCTGTCAAGTGGGACTCCCAGGCTTTTACTGAATTTGCAGCTACTTTGATTTCAGCGGCCTTTTTATGGAATGAACTTGTCTCAGAGTGGGAGTTAATATGCTGGTAGGGAGGAAAAGGGGCAAATATAATCAAGTATCATTATTTCTGTATGGGTTAAAAACCGGTGCACCAGCATTGACTGGGAATCTTAAGTCTAAACTTCACAGATAAGCTACAGAGAGAATTTATGTTTATGCTTTGCCAAGAGTAGGCTGCCTAAACAAACTTGGTACAAGCTCTCTCTCCTGTTGAAATCCATTACTTACAAATTAGATTGTTTTGCATCCGTTACTAAAAATGTAACTTAGTATTCAAAGGCACCGTTACATCCGCTTCTCCAGAATCCACTTTAAGCTTCCATTCTCAAGGCAGTAAAAGATTTTTCATGAAAGAGAAGCCAAACCTCTGGTAGACTACATTAAAAAGCATATATAGGCTTCTTGGCCAGTGGTCCACTAATTAGGTACCTCCATGCAGACGAGCTGTATTCTGCTGCCTTTCACTGTAATGTTCAATAGCAACATACAATAGCAAGATCACTGCATTCGAATGTGAATTGCCATAAACAACCCAAACTATGAACACTCATTTGAAGAATAAACTCATTTTTGCTTTTGTTAGGCACCATATACTTAAATCTTGTTAAAATGTTAGTAATCGCGACCCTATGCACCATCATAAAAATGCTATAAAATTTAGTTAAATCATTATTTTGATTAAGTATCAAGTGATTGCATACTGTCTTTTTAAACAGACAATATTCTGCAGTCCTAAAGTACTACTTCAATATGTAGTAGCTGTGTGTAAGTTCCATTCATTTTACAGAGTTTACTGGTTGCCAAATTTCTAGGGTTCAGTCCTGTCAGTCACGTTGTTAAAGTCTCTCAAACAACTTTCTTGTTGCGGTACAAGCTGGACACGAATTTATTGCTGTGGAGAGATACTGTGAATAATTATGTCTGTCCACGTACATAGGTTCTTAACATACACGTTATTTGCTAACAGTCCCCTTAAGGAAGTAAACAGCTACTAGTACATCAGTTGGTGAACATTTTTTTTTCAGTTGGCTTATTAATACCACATTCTTATTAAGAGGCCTGTCAGCATATTAGCATCATTTGTGTTTTAGCAGTTAACAATCCAGGCTAAAACTTGGGTCATAAAACCAGCCCTATTTAGAATCAGCTATTTTTCCTCTGGTGGACATGGCAAGGCAAACAGTACAGAGAGGGAACAGAGAGCACTCAACAAACGCTCGGGAAGAACTCGCAGCAAATGCTATCCAGAAAGCAGAGAGGTCAGACGCAACTCAGTGGTGGGGCTGGGGGGAACATGTTATTTGAGGTTTCGTAAGCAATTAGTGATTATGGCCAATTGCTGCAAGGTTTTTTGCAAAGTTGTGTTCATAAAAACTGTAAATTAAGTATACAAAATGTTACTAAATTGGAAAGATCTAATCTTCCCTGTGCACGTAATACAGCTGTGCTAAATTATGGGTTTGTGGGTGTGTTGCAATATATGGAGAACAGTTCTCAAAACCTTTTTTTATTGTTCTGAATGGCAGCATTTTAAATCTAGCTTTGTAAAAGCTGGTGCATAAGTCTATAATAAATACGTACTCCCTCGTTTCTAAGATTAAACTTTTTATGGAGAAGAAATTGTCTTAGTTTCTTCTTTTTGGTAAATAAGTAAATTAATAATGCAGATAATGTGAAAAAGTAATTTAGTGTGAAATAAAGCTGTAGAATCGTTGAAGCAGAAGGAGAAGGAACCATGGAGGTTTATACAATACAATATTAATTCAAAGCATTTTTTTCTAAATAAAATAATTACAGTGGCACAGATTTGACTTTACTGTCAAGGCTTTTTCTCAAACTTAAGTTTAAAAAGCAGCAAGGCCAGTCTACGTGTCTGAAGTATGCATGCAAGTCCTAAAAAGATAACCTTTTCCTCCATCTTTGTTTTTTGAACTATGGAACTACGCTAGTGAAATATGAAGCTGCCCTTTTCTACCATTTTGCAGAGGCAAGAATCGAATGAAGGAGGGAATGCATCCATGCAGGAGGGTGTATGCCTGTTACGTGTGTGTATGTTCGTGTTTGTATCAGGTTTGGATTTGCTTGCAAAATAATCGATTCAGTTTTCAGAGGCAATGACTGCTCAAAGAGCGCTGCTCCAAAAACAAGTCCTCCCTCAAAAAACCCCCACCATTGTTGAATTATCCTTTTACAGCCAGTGGCCGGTGTGTTCAAGCTTTCCTCTATGTTCGCTTCTGCCAGACAGTTAAGGAGGCGAGTTTTAATACCCAACAGCCAGGCATTAAAAATGTATTAATGCAACTATTTTTAGATACTATATATACCTTAAAACAAATGCGTCCTCTTATCAATCCATACGGAACAGGTCCATAGCACCTGGAATCTGTAGAATTTCTGAGATTATCACCTTCTAACCAAACGTGTCCTTTAGGCACCTATGATTAAGCAAGATTGAAATGCAAAAAAAAAACAGAACAGAATGGTATTAAGCATAGTTTGCCTTACAATATATTTTCTGTGTTCTGTATTTCACGACTGTACAATGAATTAATTTTTTATTGCATCTAGTAAGACACAGTGCCAGATTTGGAGGGATGAGAAGGAGTGCTCCAAAGTATCTCTTCTATCATGTGCTCAAAAAACAATGGTTTGCAACAAAAAATCCAAAATGAAGATGTAAGAGGTTAGACCAATGTGACAGGGTCATTAATTTAATAGACTTCAAAAGAGGTCATTAGGATGTTGACTGAAAATCTGCCCTCCTGTCGCAGTAACAGCATGAACAGGGCAGCCACACACTCATCAACATCCTGGGGCCAGCACCAAGGCTAGACCTGTTAGTAGATTCATGATGAACTAACTGGTAATTGATTGTGACATCAATTACGAATAATCTCATCATTTTATCGGAGTAGGCTTGTCAAAGTTCTAATTAAGATCACAGTTCATTCTATGTGCAGGCAGAATCCACAACACATTATATTCCAATAATGATGATCACAAAACAGCAAATCCCTTTTTATAATTTGAAAATTAATGATGGTGACCTTATACTATATGACAAAGACCTTTCATTGCCTATATATATTCTGCATTAACTATATTACATACCATAGATTCATGGCGTTCACTGACTGACTCAATGACAAAATGAGAAATAGCAACATAACTGTATTAATTACCTAAATACGAGTATAAAGCTTTCATATATGACAAAGTTGCTACTATAAGTCTTAAACTAAGATTTCCGCTTGGAATATGCAACAGTATTTTGATATTTTTTTATAAAAACATTTCAGATATAAATAAACTCTTACAAGTTACCAAATAAAATACTACTTGCACCGCCCACC
>VYZM01017858.1:36977-51270 GCA_013398915.1 Dromas ardeola | reverse complement strand
AATTCTAAATCAGGCTGGGAGTTTAAAAGTAGCAACATATTCTCAATTTAGATAATATTTAATATGGACTTCAAGTTAACATATATTTTTCCAAACGCAAATATGAACTTGAAACACTACTATGCCTACAATTCAGAGAAAAAAAAATATGGAAACAAAATAAAACCCTGCCAATTTCAAGTGAAACTCAAGAGTTTTAGCAGTATAAACATTAATGTTTTAGAAATAAGCCACATACATAAGACTCATAAATACATATACAGAATTCAAGGATAACAAAATAAACAAAATAAAATACTACTCTAGTAGTAAAGTCTGGATGTAAACCATTAATAAAACCAGGTCCCCCAGATAAACCTTTGAGGAAAATGCAGTTGAAGTGTAATTGTTGGTACTTATATGTATCTGGCCGGGTAACCTTGTCTTTGAATAAAGCTTTTAGGCTCTTGCTTAGTGATGCTCCCACCTGCCTGTTACCGGACTAGGGTACCCGAGAGACCCTTTGCTGAGCTGTGGCAAATGTATAAGCTACGGAGGAAGAACCAATAGTTTGTCTCTGACAGTGGCAAAGAGAGATATTGAGCATGGAAAGCATATGTGAGCCTGTCCATCTTCTCCCACCCACCCCCTGGTATTTCTCTGGTGTCCAGGACAGGTGCTTTAGCCATGTCAGAGGGCACGCGTCCCTGCCTCGGCATTTTAGACTCTGTATGTGGAGCTGCAGACCAGCAATATGTCTAAACCCTTTTGAAACCTACTTCCGCAGTCTCCTCTATAAAGGAGTGCTGCCTTTTTTTTTTTAAACTGATCTGCTAATCCTTTACTTCTTGTTCTCTCAGTCCTTCAACGTAGGAATTCCATATTTAGCTTGTCTGCCACCTTTGGTTTTTGTAGGCTTCTCAGATTGCTGGCACGTGCACGGAGGAGCTTTCTCTGGGAAGGCCAGTGGGTTTCAGCGAGGTGACTTTGGCCCTCCTCCTACCCAAACAGCTTTGCAAACAAAATAACCAACCAGAAGTCAATTTAAAATAAATAAATTTAAAAAAAAAAAATTCTATCCAGAGTCAAATGACCTGTGTGGAATAAACACCTCTTCACATGTGGACATATGTTTTTGACAGGTCTTATTTGAGAATGTACTGACATTCCTGTTTTCCTCAAAAATTCTGTGGAATACAGCCTCTTTAGAATGTCCACCAGCAATCGTCAGTGTAGTTGGATATTCATCTTCACACCCACCGAAAGCATTCACATCTTAGATGAGTTTGTTTTTCAGGTGCATGTTACGATGCAAAGCAGCGTTCTGACCTTTCTGGTGCAAACTCTCCTACCCAGCGCCTACCAGCATTACAAACCATACGTCAAAGTACTGTCATTTTGAAATCCTATCTCGGCAACTACACAAAAAGGAGAAGCATGAATTACTATGAAAGGAAGATATTTTTTTTTATGAAATGAAAAAGCAAACCCACATTAACATTCCACATTTCTGAAACAGTGTCACTTCCTGCAATGTGCTACTGTTTCGCACAGAGGACGCTACCAGCTCCTCTTCGCCGCTTCCCATGCTTTCTCATGCTTCCCCGATTCATAGGCAGAACCTGAAGCTCATCTGTTACTATGTGAAATAAGGAGCCACTCAGAACACAAGTATATCCGAACAATTATAGACCTTCCAATCTTCCATGCTCCAAAAGAATAAAAAATAAAATGAAGTGCTTTTGCCAGCTGTGGCATATCACTACTTTACTTGTCTAGACAAGATGTTCACAGTTTGCATTCCAGATAGATAGAACATTTGCAATAAAGTATATTCCTATATCCTGAAATTCACCACTTATGGTAACTTTTGTAGTTCTCCACAGAAGGTCTGTACCTCTAAATTTGTCATTAAGAGTACTGTCACAAAGCATGATTCATCTAGAGATAACACAGTATAATACCTTTGTATGGTGCCTGTCCATCATCTAGGCACTTCACTACAACCTAGAATTAAGCCAAGCAATAAAAACCACATGAATTACCTGAAAATGTAAAACCAAAATACCAGTGACAGGCCATAATCATTAATTTAAAAAAAAAAAAAAAAATTTGTTTACACCCCTTTGAAATAAAGACTAAAGCCAGAATCCTTCAAGGGTTGATGCACAAGCTATTTCTAGACCACAGCACTGATTTCAGGGGGATTACTCACATTGAATAAAGTTAACTTTGAGTATCAACCTTTGCAGAATCGGGACCTGATGTGAAACGCCTCAAGGCTACACAAGGACAGTAGCTGGGAATAAGATATATTTTTAACCAAAGAAAAAATTAACTATTGAAAATTTGTATTTGTAGTAAGACTATATTAATTACATGCCAATAGGCTGCTACTGCCAAAAATCCCAAGGCAATGGGAAAGCCACTTGCTTGGCAATTCACAACGTTGCATTTTGGTATCTACACGTGCAGATTAGCAGAGGATTTATTTCCAAGGAACAGCAGTTCTCGGGCAGAACCGGTTATCAGAGGTGCAGCTTACATGCATGAGAATACAGGACACGGATCAGACACATGACTCTTCCCCCCTCTCCCTGCCCAGGCTCTGGGGGCTCTAGTACGGGAGCAGATACACCAGAAGAGCACGATTATCATTTAGAACAACTCAGCTCGTAGCAGTAGCTTATTCTGTTTCAGCTCAGATAAACAAACATCTTTCACTGCCACAAACTGGCTAAATTTGCAGGGCTGCTGTCATTTACTTAGTGGTATAGTTTCAGTGGCAAAACTGAAGTACAGGTCAAGGATTCGATGCATACTTACAAGCATAAAACATTAATTTACAGAAATGGGTGGGGAAAATCAACAAAGAATTATATTTTTGTGGTCTTTTTACATGATGCCAAACTTTGTTCTTTGAGTAATCATCTCACTAAATTCAAAACCAAGAGATGAGATGCCTGTGCTGCATCAACTGGCATACTAGGAAACTAATATAACAGATTAAATGATCTGCCTCAAAAACACCCCCAAACCCAACTAAATGAAAATAGGCTTTTTTAGTTTGGGTTGGTTTTTTTTTGTTTTGGTGGGGTTTTTTTGTTTGTTTGTGATTTTGGAGGACTTGGGGGGGTGGGGTGTAGGTATTAAAGATGGAGAAACTGGGATTTTTAATAAATAAGTGGAGAATTATAAACATGAATCTCTTGCAATCTCTCCTTTTGGAATCCCAAGCAGTCTGTGTTTGTCAAAGAACATCAGGGTGTACGATCAGCTGGGAGCAGATGAAGTCTGAACTTTCATAAGGTCACAGGTATTCACATCACCTCCAGCAATACCAAAGTTTCAAACTTAAGAAGAACTTTAAATCATCCCCATCTTTTCTTTTCAGTTCAGAGGCTTCCTTCTTGAGCTATGATAAGAACTAATCTCAGTGCTGGACAAAAGAATAAAGTCTGCAAGTTCTCATCTATCCCTACTAAGGTCTATTTAAGTGCCTCCTACTTTGGTACAAGCAACAAATGTAATTGCTTCATGGCCTGCGGGTGTTCATTTAACAAAAGAAGCTTTTGTGAATAAACCACAGGTGTTACCTTTCTTGATTAAAGTGAAATATGATGAAAGAATCTACAATATCAAATGACAAATTTACTAAATACTGATTAAATTGCCTTATTTAAGTAAATTGCATCTAGTTAGGATAAAATATACACCATGGAAATGCGGGAGTTTGTTTTATCACTCTATACTTAAAGTCTCACATAACTATTCCTTAATCCTTTATTTATTAATTCAGAACCAAGAGTGAATAATGCTTCACAGATACTCTTTTTTAATGATCCAGTTGCTCTAGGCACCATTTCTGTAGGCTTATCATAAATGTTGTTCGTATTAAGGCTGCCATCTGTATAAAACCCAACAACGTTAATTAGCTCAGTATTTTCAAAATCAGCAGAAGTATTTACATTTCCTTTTTTTGTGCTGGAAAAAGCTACGAACTGGTAGCGACCCCACTGGAACTTCAGCAGTATGGCAGATCTTAAATCAGCCTCTTCAAAGAATCACTAAGAGGCTGAATTACCTGGAATTTAGTACTTCTCAAAAGAATATAACAGAATGAATTTACCTTAAATTCATAGGTACTTCCAAACAGTGTAGCATTTTCCTTTTATTTATTGAACAGTTTAAGCTGCTTATGAATAAGATATAACATACTTGGCCCAGTTTGTTTAAATATACGTATTAAAAAGAATACATTATGACCTTGGTCTACATTATTATGAGAAAAGATGACAATGACAGGTTTCTATACAGAAATTAAATTCACCGTGATTGAATATTTATGTTATGAATTCGTTCTCTATATTAAGTCATTGGTCGTTTTAATAGAAAATTTGCAAAAAGGTAAGATACGAAGACTTGTCTATCTTTAAGCTTTGAAACTGATTATTAACCAATATTAAAATCACATAACCTTCAATGGTAGTTGACTCATATACTACAAGGAAACTGAGGTATATTAACTTAGATTTGAATTTGTAAGACATTTTTCTCCATCGTGCAAGCATACCAGTTGAGTGTTGCCCTTCAATAAAAATTTGGGGAAGCTGTTACAGTAATGTGTCAAAGCATTCATGGGGTATTCATTGGTTATTTGGTTTTTTAACCATTGCTGCTCCCTCTAAACTTTGTGTAATGCAACTACTCCTGTTCCTCAACGTACTTACTTGGAACTTCAAAGGTTCGATCACCTCACTCCCCGCTTTATGGGAAAGGTCACAGAATTTTCACACCAGAAATACTCATATGCCAGTCAAATGACAAAAAGATACGCTTTCTCTCAGTATCACTTTTTGGATGTTGCAAAAGTTTCCAACTGTGTAAAATAATAATTCAAACACTTGTGTGCATTGTTTACATCATTGCTATAAATATTCTCATGTAATATGCAGATCCAGAGCATAGTGTTCGATATGCTGCCCTGAATCAGCCTGAAAAGCTTTATAACCGATTTTTAAAATCTCCTGCTGCAAACCTAAATTTAAATTACTTGCCATCATGCCTTTTCTAAAAATACTATCGGCATTAAAATTAAAATTCATTAAAAATAACTTAAAATTAATAAGAAATATGAACAGATATTACTGTCATGAAGAATTATGCCCAGATTTTGCAAACACTTTTTACAACCTCTCTCTTTGCATTAAAACAATGGTTCTCTTTTGAAAACAAAATCACTTTGCTTTAAATAGTGAAAAATTATCTAAGCTTTATAATCCACTACAGTTTTGAAATTTTTGTATTTTATAGATGTTCATAAGCCAAAACTTTCAAAAACAAACCTCCTAGCTACATTTAGGAACTCCTGAAAAAAAAAAAAAATCAGAATATTTCTGTGATGCATCAGTCCAGACGATTACTAGCTTTCTTGATTCATAGAAGATCAGTATTTTGGAAGAAAATATTGATTTCAAATCCATGAAAGATTACTTAGCAGTTTGCATAGACTTTTCTCACAGCAGTCATTAAGAAGGATTTGATTCTTCTCCAGAAAACAGATGATGTAGCAGGATCACCCTAAAATACAGGTTTGAGAATAAAAAAATCTACAGGTTCAAAACCCAACTGGAACTTGCTGGTTAAAACACAAAACCCATTACCATCACTGGTATGCCCTGGACAAAGGCAAACCTGTACAGAGTGATCTAGCTAATAAGTCTGGTGGCAACAATGGCCAATAAATACTCTGAGCAGGGGTAAGGAATCTTAAAGTATCGTCTGCCAGGTCCGTCAGGAGTCGCCTCAATCTCTGCTAATCAATCTAAGGCCTCAACTCTGCATTACCTCATCATTTAAGATAGTCGGAAGGCCTCAGCTAGCAGGTACAGGGGAGGAAAAAAATGAAATAGGTCCTTCTTGCAGACGTGAAGCTCATATAAGCAGACTAAAACTCGCGCTCACAATCTTCAGTGAGTCCTTGAACAGTTGGTTTCCTCATCCTGAGCAGCTTCCTGGAAATTCTTACTTTACTTGGAGCAGAGGAATAACGGAATCATAAAATCGTGAAGGTTCAAACTGATGATCTGACCAGTACAGCCCAGACTGTTCCACAGAAGAAAAACATCTAGTGCAATAAATAGATGTGAGAGACCTCGCTGGGAGCTCATTCAGGAGCTGCGTTTACGCTGAACCTCTCGCTGCTGGCCCCTGCCTGAGCTATGGACCAGGCATGCCCATGTCTGGCCACCCAACCCCTGACCCCACAGACATGAGGACAAGCTATGGTGAACGGTACCAGTGCTGTTGTGTCACAAGTCACGCCACTCGTATGTTCTTGAAATATCAAAACCAAAACTGGTAAAAAGACCAGTCCACTTCAGCAGTAGAAACACTGAAAATATGGGGAAGTAGTTTGATAAAATTCTTTGTATTTCTTTTCCCTTGAATCATTTAGTTTTGACAAATCAGAATTTTGATTTAAAATTATTTCTTAGAAGATTCAAGATTAGCTCTAGTCATGAACTCTCCGTGCTGGGATAGAGGGGCATCTGCAAACTGAACAAATCTGCAAACTAAACAAATGCACCAAATCCGTTCTCCTTTCCCACCAGACGTTTAGCCCACCTGCTGCTTAAAGCTGTGGCATCACTTTCTCTCAGCCCTCTAGAACACTCGAACCAAGGAGAAGAAAGACGAGGATATTTCCTTTCGCCTGACCGGCAACTATTAAAACTTCTATTACTGAACTACTAAACCATGAGTGTAAACTAGCTATTAAGATACTAAGGACAAAGGAAAAAGAGCTAGTGTTTTGAGAACGTGACTTTTAATTGCTATTCAGGATATTTTAAAGAGACTAGCCAATGGTACTGAGCACTCTGAAATATTTCAGTGTCTTACGTTGTGCATCCAAAATCTGTAGTACTGTCTAGTGATTAAGATACTGTGTTGTTTGCATTAACATTACGTTGTTCTTAGTACCCACATAATATTCTCACTGCATTTGACAAGGACTGTTTAAGAGTTAATAGCGCTGTGTAAGACCACTTCTCCAGTCCGCAA
This sequence comes from Dromas ardeola, assembly GCA_013398915.1. Classification (NCBI taxonomy): domain Eukaryota; kingdom Metazoa; phylum Chordata; class Aves; order Charadriiformes; family Dromadidae; genus Dromas; species Dromas ardeola. Next base: position 44,226 of record VYZM01017858.1, on the reverse strand, counting down.
ACACAGTAAGATGCATTATCTTCGGAATTATGTTAGCTCTGGAGTTAACCACAGGATGAAGGGATGCCATCTCCGCAATGAACCTCATTTTAGCACAAGGTAAACATACTTCCCCCACATCAGCTAGTCTCACAGCATTAGTGGCTCGCTGTGATTGATTACCAGCAGAGTGTTGCTGAGATATGGATTTGTATCTCAGCTTTTTATCACTATGACTTGCAAAAGGCAGTTCCTTATTTACAGACTCAAGCTGTATTAAGTGACATTATTAGGTACTAGTTTTGTTTAAGTGACACAAAGGCTTAGCATATTGGTGGTTTATGACATACAAACTGTTTTAATCTGATGACTTGCCCCTCACTTTTTCAATTTGTAAATAGGAGCTGCAGCACAAGAACATATGGTACTAAAGAAATTAAAGCTAAAGTAAATGGCATTAAACCAAATTCAAATATAACAATAGGATACTCAATCTGAATTATAAACCTGGATCTGTATTAAGACTTTTAAAAACAGGAAATAAAAACCTGAATACGAAAATTATCTTTCAGGTGTTTTTTTTAAAGGCCATTTCAGGGGTTTACTGTGATTCAGTAATTTCTTTATTAACCCTCATTAAGATCTTATAGTTAAATGAATAAATCAGTAAAGATACTTTTTAATAATTGAAACTAGGTCTGAATACCACATTACTAAAAGTTATTTGTTTACCTTTTTAACTTTTGGGTTCATACCACATTGCTTCTGATACAGTAAAAATATGCATTCTTAAAGGTTTACTACAGTAAATACACTTGCTTATATCTACATAAACCATCACTAAGCACAAAACCAAAAAAAAAGCCCAGCAAAACTGCCAGCCTAATGCTCATATTCCATACCAAATATCAATAACAATGCAATGAAAAGCAAGAATACATTTTTCTAACTTTGTAATACTACAGCAGCTTACTCAAAAGAGGAATTTCATTATCCTTCACGTAAATAGGAAGATTCCCCTCATTATTACTCTGCAGATAAGCTCCAGCTTCTAGCATATGAAGCATCATGGACCATAAAGGGTCCAAAGTAAATCCATTCCTAATGCATTTAAATTTTAATTTAAGCACATGCTTAATTTATAGCAATCAATTGGATATGTGGGATTAGTTCCATCAGCCTGTAACTCAACAATGATTCCACCAAAGACAGCTTTTTGGTACAGCCTTACACTTAGTGCACTCTGACAAAAATATTTTTTGTCATACGATGTATTACTTCAGCTGAGCATAGCAGCAAAAGTATTTTTATACCACTATAAAGACATTCACATAACTGCCACTGCTATGCTGCATTTCTACTCAACTGAAACACCTCTCTTCAGAAAAACTTACTCAACTTATATATACGAGTTTTTAATTTTTCATTTGTATTATAGCTTGGAAGGTTGCTTTGTGGCCTTTTTTTGGTTGGTTGGTTGGTTTTTTTAATCCACAGGTATCTAACTTGGTTGTTTGCAGCAATAAAGCATCTCATCTGTGTAATTTTACAGAGAAAATTGTAAACAGAGTTCTCCATTCTCCCATCCATATATATAAGCCTTGCTGAGAAGTATCTTCATGAATGAAACGGGACTGGAAGCAGGATCTGACTTTAGCATTCTCTCAGGCTTCAGAATAAGAATCATGTAGGAGAGTGCTTCTAAGCACAAAAATCCCTAGCTTGAAATCCAACACAAACACTGACACAGCCAATGCAGACTAGGCACAATCCCTACTAACATGACCATAAGGATTCTTGGTGACCCTCGGGGTGACAAGAGAAGAGCTGCTTAGAGGTGGTTTCACTCTCAGCTGCGGTAGGTACGTTGTGCTGCCATTAACCTGACACCTCCAGAACTGGCTGACTCCAAATACCTAACCGTTAGCTGGCAACACCAGCCAAGAACGAAGCAGAGGTTCAAATACCAATTCGATACTACTTCTGGCATCTGATTATTTACTGTGCTGTAGTAAGTTTGTGAACATGATCGCAACTATTCACTATCACTTCCCAAACCAGGAGACAAGTTAGCCACGGAAAGCTGAGCAGTTCGCTGTAATTAACACAAACGACCCTCCGACCTTACACACTTCAGAGTAACTGCATTCAAGTATAACTCAGAGATTCCTCGTTTTTTAAAAAGCAATTAGTAGCCTGATATAAACAACAAAACGGATTGTAATTTCTAGGCTTTGCTCACTTAAAGAGTGCCTGCCATTGTACCTTTCTCGGGCAGCTCTACACCCCAGGCAGCATTTCTGGCCGTTTGGGATCCGAGCCAAGGCCTTTCCTCAGAGTTTCAACAATCTTTTTCTCTTTTTTTTTCAAAAACCCAACTCAGGTTAATTCTTCTCAAGGAGATGTCAGCAAAGCAAATAGCAGTTCTCTGTACATCTGCTGCTGCTATTTGATTTGAAGAATTTTGTGTTTGACTTGAGGAAAAGTGCACAGCACAGTGATTCACTAAAACAGGGAATCTGATTAGAGTTACCTAAACACAGACACTTATCCCTCCCCAACAAGAACAATTTACTTAGTGAATCATCCAGTGTAAGTTATGAGTGTAAAGTGCAGATATCTGTGTTGAGAATATACTCTCTGTAAAGGAAGTGTCTCCTGAACAGATGGAAAGATCTACCTCTTCAATGACCACTAAAGCTAGGAGGAAAAAAGATATGCACGAACAAACCAGAGCATTTCCATTTAGGTCATTTCTCCCCCTAGATACAAGTTCTGATGTAAGAACTAGGAAAGCTTGCACGTCACTTTGGTCTATTTCCACACTTTAGCCGTTACAAAAAACATACAGAGGAAAACAGGAAATGGACTCTGCATTCCCCATCCTCTCATTCTCCTTACCTTTTACATTAAAATTGATGACAAGAAATCTTACACCTAGAGCAGAAATTGCTCTGCTGGATATTCATTTGATCACCCCAGGGCTTCCAGAAAGGCTGACATCCTGTTAAGTACAAACCTTTCCTGAACTTCAAGACTCAGACAAGCGAAGAACAAGATGCTCAGAGAAACTCCATTTGCGTCTTCCATCAGCGCACACAGAATTCAGGTTTCCATTTAACATTGTTCTGCTCTGGGCAATTTATATTTACTGCTTCCCCATAATTACTCTTCCTGCAGCAGCTAGAACATTTCTTCAGCTTGGTAAGAAAGGTGGGGATTTTGGGAGGGGGAGGGGGCTCAGTTGGTTTTTTTTTCCCTTGATTAAACAACGTTGACAAGAATTTTGCCATTGATTTTAGTAAGGACAGACTGCTTAATACCAATGAAGCAACGTTATGTGAAGGCATGCTGGTGAAGTTGGCTGTCTTCATGGCAGCTAAACTCTTACAGGATTTATCTATCACAAACTGTAGCTGGCTGCAAGAAGCGTTCCATAAAATTCTCTACCTTCACAGCACAGGAGCTCAGCTACGGGCCAGATAAGTAATTCTTCTTATGGTAACTGTGAGGGTGAAGTAGATATGAAAAGGCAACAGAATATCTTTCTTTTAAGATTCAAAACACATAAGCAAAACCTGTTATCTCCACAAGGTGCTGAACAGAGGTAATGGTCAAACACGCTTTTGGGAAAAAAACCCCACATTTTTCTGTGATCATGATTTCTGATTATTTTTCTAATGATGGCCTAAAAAGAAGTTGCTGAAAACATTTTGTCAGAAATCTTTCCAAACTTCTGTTAAGTCTGTGTGCACAAGGAGAAGTGAGCATTGAGAATGTATTTCCTTTTTATTTCATCTCGTTACCTGGCTTTTTGGACAAGTTGGGAAAATGACTAGTTTTCCAACCATACTCAGAAAAATTAAAATATTGTTACACTGAAATGTAGAGATACTAAATTATACTGAAGTGTAATTTTGAAAGTAAAATCCTCAAAGCTATTGCAGAGACAAAATTTTCACTTCTTTGTGTTTAAAATACAGAAACAGTTTTGCCTTAAGACCAAGCCCTTGACTCCTCCCATCTGTACTGCACTTTATGTAGAGAATTTTAGAATATTCTTCCAGGGAAGACCTCAGCAAAGGCCAGAGCAAAAACATCTGCCTACGCTTCCTACAGAGACAAAAGACATCGAAAAAGACAGCTTGCCATAAAGAGAGTCTACAAATTACAACATTTTACTGTACATATACAAGAATAAAGAATAATTTATGAACATCATACTTTATGATTTATGATACTCAAATATTGCAAATCCTGTACAGACTACCAGGCCTACGTAAGTAATCATTAATTTACAAAGCAAGAAGCTCTAATACTTACATAGCTGTGACTCTTAAGGAAATCTGAAGGGTTGCTTGTGCAGACTTTATCCCCTTCCAAGCCAATTACTCTTTTACAGATATTTGATTTGGGGTCATTTGGGCTTTTCACAATTACAATATCTCCTCTGAGAGGAAAAAACAGAAACAAAAACAAACAGAAGAACTCTAAACACAAACTATTTTTCCGAATACATGTGCATCAATGTGTATACTCCAAAAATGTTCATGTACATTAAAGATATTTCCCCTTCTGCTGAAAATTCTTGTCTACAATTTTGGTTTCTTCAGTTCTATTCAGGGTGTAATTTTACACACAGTTTTTAAGTACATTTGGAGAGATTCTTTGTTATTTAGAACATTTATAAAACATTTAAGACTGCATTTTAATTGACAATTAAATGGATGCCATTTAACTTGGTCCTGTTGCTACATATATACGGAACAGAATAGATTCTGCATTCCCAAGTTATTGTCCAAATGTTATTCTTCCAGTAAAACTTCAAATGTCTAATCTCAGTTTGTGAGACCTCATATTACTTTTGCCTTCTGATTATACACATCAGCTTGTACAGTGAAACAGGCCACAACAAAACAGGCGAGGGCCTTGGGCCTACTGTGCTCTACAACACCAGCATAAAATGACATTCGAAAAATGGTACTTATACCATTTGGTCACTTCCCTTACAACCTGTCTGAGCACAGCAATATTTGTTTTGCAAGTAAAGTTTTGCAAACTTGGTTTGCAAATAAAACAAAACTGCTTAGAGAGAAGTTACATTCACACAATAGAACCGGTTTAGGGGGGAAAAAAAAATTTCCATTTTTTGGACAAAGCTGTAGAAGTGACATAGATTATATCCTGAAGGAATTCTGTTTGATGGGCTGTATGTGCCAATTACTTTAACTTCCATGAGACACAATGAGAGCAGATTTATGAAACTTAATATTTAGAAGCAGAAAAATATACAAAAAATAAAGGACAGGCAGAATGTGGTTACTGACAAGCTCTGGCAAACGGAATGTAAAATCTAGCCTCAACAGAGGAGCATACTTTCGAATGCAATAAAAGTGGCGGCTAAGGTTCTCCGAAAAGACAATATCAGAATTTTGAATGGTTGGTTCCATTGAAGGTCCAGAACACTGCAAATTAAAAATAAATGAGAAAAAAATTACTATTTCCAATTACTTGTCTCTAAAATACATTAATATTCAAAATATTTGCTATTAAATTAGAAAATGTGTAATGTAAAGAACAACTAAAAAAGTGAGATCCTCCGAGGAACGTCTGATACAATTAAAAGGTGAGGACAGCCTCCAGAGCGCCTCGAACTCTGTTACAGCTGCGTATTTGCTCAGAATCGGTCCTGAACTGCGTGAGGTGCCACCAGCCCCAGTGGATTCATTTCAGCACCAAATCTGCAGAAATGATTTGGAGCAGCACTTGAAGCTCTGCCAGTTTATCCCCTTCTTCAGCCTCTGTAAAAGAGAAGCATCACAGAAGCTGCAAGAGCCAAAACCCACTATATCCAGCAGCAGCATCTGCTAGGTTTAGAACCTGGGGAGGAGGGGGAGGTGGCATAAAACATCCAGAAATCTGCCCAGAGTCGGAAATAAGCATTTCCTATGGCATTATTAGTGACCCCAGTCTTTCTGAAAGAAAGTACTCTCTGCAAAATGCTTAATCACAGTTTCCCATTTGCTTTAGCGACGCCTCAAGCAGTAACTTGGCAAAAAATAGGAATGCCTAAAGTAGAAATCACTTTCATAAAGGCTGGACCTGTCTCTCAAAAAATACACATTTACTAAACATTCTTTGAAAAAGCTTTAAAAAAAATGAAGAAACCTGAAATATTGGCATTATCACATAGAACAATTTCAGCATTATGGTTTTATTTTCTTGTAAATGTCATGAAAATGAAAAGTTACCACAACAATTCCTCCAAGGTACTCAAAGGCACAATGCGCTATGCAGCCATATTGCACAGTATACCCGAGAAATCGAAAGGTTTTTCCTAGGACATTGCGAAGCATCGTACAGTGTTACGTCGTTCAGCTGGTTCTAGTCTACAGTAAAACAGAAGAGTATCATTCATTTGGTAACAAACAATCTAATATTTACAAAACTATCTTTTGTATCTAATGACCAATGGACAATATTTAAAAAAAAAAAAACAGTAAATAAAAGCAACAAATAATTAGATGTAGTTATTTATTAAATAACACCTGATGGAGCTGTTTTAATCATGTGAAGACAGTGCAACTTAGATCGCTGGTTTTTTTCAAGCACTAGTATTTAAAACCGAACACTCAACAGCAGTGATGTGATTTGAAGATATTTCACAACTCAAATTACATTCACAGAAAACTGGAGTAATCAAGTAGTCAAAGTGACCTGACAACCAATCAAATGAAAAAAGCCTTGAAGAACTAGACAAAGTTAAGGATAACAGAGTTCTGAACAGCTTGCCTACACTAGAAAAAGAATACAGTTGTTAATAGGAATTCTGAAGGTTTTGCAGGGCTTTCCTTAGACTAGACTTTCATTACCAAAACACTTGCATATAAAAATAAGGCATTAGGTCTTTCTGTTCTCAGCTAAGATACAGCGGCATAAGTTCTGTGGCACATAAGACTGTAAGTATCTCCTGACTCCCTCCCTCAAATATTTAAATCAAACCCTGATGATTAAATGTAATTCCTGCAATGCTAATCTAACTAAAATACTTCCTTAACCCAATTTTTAAGAATATTTCTATTTAAGGAAGTGGAAAACACACATACCGAAGTAACTGAAGCAAGTTTTACATTCTGCAAGAAACCTGTCCCCCTTAAACTGAGTCTCAGCTTTATCATGAATTAAAACCACAGCAAGATTTCCCTCATTTACTAAGATGGATCAATATAGCTTGCTAAACAAATGCAGTAAGCTAAACAAAAAAAAAAAA
>VYZM01017858.1:21609-36966 GCA_013398915.1 Dromas ardeola | reverse complement strand
TATATGTACCATATGCCCTACTTAATAATGAAGTAAAGATCTCCCCTTCTATATTTCATGTCGTTTTGTTATTTAAATGCAGGAACTTAAAAGTGCATAGCTTTACTCACAACTCTCTCTAGAAGTTATTGGGAATTTTGCCTGAATACAGTGAAAAGTGACTTTTGTTCTTTGCATTTAGTATTTATCTACAAAGAAAAAAGGATGACCATCCTTGGGGAAATTGTTCTCTACCAAGTTCAAAAAAAGATGTACTTGCCTTTTTTTTTTCTGAACACAAGTTATTTCCAGAATAAATCCATTTAAACCAATCTGTGATTCACCCTCCTTAATATTAACTAACGAGTTTCACAGTAATGAACCAAAACACAACAGAAAAGTCTTGAATTGTTTCATTAGCAAGTGCAGTGCCCAGCGCACCGCAGGACACCCTGTAAGCCGTAAAATACATGCACTTTCAGCAGAATGTATTCTGGAGAGCCAGGAAAGTGGTTTGCTCTTCTCGAGCCAGTACCCTCTGAAAAGCATGGACCAACTCCCTACTCTCAGGGCCAGAAACACTGTGAGTCCAGAAATGTGTTACAGGTGATAAAAGGAAGACGGAGCGAGAGCAGATCGATTAGAGTTGCACAGCCAGTGTGAACTAATGACTACAACTATCTTTTGAGAGAAGTACAACATCAATACTTCTTAACAGCACCTGCTAGAAAGGCAGCCTCACGTTGCTTCTCAGACAGCAAAATACTGCACAACCATCCTGTATTTCAGACCCATACTATTCAGAATGTTAATATATTAAGACAGTATATAATTCAGGCACCTGTGGATATTACAGGTAAAAAAGAATTGTATAAACATTGCGTTACATTGACCCGAGTAGGTAGATATTGTTGATTGCGCCAAATGGAATGGTAACGACAGAGTCATTAAGAGAAAATGTAAACCTTTCATGCCAACAGCTTGATAGCTATAACTAGAATAATTTTTTATTATGAAACTACAAACAACTGCTACATGTCTCTGAAAATAAGTTTCCAATTGATTGGAAATGATTTCCTGTTGGACTCTGGATAACACATACTTCCCAAGAGTTACAGTGAGCACATACGTTTCTCCCTGATGTCTGAGTAACTCTGAATTGGGAGGGACAGATTTGTAAATTGTTCAAGGAAACACAGGGTTCAGAGTGAGCTTTGCTTACTTCGAGAGCTGTCACGGTATAGAAAACAAGTGAAGAGGTCTCAAATTTTGTTCCCAGTTCTCATTAAATAAATTCTTAACCCCTCAGACATGGATTTCACCAGTCCCAGTTTATAAATGTGGCAGAATGGATTTTTTTTAAATGCTCAGTATTAACAGATTTTCATGATAATGGTGAAAAAATTATTAGCTCATACAAGGCTTTTTATTACTGCTCAAGAAAGTTAATTTCAAATTAAGGAAGGCATATATATACATAGTACCTAGATTATACACAGTTTGAATTTAATAAAATAACTTCAAAGGATTGGGCGGGGTGTTTTTAACATTAAGGTCTATCTTTAGACATCTAATGTTCATTCCACAGAATAACTACAATCCTGAAAGTTACCCTGTAGTTTTAAGTAACAACTTCTAGTTAATAAGTGAGTGTTGCAGTAAGAGTAAGCCCAGTCAAAAAAAAACCCCACAGAATATTTACCTTAAAATTTCTCTAGCATCAATAAAATATAATTCTGTTTCCTCAGAAAACTATTTATTAGTACATTTTTAAAACAATGCCATATTGTTGCTCACAAGAAGGTAAATGGCTGAACGTTTTTCCACATCACGCAATTAATTTTAATACAAAGTGCTGTCAGCAGGCAACTCCACCAGATACAGGGTAAGACCATTAAGCACAATAAAATAAATGATTTAAGTCACAGGCCCCTTGAAAACTTAATGGATCTGTTGTATAAACATCCTTATCACAGAACTAACGGCATAAAACCTGTTGTAATTACTTCCAGGTACTACCTACTATCATATAGTAGGTAGCTGAAAATTTAATACTGAAATAGACATTGTTTTTATACCAAACACAGACATTGATTAAAAAGGGTTACACATCAGTATTTATCACATAAAATACAATTTGTTTATCTTACAAGAACTGTATAGTTTATCCCCTGCAGCAAATAAAATGCAAAATGTAATTACTATTATCTTCCGTTCTGTTTTCCTTACATAGCCTGTGCCTTCATCATTTGATTTTTTTGTTTGTTTGTTTATAAAATTAATCACAGCTAGCAGGGTGGAAATCACTTTGAGCCTCATGAATGACATCCAAGAGATGGGAAAGGATTAGTTCTCAGTTGCTGCCAGTTATAGCGCCAGGTGGCTTTTTCTGCAGTGAAGGTGTTACCGATAATCCCATTACATTGGTACTAAATCTTGCAGACATCAAAATTATCACCAAGGTTCCTTTTCATCCCATCCTTTCCAAATGACTGGAAGTCGCTTCACCTGAAAGAAGTCAAATCCACATGCAGCTGCTGTTTTAGCAGCCAGCGGACTCCCTGAGAATGCCAATCGTGATCCAATTTCGCTGTGCTGGTGGCCCCCTATTCCCTGTCCAATAATACATCTGTTAAAAAATCCTACAGCTACAAATCAAGTTTAATCCTACCAGGGACCTCATGTTGGTCTTGTCTTCCAAAAAGGCAGCAGGTTTTGCCGTCTATCTCTGCTAGTGTCTGGGGAATACTCTTTAAATCCCAGCCCTACTTAGAAGAATAAGCTAAGGATCACAAAACATGACCTCAAAAACCCTGATATGACTATATTCTGACCCAGAGGCATTCATTCTAGTTGAAGATTAGAACTTTGCATAATAAGATTACACAGCAAGTGAATGATATCAAGGGACTATCCATATGCAGCCGCCTGGTTTTCTATAGACAGCCTGTGCTCTGCAATATGCAGTGCAGACGAAACAGGGCTTGGTCTTTCTAGCTGAAATAAAATAGATTCACATAAATTAGTTGGCCATTTCCAGATTCCTAAATCCCCTATTACATCTTTTATTGACAGCTCCTGTGAGGATAGCACAAATGGTATTCTCTTTGTATTCTTTGCTTCTGTAACGATCACACTCGGAGGGAAATGTACATAGGTTGTCTAGAAATTAACATCTTATTTGCTGTAATCTTGGATTACAATTAACTGTGTACATAATAAAATTAGGAAATCAATGAGCAGATTTATCAGTTCCAGATAACCAATGGCATTGTGTAAGACAGTTTAACAAATGGTGCCAAAATTTTAAACACAGGAAAATCAAAGTCGCAGCCAACGGAAGTGTGGCTAAACAAATTATTAGACTTGATATTAAATAGATTTTTCACTATAATAAAAAAAATTACAGTCACATTTGCTTTATATAATGCTTCCTAATTCTGAATTTTTACTGACTATTTAATAATAGTTTATCATTTTTTCCTTAGCTAACAAGAACTCCTCTCCTAACATTCTCCACTTCAAACTAGACACCTTTTTTCACACAAGATAATCCCATAACTTCACTATCTCTTTCCCAAAGAGTTTCTCTGAGATTATTACTTTAAAAAAATCCAAAACTCCAAAACAAAGAAAAAACTGCACACTGACTAGGCTATTTAAATATTTATGTTTGAGCTGTTATTTATATTAAACTATTATTTTAACACTTATGCATTAAATTAATGCTACATGTGCTAGAATAGTGAAGGGTACATATGATGTTTATTGGGAAATACTCTTCCCATATCAGATACACGACTTAATAAATATAAAATGTTTTAAATATTCTAACTATAATCCGAGGATTCCAAACATCTAAAGCAAAACAAGGAACAATTTTCAGAAGGTCCTTCCATGCAGGGAGTCAGGCAGAACTTGATTTTTATTTCTAGCTGTTGGTTTTCTTTAGAAGAAACACGGGATTCAGCCTAGCAAATCTGAAACAGCTTGGTGATATTCTGCAGAAGGTGGTTATTTTTCCACATTATCTCTACCAGGCACTGACAGTTTGTCTCCAACAAGTGCTCCTTCATCTACTGATCTCAAGCTGACAAGGAGCTCAATCCTGTAAACATAAATTCACGTAATGCAATCCTCTGGTGTTAAACAACTAGAGACTACCTAGATAAGAATAAGGAATTTTTCCAAACAGATTTCAAGTAGTTCTCACTGGTTCTATTTACCTTTGGGAAGTAACTCCTAACAATCCCACAACCCTGTATAAAACACTGTATTAATGGTCAGATGCATTCCAGGGCTTCTATCTTCCTCTGCAGCTCTATACACTCATCTTTGCTGAACAGCAGAATCCAAATAGCTGAACAAAGGCATGGTCTCACAAGGCAAGTTTCAGCCTCTGAGGGATGCTGAAATATTCACTTAACAGTTTCCTGTAACAATGTCAAAGTTAGGACAAACGCCAAAGGTCTGACAGACAGCACAGACAGTTTCCTGGTGACTGAGAAAAATACACCGTGTCTATGTGACACGGGTCAAATTACTATATTCTGAGCTATATGCATTTATCTTAATTTTTAAAAAATTCACTTTGAGGCATGTAAACATTTGAAATTAATTTTAATTAACTAAAACAAAGAGTTACAAATAAAATTTTCACATTAGGCACTTAAAATCTGCAACCCTATGGAAATTAAATTTGTCCACAGCTCACATGTCCCCTGCACTTCCCAGTGCTGACACACCTTCTAGGAGTATGCAGGTATTTTTGGAAATACTACTCAAAGCAGTGAATAGAAGAGGGGTAAATGATTTCCCTACGTACTGACAAGTAAAAAGGCTGTTTACTTAAAATATTTGTCATTACAAAGTGGATTGTTTGCTGGTAAAAAAAAACAAACCCAACAAAAACGCCACAAACAAAAAATCCTCCACACAAAGCAAAGCAACCTATTTATGCACACCATCAGCAAGACTGTTTAGAAAGAAATACAAGTGTTTTAATCTCATCCCCAGTTAGTCTCAGAGCAAAATGCCATCATTGAAGAGTACTCCATAGTTGTTTATGAACACAGAAATCACACAGTATGAGATCTTAACACAAATAGTAAATCAAAGCTATTATTAAATATTTGAAAAATACAAAAACAAAAAACAAGGCCAGTTTTAGCACTGCCAGAAAACATAACAATACTAACAAAGAATCTTTCTGTATGTTCTTCATCAATACTCCCCAGTTACGAGCATCACCTAATGAAATATCTTGTGCATACTCTGCATTAAAAAATGTGTTAAAAAACAGAAGAAACCCAGCCAGACAAAAGTGAGCTCAGTATTTACATTTTCAAGTTACCTGAAGAGAAGAAAAATGCAGTCAAGTGCTTGTCACTGTTACTATTATACAAAAATTTTGGCAACTTTCCCAAATTGGTTTTTCGTTATGAACTTTTAAATACACACATGGATATGGATTCAACTACTTATTTTTTCATAGCACAAACTGTATTTCATGTTAGTTTATGCAGTAAAAATAAACTGTAACCAGTACTTTTTCTCATTGCTCAATAAAATGTTATTAATTATTTCTGAGCTGTTTTATGTATAAGTTCTGTAAATTCTTCTCCACTTACAGATACAAGTATTAAAAAAAGTTCCAAACATCAATAGATGAGTGCAATGATATTCAGTCTAAGTTAATCCCCAGACATCCAAATCCATGAATAAAAATTCATCAGTTTTAAATACACTGAGCCTATTAAGCAAGAACAAAAGCATATGCACAAAAGAGCTTTTAATATATTTCAAAGCCCACAAGAGCCATGGTCTCATTAAAATTATAAATTACACAAACATGGAATAAAGATTCAAACTGCAGTGCAGCTAAGCAGATTACAGAAAACCCCGCGTTCCATATGATAACACACCATGGCCCTCCCAGATGGGGGCTTGGAACAAAAAGGCCATCACTGCAGCTAGGGAAAACCTCCTTGTGATCTCTGGTTTCTGTTCAGCAGATGACAGCCAAATAATATGTTGATTATTCTGTTTGTGCTGCTAAGCTTGTAAGATGGAATAAAAGCGATATGATCTATTGTGAACTCAATGCTAATGTGTTGCTCCACTCATAAATAATATACTGAATTTATTCTGAAACTATCTTTTTATCTGAGTTCCAGGTTTTAAATGCATGAACTAAAATAAAAAGCCAGCATAAACTATTATTTAATTTAATGGTTTAAAGTAAAAGATACAGCTGACACAATAATAAGTGAGAAAACCGACTATTTAGTGAATCAAATAAGTAGAGGTGCCTTTCTCAAAATTAGCAAGTGATTATATGCTGAGGTGCAGAGTACCTGCAAGATGCTGAGCACACTCCAACCCCACAAACTGCATCATCGCTGATACCAAATTACCAAAAAGGGCCTACATGGCTTATTCTACCACAGACAACCACCCCAAATCCAAATTTCAAACGAGGACACAAGTACTTGTAAAACAGAAAAATAGTACAGAAACAATCACTGTATAACTTCACTAATACCACGTCTCCCTGACTGAATTGCTTTCTTAAAAAGTGTTCAAGTTTTTAATAAGCATTCAGATTTTATTTCGTCAAATTTACTAATTTGGCTTAGCCTTTCTTTCCTAATACACTGCCTTTTTAAAAGGAAAAACAGTGACTGCTCATACAGCTCCTTTCACAAATATTGTCTACATGCTGAGAAGACTGATGATCTTCCTACAAGTCAACGTTTGTGAATTTTAGATCTTTTATGCCAGAAATGTTAAAAATTCTATTAAAAAAAAAACCACTGGGGCTTGCCAATAGCATGAGAACATCAAGACCAAACACGGCTTCACACTCCATGGACCAATGGAAGCAGAGCTGATAAAAAGAAATGGCGGAAACAGGCAGCTCCAAGAGTGCGCAACGGCTTTCTCAGAAACATAAAAATGTATTTAAAGGAAGCTCAATTACCTTTCTTCCTTTGAAAGGGACATAAAAACTGAAGAGATATTAGTACTTGTAAGTCTTAAGACTAAAAATTCAGATAAATTACCTCCTCCAGAAGCAGTCCCCCATTGCAATGAATAACACATATTATTACTTTCATACAAAAACAAGGTAGGACCTTGAAACAATTAGTGAAGCTCGCATTTGCACTAGCAACCACAACCTTAAGTGTGTCCCATTTAAAATACAGTATTGTAAGAAATAAAATAATGCAAATAATACTATTGTATAACCTTAGTTCCAGCAGTTATTCTACAGTATTGTTAGTTCTATGACCTTGATGACATTTCAGTTTGCCCTCAATCTGTTTCAGTTTCTACAATTTTAAATATTAGGTTACTCATCTTACACACGTAATCTCACACAAATGCAAAATAGTACCGGGGCGAAAAAAATGGTAGCAGCCATGCAACTCCAGTGCTTTCTTACGATACATTTATACTTCCAAAACCTTTTTCATATTCTTATGAAATTCATATAACAAAAAGGTTTCAACAATAAGATAACTTTACCAGCAACCATCATGATCAGCACTAATATCTAAGCTAACAAAAGCTAACTCGAGTCAACACAAACTTCAATGCATTAAAAACTTGGCTTGAGTAGATAGTAACTTGAGAATCACAACGGTGATTCTCAAACACCGAGCACAAGGAAGACAGCTTGCTTAGGTAGCCCTACTCCTAGATACATGCTCCTGAAACGGGATTTCAGCAAATACAGCAGTTTTGTATTTGGCAGGCTCAGCATAGGAGATGGAAGAAGCTGAATGCATTGAGATAAAGAATAATGAAAGTTTGCTAAAATACAGCTTGGCTACAAAAAAAGCCAGCTAGTCAGTGTTTTCTGCTTTTTTTCATCGTAATATTACTCCAAATTTGGAACAACCCAGGTTTTCTTAAGTAGCCAGTAGTGGAACTGGCTTTTTATATTTACTAGGTTGCTTGCTTGTGTTTTACCTAACTTTATAATTCACACTGAAAAATCTGTATTTTAATTCTTGCCTACTTAAAGTCCAAAATGCCTCTTTTCTTCATCTACTTCTCAATGACCTATTATTTACCATTCTAAACAAGTTCTTACAACAGTCACACCTTTTGAAGAGCAACAAAGACTTCTGTCTCTGGGCTCAGAAAAGGTATAGTTACGCAGCTCTACAGGATTATTTACAGCAGCACATCTTGGTTCATCCCGCACTCTAGGGATGGTCATGATGCCGTGAAACTAGACAGAAGTCCACCGAATACATCTGAGTGTTGAATACATCTACGACTCTGCAGTATCTTGTCCTCAGTGAAGCCCGAGAGTTGTACGCTTTTGTGAAGCTGATGACCAACATCACTACTTGGGAAGGCCAGACCTAGCGTCACTCTGAGCTGGGTGAGTACCTGCATCAGTATGCACAGTGCTAAATAAATTAGTACGTCTCGCTCTTTGTAACACACCTATATGTATATATTTCAGTTCAACCACTGCTCTTTTGCATGTCTTTGCCAGACTAAGGAATGAGTAGTTCATAAATCTAAGAAAGAATGGGCAATAAAGGAGGAAAAGCTGCTTGTTAGAGGATACTACGCTATCTGAAGTTACCCCCACGCTGGCGGAATAACCGAGGTGGCATTAACCTACTTGTCTGCAATATCTACGGAAGCCACCATGATCAGAGTACATCATTGGCCAGTAGGCTGGAAAGCTGAGGTTACAAGTTTGTGGGACTCACCAAGAAGTTACATCCTTACACATAAGCACATTGGCAAAGATTCTCATCTTTGCAATCATCAAGGTGTTGAGATTTATTTTCAATTAACTGTCAGTTCATTGTTCTACCCCAGAGTAGGAACTTTCTGAATCTCACCTAGCATGCCTGTCCTTACTTCAACAGATGCCAGATCCGGCTGTTGAAAGCTAATCCGAAAAACAACGTCAGCAATACAGATTCTACTCTTCAGCACAGTAGTCAGAAGTTACCTGTAAGCATAAGAATAGTTAACAATAACATTTATTTTATATAAGAAGGTAGGTCAGACAGGTGGGTCTGTGCAACGGGAAGACGTATGACCCAGTTTTTGTTTCCTTCTAAATTCAGAAACTACTGCAGAAGTTACTTGTTGAAACATTACTGTTTGGTTTTGGCTAAATGTCCTGGTTTGAAGTAGCTCAAACCAAAACACTAACATTAGAAGAGAGGGAAAATTCTCCATTACGAAAACTCCTTAAAAATATTTCAGCAAGCAGACATGAGCTACAATTTTAAAAGAATTCTGAAGGTGATTGGTTAAATCTTTTCTAGCCGTGGGTAGGTGTCAAGTGCTTTGCCAAACACTTCACAGGTTTCAGGTCCCCAGTATTGCAGACATGATGGACCAAAAATAGCTAAATCCAAAAAAGAGCACTTTCTTTTTTTGGTAAGGTAAGGAGCAAACATTGCCTGTATTTCAGCACCTGCTGATACCGTAGATTTGTAATAGAAATAACATGGTTATTTGGAATAATGCCTTTGAAGACTAAAAGCCCTAACAACTTAGCAGAAAACATAACACTTGCTTGAAATCTAAAATGTGCCAATTCTTAACCTTTTTAATACCACCATACCAGGAAAAAATGCACTAGTAACTATAAATTAATTTCAATGACACATATATTTTTACAGATATTCAGTGAATCTTAGGCTCTAAAAGCAGAGGTAATACAAGATATTTTGTACTTTTGCATAAACTGCACTAATTATATTTTAAAAAGTCACAGATATATTAATCTTTCCTTTCCATAAATCATAATTACATACATTATTTACCTGGCTTTAGAAATTACTATTTAATGAAATACATGCAATCAGATACAACCGGAAGACAAAAACGAAGACTCAAAATACTAAAGTGTTTAAACTATGTTTTTCCAGTTGAAACACAAAGTTTACTCTTCACCTCTTCCACCGACATGCTGAAATGAGAAACTTTTATTCTTCAAAGACAGACATTTGTGTTCAACATGAAACAGATTTGTGGATGTTAAGCATCTGAAAAGGCTAGAATCAATCTGTCTCTGTTTTTAGTTTTTCATCCTGAAGCAAGCTTTACATGGCAATGGAACCCAGTATGGAAAACATTACAGAACATCAAAAGCCATAATACAAATAATACTCCTTTTTCAGTTGTTGGGTTGGGTTTTTTCCCATTGCTTTTAGTCCTATCTTACAAGTATTTTTACATTAATATGACTCTTATTTAAAAAATGAGAATTCCTCTTTTTATGATAAACAGAAGGAAAATAATTTCTTAAATATATCACTAACCTGTATGATGCTTACTAAGACAGTTTAGAACTCATTTTCAATATTACTGTTCTGCAAGTTTCAGTAATACTATACTGTACATTTTTATAATCTGAAGTTACAGAAACATTAAATAACTTTTTTATGATTTATTAAACCATCGTCTTCAACACATACCACTTTAACTCATGTCTCCTAATTTACTTACTTCTATTTTAAAAGAGCTGTTTAAATTTGACACAGGTTTAAACTTTTATTGCTGTTGTTCAGTGTACCCACAGGGATGCATTTAAGCAACATCCAGAGGCTTTCTGAAGAAAATCATATCATGTTTTATATAATATCATACAACTGGTATGTCTTAAACCCTCCCACTAATCCTCGCGTTTTCCACGGACTGATTGGATAAGTAGTCTTTAAGCTTTCTCATACTGAAAAAAAACCTCAGGTCTTTCAGTGTCAGAGCTTCCAGGATTAAACATTCTTTCCAGTTGTTGGCTCACGGCCCGAAGATCCCGCACTTTCAAACTTACTCCATTCTAGCTAGTTCAAAGATCAGGAAAATGAAGCCATCTTCTTTGCAGCCATAATCCATGACCCATGCTGTTAGATACTTAAGAACATCTCAAAAGCAAACTACCTTGTTTCAGCTCCCAGCGGGAGCTCAGCAGGGCACTGGATCACATGACTGCGAGCCCTACCTAGTCAGGTGACTCAGCAGCTAATCTGATTTGGTGACTATAAAACTTTAATCAGTACAGTCTAATACCATCACATTCCAGAACTGATGAGGGAACCAGCTTGGCAATGTAACAGCAAACGCTAATAAGATTATGAATTAGAACTGCCACTAGGATGCAGTTTTCTAGTTCTCCATCCCATGCATAAACCCAACAAAAATATCACTGAAAACTGATCAGGCAGATATATGGTTTTGAAACAAAATGCACTGATGTGTTTTATTTCAACATGGATAGCATTTTGCTCAGTGCCACGGAAGGACAAGAGCATACACTGAATCTCATAAGGCACAATTAAAATGTAGCAAAAACATTCATTTGAAGTCAAGGAATATAAAGTATGTACATCAATAACATCATCTTGATGAGAAACCCCGCTCAACCAGTACAGCCTCAGCTTGCGTTAACTGAAGGTCCAAAGAGTTTACATCTGCAACTCATGCAGGTTGCATGCAGTAACCAAAGAAAAGAGGCAATGAGAGGTGTTTTCCTCTTATCAAGCACAAAATATCTAAAAAACACTTCAAGAAGTGCTCCTATTTGGGGAACATGAGGATTTTCACCAAATCCATAGGCTACAGCTTTTGGAAGAGAAATGACAAACATACTCGCAGATCAAATTCCAAGCATACCTTTTCCCAAATGTTTTGATTGCTCTCGCACTCACCCATTGTATTCCCTCCAGTTGTTCCTTAAGGAATTCTCACCCAAAATCCTCTTAATCCACCTTAGAATCTGCATTTGGCGTAGGCAAGTAGTTGAATTGGATCAGCAAGTTTACAAGAAATGGAAAATAGAGAGCTTGATTTCTTCATACTAGGGTTAGGATTTGCAGTTAGAATTGACATAAACATTTGATCAGGTCTACATGACCAGCAAGAAAGAAAAGTTGATTATTCTACAGTTTAAGACATCCCAATCTAGACACCAAGGTTTCAACTTATCCATTTTACAATGAGCCGAGTCAGTTGCCATAGCTTAGCCGACAAGAAACAACTTGGTAAGACATTTCCTGATCGCTTGCAATCCTCTCCATGTTCTTTGTTTCTCTGCATTTCAGTTCCAATCTCTAGAGCAGGAACAATAGGACTTATCTACCTACTAATGTGTATTTGAGGATGAGAACTTTTTATACAGTAGTATCTAGAATTACAATTCCTGCAGCCTTGCTTTCTGTCAGACAGCTCCTAGTGGGATCTTTTACAATGGCTGGAAATCAATCTTTTGGAAAGTGGACATATGAACATAAGCCAGCCTTTGGTATCATTCAAAGAGATTGTAAAAGCTATTATTATTCCTGAAAATGAACCACCATTGACTTAAAAATACATAAATTTCCATAAAATTAGTTTCTTCTCTGTTTGTCTGAAGTGAAGTGCAGGTAAGTCAGATGTTCTAAGTGGTATTTTCATTATGCACATATTCAGTTGTAAAGCTTTATTGTATTAAATAGTTAATTTTTTTTTTAAAATTGAATCTTTGAAAAATAGCTTAGTTCCACCTGCTTTCTAAATCAGTAGGACTTTAATGGTACCCATCACCTTGAAATGTGACAGAGGAAAACCAAACATCACAAACTGAACTACTGCAATACTTTTTAATGTCCAGTTCTTATACTGAAAAACTATTTCTACTTTCCCGTATTTTTTGTAGTATCTGAAACAGTCTCTCCTGTTGTAAAATGCAATGTCAAGAGACAGTTTTTCTCTATTTCAAAGGATGCCAACTTAAAGTTTATAACAAAAATGACACTTTATTTAAAAATACATGAAGATCCGAAATAGCTGCGAGGTTCACAGTCAGCAAGAGGTGGAAGGTTCAGCTGCCACCTCCCCGCTGTGTGTATATGCCCTTCTCATTATTGCATCAACTCAGCAGTATGACACAAAAATAAACTATAAGAAAGTCGACACATAGTTCCAAGTCAGATTAGTGAGCTGAATCAGCTCAAGAAAGGATCTGACAAGAACTAGGGTTTGTTGGACTGGAAGCAGAGGAGGAAAAGGAAGTGAAACTTCCTCTTTTAGCAATGCTGACCTATTGTAGCAGCTCCAGAGACAGTGAGATTTCCCCTAAACTTGCACTTCATACAAGAAATTCTAAAAATAGGACTGCAGCACAAGTATTCCCACTTGCAAAGTACTTTCATTATGTGGCCTCCAAAATGAAAGAGAAAATGAAAGGTTTTAATTGCCATGTAGGAAAATGAGGTAAGAAAAAGGAAAAAAGTATAGAAACCACTTGTCAGAGAAGTAGTAATGAGAAAGGCATGAATAAAAGAGAGCTCAGCCCTGGATGTCTGTTTACACCTGATCTGTAAAGTTAGTGTGACCTATATTAGTATATTTTATTTAAAAAAAACAAGCAAGGTAAACACTTTGTGTCACTGAGGTAACAAAAGGAAGCGTACTGCTTGGAATGGGAAAAAAAGGTAATCACTGAGACAAGCGCATGCAGTATATAAAAGCGCATATATATGGTTCTTCTTCTGATAGGTAAATTGTGACTTATCAAAGATACCCTCATTGGATTGCAAGCATTCTATTAAAAATTTCTCCAATAGATATACTACAATTTTTAATAGTGTTACACACATTTGCAAGCACTCATATCTGAAATATAGGTATCTGGACTCCAGAATGACAATACAGTAAGAAAACAAAGAGCTGATGTGATGTTTTAAAAGTGGAGAACTCTCGGTAAGTTTCAGCCTCCTCACTCAATGGTACAGAATTTACACCATAGGATCCCACTGACAATAACAGATTCTTGAACTCTTAAAATAGCTGTGAATTATGCTTTATGCCTTTATTTTGTTAAGGCCTTTCTTATCCCAGATATTTCCTATCTCAGATATTCACAAATTATTATTCAGATCCCACAGAAGTGATGTTTAATAGGTATATTTTTCTTGCCATGTTTTTAAAACTGTCCTTTGATTTTTTTTCTCCAAAGACAAATAATTCTAACTTTCACTGAACAACATACATTTGAAATTCAATATTTATTATTCAATATTTCACCGTTTAGCAGCAAGTATAAAACATTAAGATCATCTCTTGATACTCATGATAAAGATCTTAAACTGTCCATTCCTTAGCACGTAAAGAAGTTTGGCCAGCAGCAGAATGAATGCAGTGCCACCAGCTAGGAAGACGTAAAACTGAAACTTCATGCTCCTGAGTTCGAATTTGATTGATAAGAAGGAAAAACTTTAGCGTTCAGGATTATTAAAGTATTGCCGCTCTTTTGTGATGTTCATATTTAATACAAGGATTTTTTTTCATTGGTTAAAAAAGACAGGCTCAACAACCACAGGTGTGCAAGAACTATGGTTTATAGCAATAACAAAAATCATTCATTGAAATTAAAGATTGAGAGTGGGGAATTACAACATTAGAACCTCATGCTATGTGCAAATGTCTTCAAGTAGCTTGTGATGCATCTGATACACCGATTAAAAAAAATGCAAAAATACTTGCAATAGTGGCTCTTTCATATGCTCATAGGGATTTTTTTTTTAAATTCAGAGTACAATATCATAGAGTGCTGATTTACAAAGCAAGCATACTAAAAATTTTCATGAAGATAAAAGGCATTTTAACGTTTTTGTATAAAACAAGAACACAAAAGGAGGTAACAGATTCAGGTATCTCATCAGTTTTTACATACAATCAGTTTATGGCAGTTGTTTGCTGCCATATACAAGGCCACAAGCTACTACCCGTAAATTGCTAACACACAGTAAAGAACATGCCAGTCTTCCAAAATGCACAAAATAGCTTTCTATGGTATTAGCAGCTGATTCAACAGTAAGCGCTAATGAAGGACAGAAGTTACATTGCTCACAGAAAGCAACTTTTTCTGCTATAGCTTTTGGCTTATGGCACGGTCCAGAGCCATCACAGGGATGCAAGATCTTGCTTCCAAGTGAGTGGTCTCAAATCATACATTACAGACCTGCGGCTATTTACAAATAAGGGAGGGACTCCAAGCATACTTATATACTATGTTACATACAGTTACTTAAACACCATTAGAAAAACAGCACGCTTTACAAATGCTTTTTCCTTCCAGGATCGCACACCAGAAAAACGGTTTTCGAAGAGGGCGACGCCGGCAGCGCGGCACAGAGAGGGCCGAGGTAACTCGGGGCCAGGCTGGCCACCGCCTTCACGACTCTCCGCCTCACTGACACCTCGGCCATCCCAGAGGCCCCGGGAGAAGGAAGGGGGGGGGGAATGTCCCCTCCGCAGCGCGGCCGAGTCACCGGCACCGCACTACCCGCTCCGGCCCTGCGCCAGGGCGGCACGAGACGCGGCCGCCTCCTCCCGCTACCGGCCCCCCCT
>VYZM01017858.1:0-21250 GCA_013398915.1 Dromas ardeola | reverse complement strand
CTGCTGCTCTCCAGCGGGCTCCCCTCCCTGGACTGTGTGCTAGGTTGGTGGGGAGCGGGACCTGGGACACCCCCCCCACCCCCCTCCTGGCGGCCCTCTCCTTTGCCGGGCCCTGCCTGTCATTTACCGTCTGTAACCCGCAGATACTCCCGCAGGCTTTTTCTCCCTCCCCGCAGTTCCCGGGATTGGGGGGAGGATGGGGAGGGGGAAAGAGGAAGGCGAAAAGCAGGATGCGATTCCCGCCCTGAGCCCCCCCGGCCCCTCTGAGGCGGCCTGAGGTGCGCCTGCTTCGTGGCACGCTTGCGGGGGGGGGCCGGGGGGGGGAAGATTGCCGTTTGCCGTTCATTTAAACTCGTGTAAGCGTCCTTTCTAGAGTGGATAGCTACGCTGTAAATTTACTTGGTAACATGTTCCTGTCATATTTCAAACTGTCACAGTAAGGGGGGTGAAGTTTTCGGTTTTGGAAAACACGTTTGCTGAGTTGACCCATCGTTGAATGTGGTGTAGTTCTGGTTCTTCAGTATGGCGATTTTTAGGATGTGTTTGACCGTAAGACTGGACTCTCAGTGTGCCTTTTCTGTCTTGCTCACCAATGGTACATCATTTAAGTGCCCCGTTTAGATAAGTTACACTGGTATGACACTGTTCTTACTGTCTGTGAATCTGCTTTTGCCTGCTGTCAGTGTCAAGATGCTAAATAGTTCCTTGGACTGATCCATTGTGCACCCTGGTCTAGTGGGAGGTGTCCCTGCCCATGGCAGGGGCGTTGGAACTGGATGATCTTTAAGGTCTCTTCCAACCCAAACCATTCTATGATTCTGTGACCTTTGCTGTGTTATAATCTGTGGTATGAACTAGCAGCATTTACTTGGATTGGAATCTGATTTGCCTCGTGGGTATAAACAGCATGCACTTTATCTGTGTGCACTAGGGCTGCATGATCCTTTTACTAACTATTGATACAGTTGCAGTACATCTTCAGTGTATATAGATGGGACTACTTTTAGGTGAGGAAGGGTTGACTTTATCTTTGTTCAGTCATCCTTGAAAGAGTACATGGAATATAGGAATATACCACTTTTCTTTCTAAGAATATTCTATATGAGTAAGGATAATATATAAAAGTTGTATCCGTTTTATAAAGAAGTCTTTTCAGCCTGTGTATCTTAAGCAGAATCACACTTCTGTATCCTTCATATGTGTGTGTGTGCCTGTTTGGTGGGGAACACTTGCACTTTCATCAGGGATGGTCATCCTTGTGGAGAAAGATCTCCCTCCGTAAGAGAGAAGTATTTCATTAAGTGAGTGTAATTTGTGAAACCCTTTACTTGCATAAATATAGGATTTGCATTGGATATTCCAGTTCTTCTTCATATTCCCTTTTTATAAGCAGTGGATTTTGTATAGCATGATTCAGAAGATGTAGACAGCGCCCATGGTGGCAGTCTCCTAAATGTTCGGGCACTTGCTAACATAATTAGTGGTTTGTTATGGAAACTGGGGGCATTTCTTCCAGTAAACCCAGGTCAGTAATTTCCTGACCTTACTAAGTTTTGTACTTGAACATCAAGAAAGTTCTTCAACCCTAGGAATAGCAACTTTTGAAAATACTTTTACACTGCTTTTTGGGTTGTGGCATCTTCGAAAAACTGGGAAACTCTCTATTCCTATGTTAAATCTTTGCTAACCTCCTAGCCCTTAAATCACTGATTTCTGGAGGATGAGTGGGTAGGCCAAACATGCTGTACTATAATAAAATTTCCATTGATTCCAGCTATTAGGCATTGATGGAGACAAACCACCCAGCTAGGTGGACCTGTACAGAATCTTTGGTTTTGGAGGCTGGGGAGGGACCTCAGGAATTCATCTACTGCAGCCTGAAAGCAGGCTCAGCACTGAATTCAGAGCTGGTTGCTCAAGTTGTCTTGAAAATCTGCAATGGCAGAGATTTCACAGCCTTTCTGGACACCCTGGTCCAGTGCTTAATCATCTTCATAGGGAATTTTCTTTTTCCTTATACCCACTTGGAACCTTCTTGTTACCATTTATGCCAGTTGTTTCTTTCCCTCCCACTATGCACCTCAGCAAAGAACTTGACTGTCTTCTCAGTAGCCTCTCTTAGGTACCGGCAGGCTGCTTATAGGTTTTCTTCTCATCTTCAAGTTAAACAAGCCCCGTCCCTTCAGCCACTCCTCTTGGATCACTTGCCCCATCTTAATGCCCCTCTGCTGGACTCACTTAAGTTTATCTTTACTTCTTTCTTGTACTGAGGGGCCCAAAACTGGATGTTGTATTCCAGATGGGATCTAATGAGTGCTGAGTAAAGGGGAGTAGTCACATCCCTTGACCAACTGACTGAGCTTCTTTTGATGCAGCCCACTGTGCTGGTGACTGTAGAAGTATTGTACTTGGTCTCCTTCATGTCCTTTTTGGGTGTGTGTGAAAATGCTTCATAAATGTCTTGCAGAATGCTCTTTATTTGTTTCTTAAAGAACACTGTTACTTTTTTTCTTTCATCTTTCCCACTAGCAGTTAAATAATTGACTGTACAAAATATATTATTTTATTGTCACCAGGGACTGAGGACAAACCTGTTTGTATAAATTACCAATGGAAGTTACTATGAACTGTTTTAATCTGGTATTTTTCGTAGACATATTTTTTAATGGTTGCCAGGCATAGTCTTCTAGCTCTCAGACTTTGGGCATGATTTGGAGTTTGCCTTGTCCAGAAGCTCCAACCCAGATACGGTATTATTATCCAGACATGAAGATACAGTTTATGAATAACTGTAAGTAAGGGAAACTGTAAGTAAGGGAAACTTATCAGACAAAGGTCTCATTAGAAACTTTGGAGGAAAAGACAGGGGATATGTGGAGGAACTTCTTTTACCTTACAGCTGCTGGCTGATTTGTTACATTACTGTTGATAGCTAGCTCTTCCTTAATAAATGCATTTCCTTTCAAAAAGAAGTGGTAGATAAGTGCAGGATTTCAAATGCTGTGTTAGGATTAAGGTGCTTTTGAGATCTCCAGGCTTTATATTCAAGTTTACTTTCAAGTTTTATAGACCATATATGCCTGATTTGTGCTGAAGTAGTTCTCTGTAATGAGCTGTAATTATTGTGTAAAATAGCCATAGCATGCTTGGTATTGAATGTTTTGTTTCAAGCTGCTTGAAAAAGGTCACAGATATGCTTTGAAAACAATCGTGACACTTCTCAACTTGTAAAGTTGTGTTTCTGTCCCTAAGGTCTTAAATCTTATTGCTGTAGGTAGCAATGCAGAAAGTTACAAGTCTTGCTCCGTTATTTACATGTAGTGCTGCCTTAGATACTGGCAAAGAAAAATTAAAATAGCAAAATAAGAAAGAATTACAAATTCACAGCAGTTTTCTTAGGAAAATTGAAGACTTTACCTCTTCTTTTTGATTGTATCAATGTTCCTGCTACTTTTTCCTGTTGTCTGTTCTTTGCTTAATTTACTATTATTGTTGCTCATTGTAATATGAATATGTAACCATGGTGACTGCAATAGTTTTACATTCCATCTAATAGAATACACTTGCTGAAACTGTTCACTACATCTGATAATGTAAAGCCAATCCTCTGACCTGAGTTTGCCTTTAGCAACCAGGGTGTGTGCACATATGTTACAACTCTGGCTTGTAGAAAGAGAAAGTACAATTGATAATCTGAAAATATAGCTTGTGAGAATTTTGACTGCACTGACGTACTGTTTGACAAATTCTCTCTTGTGCAAGCAATTTAAAAGCAGAAGATACATTACTTCTGTGGTGGCTACAAGTAAGCTTTTTATAACTAAGATTTTAAGTCCTTATTGCCATGAGGTAATACATTACTTATGGCAGTTTTAATCACCTTTTGTGTGTCAAGCTCTGATTTGGTAAAATCTCATCATTTGGAACGATTTTTTTCTACGTGCTGTATAGAACACATGCTAGTTTTAGACAACTGTTGTTAACGTGTGTTCTGTCTCCCTGAACAACTGAATGCAGTGAATATTGGAAGCATACTTTGTGTCAACCATCTGTATGATTGCCGATTTTGGTCTTTTTTTCTCCTTTTCCCTGTAGTGCATCTTTTAGGTTCATTTCCATTTATCTCCTGAACAAATAAAATGAAACAAAAAATGGGGGATGAGAACATGGGGATTTCAGGAGTGGTTCTAACTTTCCAATAAACAGTACTTACAGTTGGGTGTTTTTTTAATATCTACTAAACATTTGATTACTTGGTAAGCTTGCTGTAAATATTAAGACATTTATACATCCTGATTTAGGAGCATAGCTTAAAAAATCTGTGATGTGTTAAACTACAACTATGAAATTAGTGTCTGACTAAACACTTGCACTGTGGTGTACTGTTCAAATTGTGGTACATCATGATGGAATGATTCTGTTGTGGTTTTAATTCAGGTGTTAGTATGCAGCAACATTAGCACTTTTTGGCCTACAGGAGAGAATTTGCTTTTTTTCTTCCTTTTGGGTATATATCAGCATTACAGGTGCTACAGACATTCGTAGTCTCCCACCAGCAGAGCTAAAGATTAAGTAGTTGATCCAATCCCTATTGGAATCAATTTCAAGTGAAGTTTAATGAGCTCTTAAATTGATAAACTGAATTATCCTGTTCACTGGAGTCTGTTTATAGTCCAGAATTGACGACTTGTATTAAGAGCTTTGGATATTGTGCTGATATGATTCGGTTTGCTCCTAACTTGCTTTTGAAACAGTATGTAATTGCAGAAGACAAACTGTGGTTTCCTTCATGCAAAACACTGCAATAGGCTAGGTACAAATGGCCATCTGAACACTTCCAGGAATTTTGAGCTTTCCTGTCACAGTCTTATATATCAGCAAAATATTTGTAGTCTGATTTCAAGTTCTTCCACTATTTTTAGTCTTGGAATAGAGATTATAAAACAATTTACTCTTCACCTAGAATAAAATATGAATTATTCTTTCACTGTCTTTGTTAAAATTCCTTCTTGGGACAACCATTTAAATCACTGTTACATGATGATGATGCTTGCTGTCTCTTCGAGAAGGAAATAAAGTAGTTAGGATGGGAGTTCGTAGATTATTTTTTTTCTGGTCCTCCACACTGTTGAGATCAGTGGGATAAGAATCTATGTATTCACACATATTGGGAGTATTCTATTCTGTCTATTATTCAGTCAGTCATGTGTGATTGGAACATAAGCATTGATTGTAATTGTTTAAGCAAAAAGAAAGAAAAATAATAGTGGCCGTGTATAAATCTGTCAAAATGTATTTTTATTTTTGAACAAATATTTCAATCAACTGCACTAATAGGGTTGTTTTTATGTCCAAGACATACTATAAAAAACTATAATAGGTGGGGGTTTTTTTCAGATGTGTGTTATGATGTTTATGATCTGTCAGTCCAGGTTTCATTGGGTGAAATCCTACCTGCCTTATTGTCATGTCTGTTTTTGGTAATAAGATAAAAACCAATGGAGCCAGGATTTTGCATGATTGACTTGGGTGGGAATTTACTAGCCCCTTAGTAGGTCACTGTACATACATGGGTTTTGGTACAAAAGAATATCACTTGGTAGTGATTAGTACAGGTTTAATCTGGAGAATGTTTACTCACTTGAGTCATCCAAGTAAAAATTTGCTGGCTCAGACCATACATCATTATTGTAGTACTTGAGCATAGTTGCGTAGAGCTCTGCAGGATCTTTTTACCACAATGATGATAGTACAGTATATTGTGAAAGTAATTGTAATGTCTAGTATATAATTACATGTAATGTATAATTATTTCATAATAGAGAATTGTAGGAAGTATTGCAAAGGTAATTAAAATGTTGTTCACTTTTATATTTTTAAATTCCCCGTTATCACCTTTCTTTGACTTATAAACTAAGAAAACTTAATTGTTCTCTAACATAGTATTAAAATGTAGTCTTACTTTCTTCTTCTTTTTTTTCTGTTTCCAGGTGGAGGCGTAGCTGTTGGAACCCTTCTTCTTATTGGTTAGTATAGAATATATAGATACTTAAAGCCATAGTCTGATGTGTTTTGCTCAGTTTAATGTATTTATCAAATAACCTGTCTTTGCATTGCTTTTTATACTCAGACTTTAAGTAAGTACAACTTTCAGGCCCCTTCACTTTGGATAGCCTTCAGAGTGGACTATTGTCTATTTCAGGAATTATTGGAGGTGGATCAAAACCTTACTTTTAGACAGGTTTGAGCCCCCCAGAAGAATACTGCAGAATTCTGTTTGAAAGCAGGCTGTTTAGCAAATTTCAGGACTTTTTTAGGAAAATTTTCAAATTATTTAAGATTTTCTGAAGTACTTGATTTCCCTGAAGATTCAGACTGTTTATCATCACCAATTTTTTTTTTTTTTTTTAAATTGACTTTCTGAGGAAGATGTGAAATACAGAATCTTTTAATCTTTTGGTTGCCAGAATCAACTAAGAGAAAGCTGATGGAAGCCTGCTTTCTGTCAGAATGTGGATGAGGCACACTGAGGTGATTAAATAGGTTACAACAGAATTCCCTTTGCAGGCTACATCGAAACTGTCTGTGTAGACTGTACTGTGTCTCCACTGCAGCTGAGATTTCCAGCTTTCCTTTCTATTTGAAGTGTAGCAAAAGGGAAGAGGACTGTTGTACACATACATCTTGTTTTCATATCCCCAGGATATATACTGGATACGTACTTTATTGCTGAGAAACATTTCCCAGATCCCTCAGTTTAAGCATAGCAGCCAAAACCACAATTGCAAGGGAAGACTAAGTTCTTGCAAGTTAGTCTTGTAAGTGCTTACAGTTTCAGCACACAAGTAAAGACAATCATTGTTGCAGAAGAGAAACTGAAGGAAATACCATCTGATTTGTCACATCAGTTCATTAATCTGGGGCTTCTAAGGATACAAAACTACTTCAAAATGACTAAGTGCTGAATGGTAACAGAAATGTGATATTTTTTTTTTAAATGTTTATCAAACTAATGGTTCTCATGAGAAACTTTCAAGCTTGTTAATTTCCTAGCAAAAAGAATAGATATTTCAAGAAAAAAATGAAAGGTCATTAGAGAAACACTTGTAGTTATGTGGAAAACATCTGCATCAGTAACCTGTGTTCATATTTTAAACACAATAACAATTTAAATACTACTTTTTGCTACCAGGTTACTGGAGCAGAGAACTAGGTACCTAGGGACAACAGATCTAGCTCTTAGCTTTTCAGTCACTGCAATTTCTCTGAACTGCTGAAGTCTAGAAAGTTGTGTGATTGTTTTCTCCTACTGAATAAGAGGTAAAGTACCTCAATTTCCTTATTTGTAGAAGATTCATGAAAACATATATCATATTGCAAAGCTACTTGAGATACAACAAGCAACGTCTGAGTGCCTGCCAATAAAGTGGCAAAAATCCTCCATCAAAGCCTGAAAACTGAATTTAGTATTTTAAGTTAAAACAGTGGATTATAGGAAAACAACTGTCAGTAGATTGGAAATTGGTAGGTAAAATCTGGAAGATAAAAGTAAAAACGGTGCTATTACAGATAAAAATGCCAGTTTCTTATAGCAGAAGATTGAAGGTGTAGTAAGGCACCATTTTGGCTAAATCCTGAGGTTTTGAATCCCTCACAAGTTGGTAAGGATCAGTGCAAAATTGTAAAATGGGAGTGTAGAGACAAAAATCTGAAAAACTCAGGTACAGAGTAAGATACAACTAGCAAGAATTATCAAGAGTAATACAGATTTTTCTTAAGTACGTCAATAGTTACGAGAAGCCCAAGAGGACTGGTTGGTTACTTGACAAAGTGGAAAAGCATCTCGAAGTTGATATTGAGAAAGGGGAAAATTGTAAAAATGTTTGTATTTATCTTTACGCAGAAGGAACACTGAAATCTCATGACTATCATAATTGGGAACAGTGACTAGATTTCAGCTCTGCCTAGGAAAAAGCAGACTAGTATACGCCTAGATGATTTCCTTGGTTTCAAATAGATTATGCCTGCAGAGTATTTTAAGAGCTTGCTGATGAAGTGTTAGGACCATTAGTGTTTATGAGGACTGGTGGAGGACAGTGAAGGAAAGAAGGAACTGGAATATTAGAAAATACAAATAAAGTTTATTTTTGAATGCTGTTGGAGGAGTCCCTGAATTGCAGGCCTTGAACTATAGTTCAGAAGAATGTCGAATAATTTTATGTATGACATAATGAACTTGTGGATAGAGGATAAGCAAGACATGCCATTTATCTTCACTTTAGTAATGCTTCTGACACTATTTCAAATGGCATTCTCAGAATTAAAGCTAGGAACCATACTCTATGTTCATTTCTAATGTGCATTCTTGGTGTTTATAATGCTAACTAGCTTCACAATTTAAGAGATTGCCATTGCATCCTTCCCATTATATCCTTCTTGATGTTCTGAAGTAGGCTTTTTACTTACAGAATCATGGAATCATAAAATTGCCTAGGTTGGAAGGGACCTTTCAGATCATCTAGTCCAACCATCAACCTAACTCTGACAAAAACCATCACTCAACCCAATCTCTAAGCACTATGTTAACCTGTCTTTTAAACACCTCCATGGATGGTACCTCAACCACTTCCCTAGGCAGCCTGTTCCAATGCTTAATAACCCTTTCAGTGTAAAAATTGTTCCTAATATCCAGTCTAAACCTCCCCTGGTGCAACTTGAGGCCTTTTCCTCTTGTCCTAATGCCTGTTACTTGGGAGAAGAGACCGACCCCCACCTCTCTACACCCTCCTTTCAGGTAGTTGTAGAGGGCGATAAGGTCTCCCCTCAGCCTCCTTTTCTCCAGGCTAAACAATCCCAGCTCCCTCAGCTGCTCCTCATAAGACTTATTTTCCAGACCCCTCACCAGCTTCGTTGCCCTTCTCTGGATCTGCTCCAGCACCTCAGTATCTTTTTTGTGGTGAGGGGCCCAAAACTGGACACAGTACTCAAGGTGGGGCCTCACCAGTGCTGAGTACGGGGGGACGATCACTTCCCTAGTCCTGCTCACCACGCTGTTCCTGATACAGGCCAGGATGCTGTTGGCCTTCTATTTCCAAGAAGTTTAGTCTCCTGATCACTTGGAAGTATTTATAGTAATATTGTTTAGAATTCATTGACATGAAATTTATGCAAAGACAAAAAACATCGTGTCTCTCGTGGTAGACGGGCAAGTGCTGTTCAGAGTGTGGCTTTTTCAGCCTTAAGAAAGATTTAATCAGTAATTTTCAGTCACTTTCTGACAGGGATGAAAACGGTGTGGTCCTAACATTTTACCTGTGTTTACTTTCGCTGTGGAATGATAACCATCACTTGGGAGACTGGTCTGCATTTGTATCTAGAATTTTGATTAAAATATTTTAAATTGTTACAATATTTGGAGTTAGTCTTAACACTAAAAAACCTAACAGTGAGATCTGGGGACAACTTATTTGAAATCTGGTTTAGCCACTATTGGGATTACATCATGTTATATTCTGTCGGCATAGGGTTTACGTGAACCTGTACTAGAGGCTGAACAGCATTTTCTTTTTGCCAGTGAGCGAGGTAATTGCTCATATAATGGCTTATGGTTACTTTAAGACTAGTTTTTATTTCTACATTTTATCCATCATTAGAGACGGGTGTTGCTGTCCCACTGAATCTTAGAAAATAACTGACATTACCTAATTCCATATAGGCCACTATCTGTGTAATGGCTACCACTTAAGTTCAGATTTTTTGAGAAAACTGAATTGACACAGCAGTTCACTATTGCCGAAAGGAGTTGTCCAAATCCTTCTCCCCATTATTGGCTGTGCAATCTTGTTCCTTGAGCTGGCACTAGTGCTTTTCAACTCTCGGCTCTCCAACTGGACAGAAAACTCACCCACTTAAAGTGTGGAGGCTTTTCTGTCTGTTAATCAGCTCACTAACATGCAAGATGAGTACCAGAACTAGCACAAGGGAAAGAAGGACTGCACAGTGAGGACTAGGAGAGAAAGTAGATGGCTTTTTTCAAGGCAGAAAGTGCCAGTTAAGCTTAATTTTCTCATGAAATTTCACCCAAATTTCTGTGAATTCAGGAAAAATGATAGAAGCTTTATCTCTTAACTGCTTTTGATGAAGATCTTACTTTTCTCACTCAGTTTGAGAAGAGCTGCAATCTTGCTGTGGATAAAGGAAGAAGGAAAAAAAAATGTTAGAACCTGTCATATTTTACACAGATCAGAGGTTATGAAACTAGATTAGTTTCTAGATTAGGTTCTGGGTTATGAAACTAGATTAGTTGTGTTTTATCTTCCCATTACAATATTCACTGCCCCTTCCAGTAGGTGAACTGGGTGGCATCCAGTGAACCTACTAGCTGGAAGATTTATATTAAAAGAAAGTTATTCTTCAGACAGTATGCAATTAAGTGGTGGAATATTTCACCATAGAGTGTTGTGGGTGTAAAAAAAAATTGTGGTCTTGGTGGGAAACTGGGCAGCTTGATGGACAAGAAAGGCATTTGCATTACTAGGTTAGTGGATACCAAGTCTGGCGAAGGAAGTCCTTGAGCTACAAATGGTGGGAGGCTGAGCAAGTGCTTGGGTGAAGCATCACATTTGCTTGTTCAGTTCTTATCACCTCTTCCTAAATATCTACCTTTGGCTGCTGTTGAGCATAGGGGTAGCTATCCATTTGACCTGACCTTAATGGCACCAGATGAAGCGAGTACAAAGGCAGTGAGCTTTGTGTTCTAGTGAAAGAGATGACAAGACTCAATGATTTGCAAATGATGGGATTTTTACCTGAATTTTTTTTTCCCCTCCTCTGAGTGCAGAGCTGGCAATACTCAGTGGTGGGTTTTAATTTACTTATCCCCTATGTTGGTTGTTTATTTGCAATATGATACTAAACTTAGCTTCACAGATACACGAAGGAGAATCTCTTTTAGATTTGAAAGCTAATTTTTTTTCCCAAATAAGACTTGCCATATATTATTTTGAAACATATAATTATATACAAAAAGTCTTAAAGTAAGAACTATATTTATTCATGACTCATTAGTCTAAAAATTTTTAGACTAATTTTTAAAGTTGGTGCAGGTAGAATTGTAACTGCATTGTTAGAATATCCTGTCAGTATACAAAAAAATGCTGTCATGAGATTAGTCTAGGCAAGCTTAATATTATACAGGATTGAAGCTGTCAGTGATAAACCTCCTAGGAAGATCTTTCTGTGTTGTACTCCAAGTGTTATAAAAAGGTTAAATTCTTCCCCCTTCCTTCAACATTCTCTAAGGCAAGGATAAATTGCATTACTTTTAGCTTAGCTCCCTTTGCAAATTAAATGCTCATCTTCATTATTTGACACATTATCTGGTTAATTCAACCAAATAATAGTAGATTCAGGGTATTAAAATATTTATTTTAATTGTTGTGTTCTGAAGATGTAGTAATGGCACAGGTTACTTGATAAGACTGGAAAATATTGTTTGAAATACAAGTGCACAATTTTTTTAAACTTCATTTGTCATAAAGAGCATCGTGATTTTCAGGTGAACTTAATTCTGTAATACATTCTTTTGACAGTGTTTTATTTATATGAGAATTAGGGAGTTGAAGCATGTGGTAGTCTCATGCAAAATCCTACCTACTAGAGGAACTTGAAACTTCCTCGGTTTTGTTCATATATCAAGAATGTTTTGGATTCTAACTAGTATTTTAATTTCAAAAGATTTTACTGTACAGGGCTTGTAAGTAGTAGAAGCATTCTGACTCTGTGTGAAATGAAATGTGGACACTATCAAAACAGCTTGTTCAATATGAATGTGAGACCACTTGTTTGGTATTTCATCTCAAACTGCTCCAGATTAGCTTTCTAGAAGAACCTCCCCTTTCAAAACAAACAAATAGTGTAGCTGTTGTTTGGTTTTTAAATATAAGCCTTAACACATTTTGCATAGTGATTTACAGCACACTCAAAATAGGTCTGTCCTGGGTACTCTATCAGAACCTCTTCTTTCGTACCTTTAAGATGCTCTAGTTTTGACAAGGTCATTGACGGCTAAATGTTTTAAAGATTATCAGTAGGAGGGTTTTTGTTGGTAGCTGAGGTCAATTATTAAAAGTTAAAGTTGTCTGGTTAAAAGCGGGTCTATACTTGTACGTTCTAAGCCTTGAAGCAGTTTCAGCTACTTTAATTAGCTACTATTATTTTTGCTAGACATGCAATTTAACCTGACTGGTAAGAGCTCTCTTCACTTGTCAATATAATTGAATTTATCATCTTTTTAAAGTTGAAAAAGATAATCTCCGGAGAGGTACAAAACAGTGATTTGCTAAATATAATTCTACAATACACAAGTTACCAGAATTCACCTTCCTGAAGTATGGCCAAATGCCAAATATTGTAACTTACATGTTTGACAACTCTGTTTTGGCATGTGCTAATTAAATGCAAGTGACACAGAGTATATCCCCTCAAGCTTAGTAAATGTGGACATTAGTAAAGTATCTTTTAAATGGAATTTCAGATTATTAAAATAATCGCATCTTATAACCTGCAGCAATTCAGAGAGATGTTTCATAGCTACAGAAAGACACACCTTAGGTCACAGTACCATACAGTTGAACTATCTGGTGAAAAAATGATCAATACTGATAGACTATGACAGGCTTTTGGCAGCTTTAGGGCAACCTGTCTAGGCTTCGTACAGAGGGAGAAAAAACCAACCTATCTGTACATTACATTGTTGCAGTCTTATTTTTTCCTCATAAAACTCTCATCACTTTAAGCATTCATACTACAAATTCTCTCTGGAGTTTTTTAAAGACCTTCATGCCGTTTAATATACTAATGCTTAAAAGTCAGCTATAAGTATGATCCATACATATTTGTTGTCTTATGGTGGATTTTGTTCCTGACATTTTGTTCCTCTTCAAGTCATAGTGCTTATTCTCCACGCCTCCCTTGGAAAATGAATACTTCGCTGCAGGGAGAGCTGTTATGGCTAGAGAATTTTTCTTAAAGCCACATGTTTACATATCAATTTCCATAATTAGATGAAATTTTTGTCCTTGATTTTTATATCAATTATATATTTACAGGGCCTTACTCATGTCTGCTCTTTTCTGTGCTCTCGCTAAACTCCAGTGCCTTAAAATTTTGCATCTAATTCCATGACTCACTGATTTCACCTTCATGCACAAAGGTGTTGAGAATGCCTCTGACGTGTTCAGTAGCCTCTACAGTCTAGGAGTGAAAAGAGCCATAAACAGGAGTTGGTCTTTATCCTTAGTTTTCAACATGGTTATATGTTAGAATTCATTGCACTGATACCGACAATACTGCTTTGTCTTCATGACTATGTTAGCCATGAAGGCATGCTGTTGTAGAAAGAGACCAATGGATAATGATCACAATAAACTATTTTATTTATGTCCTTATCTGTAAGATCAGAAGAGGTTTTGTCCTGGAGACAGTATGCATAACTTCTAGGTAAATGATCTCTTTTCCTTGTATGGTTTTACGCTTCACTAGTTACTCACCTGCTACTTAGCTGTAGAACACCCTTTGTTCAAAAAGAATCAGAGAAAGCTGTGGACTGTTTTGTGACTTGCAGTGACTGGACCCAGAACAGAGTGCAGCTGCAGGAGTCTTATTTGTTTATGTGCCTTATTAGCTAGAAGTAAAGTTCACAATGCAGGCTGCTGATGGACAGCTTTTTAGTATGGAGGCTAAGAATAAGGATTTGGGCCAGGCTTGTCTTAAGTATCTTGGCCGACAAAAACGCACTTAAGTGTTAGTTCCTACACATGTGGAATGGAGGTAGTTCTTTTGGATGTGGATGTAATTTGGAAAAATAAAGATAACAGTTGAGAATTTATCCTAGCCATTAGCATAGTAAGTCCAAGTGTTATCAGAAAACAAATATACTTCAAAGTATTTAATTCAATTTATCTATGAAAGTAATCTGTGAGCTACTGAAGTACCTGTGCTAAATGATTTGTTTGTTTATTTACAAGAAGAAAGTCATACTCCTATGGTTTTGAATAGTAACGTAACTATTGAAGCCAGGGTACAATGGATGCTATCAGAAAAGCCCCATATGGGTGCACTTTAGATCTTTAGAATACCACAAAAGTTTAGTGACCTAGAAATGAATCAATAAAAAGCCATCCTCTATGTGACAAATTGAAGAACTGAGGGATTCTTACAGATGCATTGACTTTAACAATTCAAGATACACTGTTTGTAAAGGCTTTCTGAGACACATTTAATCCTTAGAGTACTGTAGCAGACTGTGAGGTGTTTTATATTTAGATCACTCTCCAATAGTTCATTTCCTATTTTAACTGTAAGATTACTGTTACAAAAATCAATGTAAGAAGGCTAAAGGAAATGCTAGTGCTAAAATGATGTGTCCTTACACTGAATGTAAATGTTTTTAACTTGTTAAATTGAAAATTCCTTCTTGCTTAGCAAAATGTGTTTTGTAAGGGTATGGCAGTGTAGTAACCTGTTTAGTCCCATTGTATTACAAATCAGTCTTTATCACTTAACAAAATGAGGTACGGTATTGGATAGGTGTCTTGGATAGGTCATTAAAAGGGTTTATATCCCGATTCCCCATTGCTTCACTTCTATAGTTTGTTTTAACATTTCAGCATTTCAAATAAAATTTGAGTAAAAATACTTCGTATCTGCTACAGCCTTATTTCCTCTTACTTTAGTTAAATCATCACACAGTATGATTTCTTATATTTATCCATGCTTTATGGAGTTACCATGTTATATTAGGCACAAAATTGAGCATGTTGTTTACTGTCTAAGGAATAATTAATATCAAAAATGATGATCCAGAAAGACTGTCTGTACAGTTGCAGGCACATACACAAGCCATAAAATACTTGGCCTAAATTGGCTTATACTCCACTAAATGCCAGTTAAGTCCTGTCCATATGCAATACGACTCAGTGTTTCTGTGCCTCAAATGGTGAAGAAGGTGAACTTTAACCTGTAGATAAAAGTTAAGAAATCAAGATTTTTGATTGACCAAGGATGAAGTAAATGTTTCAGCTGAGGATCATTCCAGAGCACACAACTAGTATTCCTTTTCCTCTTTTTTTCAAAGTGAGGGAGGTCTAACAAAATTCAAAACCTCCACTGACATCTGCTGCAGTGGTGTGATTATACGGCAGGCTTGGTGGCTTCTCTCAGGTAGCTCAGGCAATTAAAAAAAAATTTAATAAGTACATATCATGCTGTCACTTTGATTTCTAGTGGGTTTTGGTTCTTAAATTGAGAGCTTCTTAGATGGAGATTAGCATATGGAAGTCAATATACTGTGAATAATATATTACCATTTATATTGCGGTAGCAACCAAAGCATAAATAACTAGAGAGCGCCAACATTCAGGGAGCAGGAGCTGTGTGTGTTCCTGGAGTCCAGTTATATGAGAGAATTACTCTGCATATAGGGGTGTTTTCCCTCTTGTTGAAGCAGTTTAAGATCGAAGCAGGCTCCAAAGACTACATTTACAAAATAAGACTTTAATACTTCTTCAAAACTTCAGACAGTGTCAGTTCTATTTTTTGCTTCTGCAACTGTAGCGCTTCAGTTTTATTTGAATTGAGTCTTGTCTCCATCCTCGTCTCATACATGGATCTACATCCTCAGTCACAGCACAAGGTATGGAGCTGAGTTACTAGGAAAACAGTTTTTCAGTAACACTATTAATGACTTTTTAATCATGTGAGAGTAAGCTATATGAAGTATTTAATTAAAAGCTCCAAACGTTCAAGGAAATTGCAGTTTGTAATTCTGTAACACGTTTGGAAATCAGTTCTACTGAAATTGTAATAGGGAACCCAGCACTGTCAACAGCATGCATTTGTCACTTCTGTACTTCCCATGATACTGATCTGTCTATATTTTTTACTAGACTGTTACTTTTAAAAAAGATAAAAGTGTTATTAGAAGTAGAATAGAAGGCTAATATGGCCTACTAAGGAGGTTAACAGTATCAAAGGTGAATTTTATTAATACAATCTGAGTTCTTAAAACCCTGAGACTCTAAAATAAGCTGGATATATCAATAGCTAGTACTAGTAGCAATAGTGTTGTAGTTATTGTATTCCCTTTGGCTTATTTGGATGTCCAGTTTTATGTAATTTCTGTTTTAGCTACTGTGTTACGAAGCATTTTTCTCTCGAAATGTTGCTTTAGAGTCACTTCTAGTTTATATCTTGTGTATAATGAAAGGGAAACTTTTAAGGAAGTATTTCTCCTTAACAACAAAGTAGGTAATCTTGATGCTGTATTTTTAGGGATTATTCAGAAGAAGGAAGGAGAAAGAAGGAAGAGAAATAAATTTTCCAAATTTTAAGTGTATACCTTGTACCTTTAAAAAAAAAAAAAGATATCACAAATACTAAATTTAAAAGTGAAATAAAAAAAGCAGGAAATAAATTCTGTTTTGCCGAATATCCCCTGGAGGATGGGGAATATCTCTGGGAGAACTGTTCCTTCTCCAGTGAATTTGAAAACCTGTGGTTTGCAATTCTTTCTCTTGTCAATCTAAGCACGGAAAGTAGTTATGTGTGATATCAGGAGTGTACCAGTGCAACACCATTTTTCTGTGATTTGTTTCTTAAGTTTCCCCATTGCTATTAATGTTCTTTTTCCTTTTTGGATATGCATCATCTTTCTTCCTTTCCTCCCACTCCACTTCGTTGGTTCTTTTTGACTCTTAAGCTCCAAAACATACTATTCTGTATATATCAAAGTTATATTCTTTTTGTTTTCCTTCTTTGCTATTTTTACAAGTTAGGTATGAATGACAACTCTCTTATTTTCAGCCTTTGTTACTGGTTTTGTGTTTTTTTCTCTTTTAATATTTTCATATGTGATTCATAGTAGGGAGGAAATTGTTTCCAAGTCACACAAAGAATGAGCTAAGAGTCTTGTTGGTTCTGTATAAAGAAAATATATATATCTCTCTCTGTATTTTTCTGCCACAACATCCCTGTGTATTATCTTTCAGCAGCCAGATTAAAAGATGAAAAACTGAAACCTCACGTTGTTGCATTTATTTTTCTCCCAAACAAAATATTTCAGTTATCTTCCTAAATAAATGTCAGAAAAACGTTGCTCCAGAGGGCATGATCTAAAATTTTACTGGACAATTAATAGGGTAGTTCCATTGTTACAATTTTCTTTTTTTTTGCTGCCATTAACATTGCTATTGTTTGTATTTCCTAAAAATAATGAAAATCAGAGATGGTTCAAATTTCAATTGTTATTTACTCATTCACTTCCCCCATAGTTTTGAGTTATGATAAGTTTTAATTCTATGAAGCTCATTAAGACTTTCTAATTCTCATAATTTCTGATACTTAACTTGCAACAAAGAAGATGAAGGAAATACTAGCCTTTCTGAAGTCAGTGGGAGTTTCTATTTTTATTTCAGTAGGCTAGTATTCACAATGTCTGTTAACAAGTGTTGTCACTTCTTAAACTGTAAGTTCATGTGTCTTTTGAATATATTTGTTATTTTGCTCTGGATAGGTTTCAAAAAATGGCATTGCAAATTGTCTGTTTTTTCAATATATCTATTTTTTTGTCTATTTTTGTAGTTCTCACAGTTTTGAAATAAATGCAGATGTAAAATGTCTATAAGAAACTATACCTTTATATAGCTTTAGCATGCCAAATATGATTTAATTTTGAAAAGCATCCTGGGGGCGCTCATTGAACCTCTCCCTTTCACAGTCACTGGCCCTCTGTACTTTGGTGGGCATGGTCACCTCCACTGTCTTCTGTTGTCAGGTCCTGCAAGAAAAAAGCATGATGTAGGAGGTTTTATCTCGTCCTCAAAAGACACTGTCTCCACCAGTAAGACACAGGGAGCTTTCTCTGCATTTGAATCTTAAGTTTCTTGGGCACATTTTGAGGCCTAGTGGAAGTCGTCAGCTGAACTGTTTCTATTTCAAGCAAAACTCCGTACACCAAATGAAAAGACCTGCCATTATCCAGAGGACATTTAGGAAAGTGGCTTCGCTTAGGTTGTAATGTGTTTTCCATACCCTTGAGATAAAAAAAGATAGAATGGGCCATTTCTTTTAACTGGCAAAGGATGCTTTACAAAAGACAGCACTATTGCTGCAGCCCATCTATATCTTAGAATTAAATACATGATTGAGAACTGTTTCTCTGTCTTGAAAAATTAGGAATACAATGTTATCAAGCATTACTTTTAAAGCTTTGGAACCACATTTTACTTATTATCTCTATTGTACATTATATGCTCTAGGAGGTGGCCACAAGAGGACTTCTATAGTGTTGTGAAAATAGAGGTGGGTGATTTATCTAACAAAAAACAAAAAATACCAACCATTCTTGTTTTCACAGAGGAAGATAAATACGGTCTTTACTCCAATTTGTTGTTCAAGTATTTTCTGGCAGAGGGAGTTGTCTGTGGACATGCCTTGTTTGTTGCTTCTGCTAAAGACCATCCTGACAACATCTTAAAGGTAAAGAAGACTCATAGCTTTTGACAAGTAGAGCTGTAATCTCTTAATGAATTTAAATACATTTTAAAGTATATATATTGTGTAGTAGGAAACTAATTATCTCGGTGATTTATAAGAATGTGTTGGGAAGTCCAGGAGTATTTACACTAGCCAGATTTGGGCATTACATTTAGCTCGCTAGCCTCCATCTACAGACAATGGAGTAAGATCTTCCCAAGGCCAAATCAGGTTAGGTGCCTACTTATCCTTTATTTTGATTATGGGCAAAACCAAGACAGACTACCTGGTTTAGTTGAATGGTTTGAGTAAACCCAACTGTTTACAGTTTCCACCTGCCTATTGTGAAGAGCAGTTAAGCTGCTTCCAATATATTGTGGTGGAAACAGTGTACAATTTGTGTAGGTATTTACTGTATTTTCCTATAGAAAAGAATATCATTTATCATCTTTACAACTTCTTTTACATGTACTTTTCATTCTGACTGTCTTTGTCCTACTAGGAAGCATGGTCAGCTTTGGATCAGGTCATATAGAAAGGTTCCTTTCAGAGTTCAGTGAGCTCCTAATCAAAACCTGTTTCCATTATAAGGAAATTATATACGGGAAAAAGCCTGATGAACACTGCAAAAAATGCTGAACTGTGAGGATAATCGTACAAAATTTCATTAAATATTTTATGTCTTGCTAAGGCTGCTTTTTTCTAATACCAAAAGTAACATGCAATTTACTGATGACTTCTGCATCAAGTGAAATCTGGCTATTTCCTTAAGAGTCCTCAGAGACTACTTCTGGACAAAATGGTTACTTTTCTTTTTTCCTACCTAGTGATGGTAGATACTGTGCCTTATCTGTTCAATGTTATCTTCAGTATTTGGGAAAAAGTGTGTTCTTAATGAAATGATATGACTGTGGTTATGAAAAATTAATAATTTTTTTAATGATCTTGAACCTAAAGAGGGTTCATTTAGAGGTGAAATTTTTATCATTTGTTCTTGTGGTTAAGAATATAGCCTAAACAAATAGGTTACAATTTAATTGTGAAGTATGAATTACATAAGAACGTGCTATATTTTTTAATAATATTTGGTTTTAAATAACTGATAATCAAGTCATTGACTCTCTGACTGTACAATACATGATCATTGTGGTTGTTGTTCTCATCAAAATTAAATTAATGAAATTAATATTTTTATTGCATTGCATTAAAATTTCTTAAAATGGAGTAGCTAACATACATTTTATTCTTCTTTCATTCACCTTTGAATCAATTTTTCATAGCAAGTCCTATTTTTCCTAGCTCCTGTTCTTTACCTTTTGCAAGTTAATCAACAAACATTGTTGCATACATCTGTCCTTGTACCAGTTTGAGTTTCTCGTCGATTAGTTCAGTGTGACTTGTTGAGCTCTGTTGTCTGATTTGGAATACGTTTTCCTTCTTACTTTTCAGGGGTAGACACTAGGTAATAATACTGCATTCCTCTGTTGTAATTCCATAGTGGTGGTACTCATACGAGATTATAAATGGATGGACAATATTACTACAGGAAAGTTGAGGGAAACATAATTTTGCCTT
Organism: Dromas ardeola; assembly: GCA_013398915.1. NCBI lineage: Eukaryota > Metazoa > Chordata > Aves > Charadriiformes > Dromadidae > Dromas > Dromas ardeola. The sequence goes on along the minus strand of VYZM01017858.1, from coordinate 1,141 downwards.
GTTTTCTTCCTCCGTTTTTGTGTTTATATATCCAAGAGTACTCTTGTCTATGCTTTTCTACTCTTGCTTTGGCTATTCAACACTTCCTTTGCTTAACAGACAAGGCACAGTAGAGTTGATTTCTCTGATTTGTATTGCTGTCTTGAAATTGCTTCAGTGAAGTAACGCTGTAATATGGTAGGCATCAATCTAGAAAATTACGTACGTTCACACTTGGCAGGCGTAGGCACTTCTTGAAATGCCAATATATGTTACCTATAACACATTATTGCCTCACCTGGAAAAGTCAATCTAAGACTGGCATTGGCCACAGTTAGGTCTCCAAGTCATGTAAGTAGAGGACTTTTCCCTATGACTGCCTCACTTGGCTTTTTAAAGAGAGGACCTTCAGGTGCTTCAAGAAGTCCTCTCCTGTCACAAAAATGAGCTGTGGGGGATTTAAATGTTTCCACCAAGTCAGGATTTTAATACAATTTATCTGACTGTTGGATAACATTATGTCTTATTCAATGAGATTAGTAATTAATTTATTTGCAGTATCTGATTGGACTGTATTCTTTACTGGAGAAGCAGTACAGGTACATACCAACCTGAATTATACATTCTATGCTTGGTTTTTCTTTTATAAAATTCAGGTATGAATTCAATATATTCTATAGCTACTATCCTAATTAACTGGTGTTTTACATAGAGGCAGTTCCTTATGTCCATATCGTGTGGTCAGTCTATTTATACATTCAGTTCTCTGCTGAGATGCCATAATTGCCCTATTCTAATTTTATGATGTGATTGGAAGTTTCTTGAACCTATAACCAAGACAAATATTGCTGGTAGTAGAAAGGGGAAAAGACATTCTTATAGACCATAATTATCTTGAAATTGTGTATAACTAAAAGACAAGCAGAGGATAAAAAGCCCTGATCAGCTGCCTAAGATATATTATATTACCACCCACCAATTTATCCATCATCCTTTGAAAACATATTCATGCCTTTTGTAGTCAAAGCTCCTTCAGGGAACTGGCATTAAGACGTAATGCTGAAAAAATTATACATCTCTGGTAGAACCTACAGAACTAGATACACGCTGTATTTTAGAAAGTATTTTAAACATTTGAGAGCATTTCTGTTCAATCTATATT
>VYZM01017856.1:22591-36641 GCA_013398915.1 Dromas ardeola | reverse complement strand
GCAGAACACAGGTTTTAAGGTGTGCATTTCTCTTTCCGAGTTGCCTGCATCTTTTTTGTGTGCGTTTAGGGAGGGCAGGCAAGTCCGGGAGTGGATTATACATCGACTTCTGCCAGCCAGCACGTACTGTTGAATTGATTCTTTCAATCAGAAGTTTCATAGGATTTGTAGAATAGTTTTTATTTCTTCTTGGACAGCAATGTATCGGCTTTGGTTTTTTTATTTTCATAAGGAAATGCTTAAAAGTCCAGTGTTGCACCAGGTTGTATATTAGCACTATGTAATTGTTTTCCTGCTTCTTGCACACAATCGATAAAACCTAAGCTACTTGGGAACAGGAAAACCCCTTTCAAATTGCAGTCTGAAGTGTCTGGTCTATTGTTCCTGGATCACCCTTGCAGAGGAATGTGGAAGTTTTGAAAAGTGAAGTTTGAACACAATTTCTTAAGCAATTTTGATTATTTTATTTCCTGAAGAAGTGTTTTTATGTTTCTGTTTTAAATATAGGCTTTAAGATTGTTAAGTAGGATCATTTATTTTTCTTCTAAATTTGTTAAACTGTATCTTTTCAATTTCTGCTTAGCAAAAAATACCTAAGTATCTATTCTGAAAGGCAGAGGTGAAAGTGTACATTCTGCAGTATTTAGCAGTCCATTTGAGGATCAGGCCACTTTTTTCACCTTGCTTTTAGCAAGAGCAATGGCAACACTGACTGTACTCAAAGAACACAAAATAAAAACTTAATTTATTCCTACAAATTATTTCTGGTTATGCTAATCTCAAGTATTTATTTACGTCTAGAGCAGGGCAAAACTCTGAAACAGATGCCTGAAGATTTTTCTTTTAAACCGTTTGTATATACTAGGAAATGCTAATGAATTTTCTATGAAAACAGATGTTTGTGGATAAATAAACCTTTTTGTTTGTTTACGTGTATTTCACCGAAAAAAAATCTGTTTAATCTGTTCTTAAAACAAGGAGGCTGAAAAATGGAGAGGTTAGGACAAAAACATTTGCTGGGCCTTTTGTCTGAAATGGACCAAGGTTTGCTTGGCCGTTCAGGGGGCTGCTTAGCATTTAGGAGGAGGAAAGCTATTCTTTAGTTCAGGTATGAAAATGTGCGATACTTTATATCAATTATTTGGCTGATTGCTGAAAGTGCGTTGGAGTGAGGGGGCATTGGCTAGTTCTGGCCTTCACTAATGGGAACATTTCAGAATGTGGATGAGTAATTAAAGTATAGAATGCGGAAAATTAGGCCAAAATTGAATAGAAATGAATAAGTATGCGTTCTGTTGTGCAGATGTTGGAAACAGATTATTTTGGATACCTCTTTCTATCTACATCTTATTTGGTTACCATGTAAAAATCGGTCATACACCATGTAGATTGTTTCTCTTCCCATTGCCTTTTCTGTTTTTGTGTTGTGATGTATCTGTATAGGTAGTAATTTAGCAAAATATCCTGTCTGCCAGGTGTGGGAACTAGCTGATTGTATTGTAATACCAGATCATTACTTAATTCATATGCAACCTAGCCTAGCACATGGAAAGCATTATAAATCTATTTACAGTGTGGCTGGTCTGATGATAACATTGTATTAAATTCCCAGGTGAGGCAATTTAAGCAATTGCTTTGCCATGTGTAGGCCATGGAAATTAACTTCTCATATGCTTTAGTAATAGACGAACTTCATTGTTATGCTCAGATTAGTAGTATAGCAGAATTCTTACAGTCCGGATACATGTACCCTACTTCACATGTGGAATCATACAGGGGGGTGGTACTGCAGATCACAGATCTTAATTAGTTTAAGCTGAGTTAATTCATTTCAATTCTAATTTAGCTGTGCTTGCCCATGAACACATTCAGTTCTATTGGGAAATGTTAAGGCTTGGGTCAAGTAGACAGATTGTTTAAAGCCAAATTGCCAGACAGAACTGAGCAAGTGTATCTGTTTGAACAGGGCTTTAAGAAAATCACCCAATCAGTATGCAAAAATCCTGTTCATAAACCAAGAGAGATCTGCCTGGAATCAGAAATTCTTCCTTGTCAGAAGGTCTGGGTACTGTAGTACATTTAAAACAGCCCCTGAAACTTTCTCTGTCTTGAAGTTGTTGTAGAAAGTAGCTTAACCCTTTTGTGTCATTGTGTGTTCGTGTGCATGCTGCGCGGCAACGCAAAGATGTACACTGAGTTAAAAATACTTGTGTGCTTAGACTTTTTGTCTATGTATATACAAGAAAATACAAAATACAAGGAAAACTTGTATATATGACAGACCTTTTTTAGACAAAAAACTGCACACAGAACCTCTTAAACCTATATTGAGCTGCCCAGAAATGCCTTGAATTACAAACTCTGTAAAGCTTCTGTCTTTTCTAGAAACATACATATAAAGTACCAGTAGACAGTGGTAACTGACAACTAAGACTAAAAATGTTGACAATTTCTTGATTTGCCTGGTTAGCTTATGTATAGAAGTCATTAACTATTTATAAAATGCATTATGAATTGGGTTCCTTCAAACTGTAGCAGAGTATGTGACATTTCCAGCTCAAACTATCATTCTTGCATTTGGCTAAAGTACATATTTATAAACAAAAAAAAATCGAAAAATTATTTAATTATTGAGTTCAGACAAACCAAACTAATTTTGATAGCTATATTTTAAAGTGTTAGACAGTATTACTTTAATAGAAATAAGAATAGTAATTCAAGATATTGATATTTTGGACAAATCCTGAAAGAACAAATGAACACTTTAGTTCAAAGGCCTTTCCTTTTATATTATTGATTCATTTGGTAGTGAAACTGTGATCAAAAGTAGTATCAAATTATTTATTGATTATGGCAAAGAGTTATACCTAATTGTAGTCAAAAGGTTATTTCTTTTAATATAATTGCTGATTTCAGATCATGACAGATTATTGCAGTAAAAGAACAACGATACAAATATATTTATTAAGTTCAGTGGTGGTGATATAAGGGATTATAAAGAGCCTCTAAAAATTGTATTGCTATTATCATTTATTTCTTTCCTGTGAAGAATATCTTTTTTCCTTTCTTCCACGCAGGCTCTTATGAATGAGAATATCAGCCAGTTAAATCTTTCAAATAAATGGTGTGTAACCAAGGACCATCTCAGTCTCTACATATAATTAGGCAACTTGTTCACTGGAGAACAAGCTTATGAAGCATCATGCTCCTCCTCTCAGTCTAATAATGATAAATACATTCAACACTAACGGAATCAATGGGGCTGAGTCATTTTGTGGAATTGGGAGAGACTGTACAGTTGAACTGCTAGACCTCAAATGGGAAGATTGAATCTTAATCAGAAAAGAAGATTAGATATTTATTGGTATATATTTGTAATTTCCTTCCTTGTTTGATGTGTATCAAATAAAAATAGGAAAATAATATAATTGAGCAATCTATGCCAATTTGTTGGCTTTTTGGTGAAAAAAGAGAAAAACAAAACCTATCTCCATATGATATTCTTGCATACTGTGGAGTGTTTTAGTCCCCCATAGTGATGAAATGAATAATTTAAACAGGCAGCTCTGATACCACAGCCTGTTTAAAGGTTCTCATTTCCTTTAATGCTGTACACTACTTTAGCTTGGTTAGTATGAAACTGTGACAGCTGAGATCTCCAAAAGATTTGGCACAATTCAGCTCTTGTAGTAGGTCCATGGTATGCTTTGTCCTTGCTATGTACATCTGTAGCTTTAGTATATAATCTCGATCTGAGCACTAGCAACTGAATCGCAAACTGGTGAGCATTGTAACGATGATGATGGTAAAAAAGGGCGAACTGTACAGGACAAAAAGCAAAAATGTGTTGCTCTGAGATGACCAATACAAGGCTTACTCCACTGCTAGGTTCCTAGCGTAAGGGGTGACCCACTTCCAAAGTTCTTTGTCACAAAGGTAATGAATTTCACAGTGCTCAGTATAATGTTTAGTGGGTTGTTTCCTGTGCCCCAGTCCCAAGCATGGTTTTTTTGCGTGATTGTCCAATTAGGGAAGGTTTGAGGAGGGATTTCTTTTTGCTGATTTGCTACTGGTAATGGCTACCATGGCAGAGTGTGACGGAAGCTCCTGTCGATAAAGGAAGGCCCTACAGCTTAGTTCTTGCTACTCTTGGGTTTCTTCCTCTGAAGAAGTGTAAAATTGATCATAACCACACTCAAATATAAAAGGATTTTAGACAGCGTGTTAAAAATTCTTTCTCTCTTTTAATGGTGAGTGTAGGAATATTAACTGACTAAGGGCCTGTTATTTGGCCAACAGAGAAGTTGAAAGCTGGGTTGATGTCCTCTTTATGGACTTCCCTGTTGTTCCATTGAAAGTTGTGCTACCTTGGTAATCTTCAGACATTTGTTTTCCATTGCTCGGCACTTGATCTAATTTAGAATCAATATGATGGTCAGTTCATTAGCAAATCTGGTGCTCGTAAGCTGTACATAACGACTGTCATAACGATCGAATGAATTACTGTCTCAGTTTTGTGGTATTTCCTTGAACTGCTGTAAACCAATGTTTCCTTGTACTGTTGTTTTCTTTCCTTTCTTTTGCCCTTTGATTTCTGGTTCTTTCCCTGTAGGCCTTCGTAGCCTTAGCAGCATAGGAAACACTTGTTAATTTTCTACATCTTTAAGTTCAACCAGTTTTGTCAAATGTGTGGTGTTCAGCTTTTTGGGTTTTTTACATGGGAAAGGCTCAGTCTTCCTTTCCTATTTAATGGCATCACTGCAGTGTTACACTGAGTCCTGTGTCCAGCTAGCAAGTGTTCTTCAGAAAAATACAGTTGGTTCCTCCACATGTGTTTCTTCAATGCTTCTGATGTTAGTGTATATCGCTTGTCAAGGTTACCTGATTATCAAAACTGGAACCACACATTATGTACCTCGAGCTTCACTGAAGCTGCTGTCATTGCTGAAATGTTGAGGATGTGACTGTCTTAGAAATGCTAAGGTTTTGCCATGCAGATCTGTCAAAATACAGCCATTGAAGAACNATTTTTTTTTTTTTATATCAAATAGATATCCATTAGGGGGCTCTCGAGGTTTAAGATGATCAGCCTTGATACCAAGGGCTTCGGAGCTTTACTTCCTAACCCTTTTTTCTTTTTGTTTTACAGAAAAGGTCACGGATCGCCTACAGTGATGAGGTGCGGAATGAGCTCCTAGGGGATGATGGGAATTCCTCAGAGAACCAGGTAGGATGCTAATCAAGAAGCCCTAGTGGGTGGCTGGAGGGTGAAGGAGGTCACTGGCACACTGGGCTTCTCAAGCTGCTCCTTAACAGCATTAGCAACAACTCATGTGGAAGTGATACTGTTTAATGCAAAGCTGGGGTCTTAATCAACTTCAAAATGTTTCTTGGAGATCTTACATTTAACCCTTTAACTTGTGATCACTGTCTGCTATCTTAAAAAAAATCTTTTCTTCTCTTTTCTTTATTATTTAGTACTTAAGAAATAACTTGAAACGCGCTGTTTGCCGACAAAGCCAAGGTCTTCACCTCAAACACATGTAAAAGGAATAAAAAAAGTACATAATGCAGCTTTGATAATAATGCAGTATAATTAAATCAACACTGGCAGGCAAAACAAATGAAAGTGCGCTCTCAGAATTAGGCAGTACCCCACTCAGTTTCCTTGTGTGATTCCTTCCCTAAACAGATTTTTCTCTCCTTGTAGCGAAAACACAAGTTGTACTAATAAAAGCATGCTTTCATAATGCATGGTGTACTAGAATGCAGAGTGCTATCCAGCTCTTTTAATGAAGGAAAGCTTGATAATCCTGAGGCTTTTTTAAAATCTTGCACCCGTATTGTTGTTCTACAGCTACAGTGAGGATCCTGCTAGACTACTGAAAATTATAAAGGAAACACTATATTCAGGGGACTTTGACCCACCTGTTAATATTTCTTTTGGTGCTGAAACTTGTTTGACAAGCTCTGTCTGAAAGCAGAATGTTTCTTTTCTTTTTGAAAATCATGTCAGCTGTAATCAAAGTTGTGCATTTTGAGTTAGAAGTTAGTTGAAAGTTTTCTTAAATATCAGATTTTCTCTTCTGACCAGAAAGAATTTAGATTATTTTGGTAGTGAAAGTGAAAACTGTTTAAACGTTTACTTGATAAATGCAATATTAAATAAGAAAAGAGATCAGAACCATGTTCTGAAATTTTTAGTATCTTCTACCCTCAATATAAGCTCAGTTCCACTAAAGACAGAAAAAAAGAAAGACTTGGAGACTCATCCCAGTACAATGAATTTTCAAACACAGACCCCTTAAGCCTTAACCTTATACAGTAGTTTAAATGTGCTGTGTAAGTTTTAAACTCTATAATAGACTTTATACATACATTAATGAAATTATACACAGGATACAGTATATCAGTAGACATAAGACTGTAGTAGACTGTGTAGCAGCTCTAATATCTATGTGAAGAGGTAAATTTAAATTATATTAATCTTAATATTTGTATATTATAGCGAGGGGGGATTCCAAAATTTGAATAAAATAAGGAGGGTTTTTTACTCCTAAATAATGAATTTATGGAAAGGATGATTTTACGAAAAAGAGTTTCACACTCTGCATGTTGTGATCATAAACTCAGTCCTGTGAAAGTGTTAAGATTCTCATTTTACTTCTTTTAAGGTGCTGCTATTTTTACATTTCAAGAAAAAATTGTGTGAATTCAGACATAAAAGGGCAATTGTGATAAGAAGCTTTACTTATAACAGAATATCTTATGTGTAGGGATGAGATAAAATATTTTATTTTTACTTTTTAAGGAATGGTTAAATAACTGGTTCACGTGCACTTTTTGTGAGTTATGATCTTTTTTCTAAACTTGGTGGAAGAAACATGGTCTCATCTCAAGGAACCAAATGATACATTCAGCCTTTTGTCAACATGATTTTTTTCTTCCAAATGACCACTTCTTAGATGGAAGAAAATTTTGGCTGGTAAAAGAGTTTTATGTGGTAATCAAGATCCTTTTCTATAACCCAACTTGAAATTGTTACCCCTATGCTTTTGAAAATTCTGAATTTCTTTCTTTTCTTCCTTGAAAAATGTTATGAAATATCAACATGAAGGAGTCACCTAATTTCCTTTAAATATGTGAGTGCCAGTATTTTTAAAAAATATTATTTATTGTGTTGTTCCATTAATCAATTTCTCAATCTCTTATTCTTATGAAATATCATTATTTATATTTGTACTTATCTTATATGCATGTAATTATGGGTACAAGCAGTTAGTGCAAAAACTTCCATCTGATGTTGAGCTTATCAGAATGTACAGCTATCCAAATCAGGTGTAAGGGTTGGGTACTTACTATGTAGTAAACATGTTATATTGACGTATTTAACTAAGTAACCCCAGGTCTAGTACACTTTCACTACTGTACATTACTATATCAATAGAAAATTTGGACCAGATGATGACAGGATGCTCCGGTATAACTTACAGCCACATAAAATATTTGAAGATGTTTCAAATTCTTGCTTTCATTATGTCTGATGGAAATAAATACGGGTAGATGGGCTGACCCTCACGCTTTTACTTTTCAATCAGTTTGGTTTAACTAATTTAACCTAATCCAAAGAAACAGTGGGTTTGTTTTCCCCAATTAAGTTACCAAACTGTGAAAGGGGAGAGAAGAGATTCCTCTTCTGACAGAGTTGTTGTTGAAAAAAGTTGCCAGCTCAGAATTGCTCCTGTACCAATACACAAATATGGGTAAAATATGTCAATAGAAATGCAGAAAATCTGGTTAGACTGGGGTATTATCCAAGGGAAATAAGAGATAAGAGCTGCATGGTTTAGATAGGGTCTTTGTCATCATGATAAACATTGGCATAATGTTTCTGGTGGAGTGAGAAGACAAAAGGAAGTTAATGCATACTGGCTAGTATGACCATATTAAATATCTAGAAATAAATGGGGCACTATTAGAAAAATAAACCATATGGAGCTTTTCCTTATACAACTTCTGTTTTTTTAGTTGAGTTTCAAAGGTACAATTACAGCAAACCACGGCCAAGTTATAGGCTGTAATGAATAGGGTCATAGGTATGAGTTTCCAGTTGTTCTCCCAAGAAGAAAGACTGAAGCACAAAGAACAGATTGAAGAATTAACAAATGATGATTTATCTCTTGCCTTCTTACTCATTTTTCCAAAATGCCTTTCATAAGTAGCAGTCATCATGTGTAGATGACAACTTAGAATGCAGTGGCCTTATAACAATTATACCAAGATTTAACTAATTTTACGAGATAAAGCATATAGAAACTTATTTTAATAGGTTTTAAGAATTATACAATTCTGCTATTCAAAGTTTCTTTTGAAATAAATGCATCTTTGTTTAATAGGTAGCAATATAGTGCTCTTAATGCGCTTAGGGTTTAGTAGTCATTGCTTAGTATATGTTAATTTCTTCTTAATTTGAGCCGTGTGAATGTAGTCAGAGGAGGCACATCTCACATTACGTGTGATGTCCCTTCTCACATTAAAAAACGCACCTCACAACCCCAAACCCCAAACCCTACTGTGTGCATTGGGTTGTTATTTCTTTTCCAGGAGTGGTCTTAAACAGGCTCTGTTGCTTTCAAGTCTTATTTGTCATTCTGACCACCACCGTTTATCAAATCCCTTGAAAGTTTGGAGTTTTTCAGTGCAGCAGTACACTACTTAAAGTTGTGGCTTCACTTTAATAGTCATAGAACTGCTTCATGTGACGATTCTTATGTTTTTTAGAAAGTGTATGTTGAGTTAAATCAGAAATGCTTCTTGACCAAAATAATGTCAGGTACAGTATTGCCAGCTTTCTTGAAATACAACAGTATTCCCTTCTCTTTTGCAACTGTGTTCATTAATAAGTTTAAATAAATTTGCATTAGGTTAAACTGTGTGTCCGTATACACATACACTGCATACGTGATTTGTGGTGAACAAATATTTTGTGGCTACTTAATTTCTGACTACAAAGTTCTGATAATATTAGATTTGGGCTTGCTGTGCATAAAGTGTGTCAAACTTCAGCTACAGACCAGGGGGTGAAGTTGGTCAATTTAATTCCCCAAGATCTAAAGAAGGTCGGTATCATTTCATATAGCCCTGGCAGAGCAGATCATTACCAGACACAAATCTGTTCGTTACATGCCGAGGGTTTATAGCAAAATAAATAGACTGTCATCATAAGTTCAGAAAATTGTGTGTTCGACCCACGATAATGTGTAAAGGGCGTTTAATAGAGTTCAGCATTTATTCGTTATCTATATGCGGACAGAGACGGCGGTAGCGTTATCAGCTTTTTAAAAAAAATTCGGTATTTTTCTGTGTCACGTGACGTGCCTCAGACACACACACACGCGCGCGCACACACACACACACGCATACCCCATCTCGCTCTCTGCGGCGCAGTTTTGATTTTAGTCACAGCAGAAGGCTTAGCCACAAGAGATTCCACTGGTTCAAACCAGCGTAAACCAGATTTTTTTTTTTTAGCCTACAAAGGAACAGATTACCTCTTGTATCGAATTCTGTATTGCAAAAAAAATAAAATAAAAAAAAAAATCTTTGTTTCAAAAATATGCTGATTATCATAACCTAAAATGGTGGCTGCACACAGCTTAGTGCTGTTTACAGTTGAGCGGTAAGCATAATAAAAATAATGTTTCAAAATAGAAAAGTAAAGGTAACACATTTTCATCAAGAGCATTGTTAAATGGGGGAAAAATACATCTTTTGTTAATTTGAATGAATATCTTTCAGCCAATGTTAAGAAAACCCAAAACCCTCTCCCATTACTTAGCTTAGTTGCAAATCCCATGCAGAGCTTAAATTCAGCCATGCAGCACAAACCAGATAGAACATTTTTGTTTGGGACCTATTGAAAAAACAAATGTGCAGCATTTTAAATCTCTCATTGATTATAGCAGGGTGGCATGCCCAAACGGGCTCTATTGCGGGAGAGTAGTTTTAAACTTTGGCCCTTTAAGTATCATAGTCAACTGAAGAATGGTGGCCTCAGAAAGAAAAGATAGCTATGTGATCAACTCCCAGCTCGTCTCTTTCTAAAGAGCCTTAATGTTTGCCTTTTTGGGGAAAAAAGGGGGGGAAGATCTGGAGAAAGAGACCAATTTATGATAGGCCAAGCACTTGAATTTAAGCGCCGGTTTGGCGGACAATGCAGTTTTCTTTATAGCAATTTCTAGCAAAGTTCCTTTGGCTACGTACTGAGGAGCCGTTTCGGTTTCAGTCCGTGTAGTAATAGCCCTCCTAATTACATCTCGTTAGAGTCTTGTTGCCCGTTTTGGGAACGGGGTGAGGAGTACGTTCAGTTTTAGCCGAGCCATATGAAACAACAGAGAATAGTGGAGGTTCTTTTGTTTCCTTCATGCTGGCGAGACTTTATTAGTAGTAAACATTCTCAGTTTACACATGTGTTGAAAATTAGTGTTATGAAACTGTAGGTGAAGTATCAGCATAAACTGAGATAATGATGTAGCTGTTGTAATTTCGAATTCAACTGGAATCGGTGAGAGAACTGTAATTTTTTCATAAAGAGCCACCCTTATACAGACATTTGTTGTGAGTAATTATACGTTTTGTTCCAGTACAAATAATTTATCTCTCTCTCTAAGGGGAGAGTTTATTACAACATAGCTTGATAATCAGGCTGGGGTTTTATTTAGTTTTATAGTAAACCTGCCAGAGCAATATTATAAATAGTGTTAGATTGTGTTGATTTACAAGCATAAATTGATAAATATAAATGTATATACTATATAAGTATACAGACACACACTATGTGTGTTATATATACATACACTGTGTAGTGGTCTAGGATTAAGAACCTGGAATGGGTCTTTTCTGAGGGAAATGTGTTTCATGTTGTTCCCTATTCCTTTGTCTATTTTTAAATATGCTATGCATTAAATCATAATTCTGAGCCATTTAACTAAGCTGCTGCATTTTTTTTTTTTAACTGGAAAAAGCCCTCTATATGAGGTTCAATAATAAAATTAGATAATATAGTCACATTAGAACTCGGGTATATAAAAACTGAAATACCGGTTACATGCTATAAAGATGCAGTCATCTATTAATAAGTTAGATCTGCTAGTAAAATAAGAAATCAGTTGTCACAACTAAAATATACAGAAAACATTCTGAAAACTTGTATATACAAAACCACTTCAGCTGTACAATCTTCGAAGAGAGGAATAGTAAACTTGTTTTTTTCTTTATAATATAGACTTCTATGAAGTCATTCCCCTTTATTTCATGATGGTGTCTTAGATGTGGTTTAAAAGAGAATTTCACACTATTCTCTTTGTTTAATGTGACAGTGTGAGAAAGTGATCTTTATTCGTTCAAAAAACTCTGCATGTAGTCTATGTTTAGGTTCTTTTAATGTGTTTGTCTGTGATTTTTAAATGCTAAACATGTAAACAGATAAATTGTCAATGTTAATTCTGTATCCTGTCACACAACTGATCTTTCTTTCCTGCCATTTCTTTCCTTTTTATCTTTTTTGTGCGTTCATGTTGCAGTTGATAAAATTACGTGAAGAGGTGAGTACTTTCTTGCTTTTTGTTGTCTAGCTTTCCCTTTAAAGCTGAGTTTCTAAATCTGAAGTAGATCTTTTTGTTCATTGTTGCAGGGAAATCTACACAAAGCAAAAATATTGATTACATTGCCTTAAAATATTCACTGTTGTGCCTCTTTTTCCCTAATAATTATATACTTACATAGGAATCTCTAGATCAAACCTTAGAAATTAACATTCTTTGATAGTGGAAATTTTTTTTAAAGGCACTAGAAAAAGAAGGGAAAAAAAACCCTATTATTTGATCTCTGCTAGAATACCATGATCAAATCAGGTACAGTAATAATTGTGTATGCATCACAAAATCTTTGATAGGGTAAATACATTTATACACTGGTATTGAAAGTGAAAGCATTGCTTTGGTAAAAACCTGTGCTGAAACACTGTAAAAATTACACAGTATTTCACAATGTTTTGAGCTTGGTGTGAGGTATTCAAGTTGCTTATGTATTATATTGGATATTGCATACCCATTGAAAATACAGTACAGGTAGACCTACGCACACATATCAATATTTATTATTTATTTGCGAGTGCTGTAGATCTGTAGGTGTAACACTAGAGATCAGTATTCCAGAACACCTTTCTTCCAGTTGTAAAATGACTCATAAATATTTAGAGAGAGAAGCCTGATTTAATGGCCAGTTTCTCAAATGTTTCAGTATATTTTCTGAAATTAATCTCCTCTGTTACTTACTGCTGTAGCAAAGCATGTATCTGAACTGCTTTTTTTTTTTATTATTTCCCAATAGCCGCCAAAAAGAAGGTCTCAGTAAAGTCAAGATTGCTTCTAGGTCACATTTCTGAAGGGTTTCATATGGAGAGTTTGAACCAGTGAAGTATTTGAATAAGTATGTTTAGAAGCACAAGTATTTTAATATCACGTATTTGTCTGGTATCTTCTTTTTGAAACATGTGTGCCCAGACATATCAGTAATGAATACTGAGCTCTGCAGGAAAGGATTTGTAAGTTTTAGAAATGGTGATGACAAAGAATTGTAAAGTAACCAGATTAAGGACAATTACAGAGAATTCTTAAAAACAGTAAGATATTGTGATATAAAGATTCTTTCACTAGTTCCCTGAATGCTTTATTTTTCCCTCTTCTTGTGGAGCTGATATTAATATGTTAAAGCTACAGAGTAAAACAGTTAACAAAAAAAAAATTAAACAAAATAAACATGTAACCACATGAAAGCCCTCCCACCACTGTTGAGCTCCCCTCCCCAGTAGTCCCAGGATTCAGATAGATGACAGTGTTGGTGCGTGGGCTTGTATAGCCTGATTTCTGAGATTGTTCAGAAGAACAAGGTTCATTTGCTCATCCCTTCAACAACACCTGCACGTCCGCTCCTCTGCTTTTGTAAAAGAATGTAGTAGGATCATTTTTGCTTGCAAACACAGGTTATGGTTTTATAAAAATAAAGATTCCTAATTTGTAAATTTACTCTGAGAATTTAATCAGATAGAAAGAACAAAGCTGCTACTTAACTGCTCTTATTTTTGAAATAGCTATGAAGGCAAATAAAAAAATTCAGGATGTTGTTGCAAAGGGCTGCAACTTGGGAGCTATATTGAACTCAGTCATACCTTTTGGAGCTTATAAATCCTCCTTGTTAGCCACCTAAAATTCTTGACATTGCTTCTGTTAATTTCCTTTTTTGCTTTTCCTTGCTAGCCTCGTAAGTTACTTTTTCCTCTCTCTGCATATTGCAAGAGCAGCAGCAAATGGAACTAAAAAAAAGGTTTTATTATTTTGTCTAGATCAAAATTGGACAGGTAGATTTAAACTGGTACATTTAAAAAACCAATTGTTAGCATTCTGTTCTCTGCACTTAGGTGCCCACTATGTGTTGGCTAGGTTGTAATTGCAATGGTGTTTTTATACCCAATGCAAAACGCACATTAAAGTTTAAATGAAGGCTAGTACAGTGACTCAGGCATAATTCTTAACTTGTCACATAGTGAAACATCAAGGCATCCCCAATTATAGTTCTCCTAAGGAGGTATGAACTGATCTTAAAAGAAATTGTGGTTTGCCATACTGTTTGTTAATAAAACCTGCGCTTCCTCTCATTACAGGGCTCTATTCTAGCACACTTGCCGTACACAGGCTTCCATGGAGGCTGTGTCGCTCTGTCTTTTGAGCTCCTGAGATCTCAGTTTGAATCCAGCCCACATGGAATGACTAAATCTCTAGCGATAGCACACCACTTTGCAAAACTTCCTAATATAACTCCAGATAGAAGCTGTGTCTGAAGCTGCAAGACACACTGAATCACCTCGCTACCCACCTCGCAGAGAGCAGGGCGACTGTGGGAGAAGAGTTTGGGGAAGGCTGGGAAGCAGTTGAAAGCATCCGCTGCTACTGTAGGGCATTGATTTCATGACCAAAGGAAGGGGGGGGGGGGC
>VYZM01017855.1:31105-43487 GCA_013398915.1 Dromas ardeola | reverse complement strand
TGAGGAAAGGCTGAGAGAGCTGGGACTCTTTAGCCTGGAGAAGAGAAGGCTGAGGGGAGACCTTATTGATGTTTACAAGTATCTAAAGGGTGGGTTTAAGGAGGATGGAGCCAGGCTCTTTTCAGTGGTTCCCAGTGACAGTATGAGGGGCAATGGGCACAAGTTAGAACATAGGAAGTTCCATTCAAATACACGGAAAAACTTCTTTCCAGTGAGGGTGACAGAGCACTGGAACAGGCTGCCCAGGGAGGTTGTGGAGTCCCCTTCTCTGGAGATTTTCAAGACCCGCCTGGATGCAGTCCTGAGTAATGTGCTGTAGGCAATCCTGCTTTAGCAGAGGAGTTGGACTAGATGATTTCTAGAGGTCCCTTCCCACTCTGAAGATTCCGTGATTCCGTGATTAGACCCTTTTCCTCTCACCAATCCAGTCCTGTTCACCTTGCTCAGGTAGAGATGGATGATGTTCTATCTGTGAAGTCACTAACTCTGTGTGTGTGTGTGTGTTCATCCTTGGCTCCTGGCTTCTCTTCTGTAGTGAAGCAGCCCTGCTTTTGATGTTCCCTGATGCTTTTGAATTTGGGATTCCTGTCCTTGTGCCTTTCATCCTTCCCGTGTGAGGGTTGTAAGGAAAATTTTCCCATCATCTCTTGGAATATCATGCTGTTGTACTTGTGCCACAGCTCAGGTCTTCCTGCATAACTCCTGTAATGTTTAATATCCTGCAGTTCTTTAACATGGGTCATAAGCTCTTTAAAAAAGGGCAAAAAACCTATGAATCTACAAGATGTTCAGTGATTGCTCTGTCATCTTCAAAGCTTTCTTCATATTCACATATGGAAATTTCCTGCTGCAACCCCTGCACCTTACTATACAAAGAAATAAATAGAAATGACTTTGTGAGAGTTCTTAGATGAGGCTAAGATTGGCTTTCTGTATTTGGCGTAGACATGTGTTTGACAAAGAGATTCTGGTTGATGACAACCTCTAGTTATGTTATATTTCTAGTGTTTTGTTTTTAACACACTGACAGTGGGTATGAATCTGCCAGGTAACCGTCAAATAGAACTGGAAGAAAGAACAGGGGCTGAAAATCAATGTAAAAAAGGTCAGGGAAACAATCCTTTGGCAAGATGACCGGAGAGTTTTATTTTCTAAAAACCAAGGCTTTTTAAGATAGGCCCAGTCACCCAGCTATTCTGAAGGGAAGGACTCCTGGGTCTAGGAAATCAGCGTGTGATGGTGAAAGTCAAATAAAAAAACTCTATTGAATCTTGCTCTCCAGGCATCAGGAAAAACCATAATCAGAGGAAGGGTAAGAAAGATTTTCTTTTCACAAAAAAAAACACAAACCAACCAACCAACCAAAAAAAAACAAAAAAAACCAAATCAAAACACTCTAGTATTGTTAGATCCCAAATACAAAGAGAAATTACTCTGAATTTAGGCAATGGGCATTATTTTTAATGTAATATTCATAGCAGCATTTTTTTAAGAGGGTTACTTTTTTCATATTCCAGAGGTAATATTTAACAGTTTCATGTAAATTTTGTGAGAAAATGGAGCTTTATACAAGTTTAACAATACTGTATTCCAACTATGGTAGTATACTATGGCCAGAATAAGGCCATCTGGTATTCATATTCTTGTTGATATATTTTGTAGTTTATAGGCTCCATATGTATTTTGAATATGTATAAGTAGTTGTATACAATAAATTGTAGGGAAGATGAATGCTGGAGAGTTAACCTTCTGGCTGGTGAGGTGAATATGAGTTTAAATACCTTATTGTTTGACTGTTTGCTGAAGGTAATGTCCAAAAGGAACTTTAAGGTAAAAATTGACTGTTTTAAAACCATCAATGAGGAAAAAAAAGTTAAGACTGCATATTTAGAAATGTTTGCAACATACCGTATTCTGAACTTTATATAGCTTTTAGAAACCCCTTTTTTCCTACACAGTAGGAGAAAGATGGACTATTATGTCCTAAAAAATACAAAATACCTCTTTACAACAGTTCATCATTTTAATATAGGAGCTTGGTAATGTCCTGAGAAAAATGAAGATCGGACAAGTGATCATGATAATTCATGACCTTCAATTTGAAGATGTGTCAGAGAGAGCAAAATTAATCTATTTTTGTAATAGTGAGGTGCAGAATAATATAGGCAGTGGTAAGTACTGTGCTGCTTTGTCAAAATGAGCGACAAAAATGCTTTGCAGACTGTATTAGGTAAAAAAAATACAGAAATTTAAGAAATAGACATGTCTTAGTAGAGACACATGCCTGTCAAAAGTACAGTAAGACCTTTCCAACTTTGTGATCTACAATTTAGCTCATTTATTTTCATTGTGTAACCCTGTATGCACAATATCCACGGGAACAGTGGTGTTATGAAACTTTATGGTACAGCTTTCTCGTCCTGTGAAGTAAGGTGCTTCTGCTGTCTGTCTAAATGGATACTTACATGATACTAGCCATCAAAAAATGTGAGTGTTTTCTGATAATTAAATACATACATCATTATATTGGTGGTGGGGCAGAGTTTGCCACTCAGCAAGTTTGCCACAACGGCAAAAAGGGAGGAGTGGCTGATACACCAGACGCTTGTGCTACCATCCAGAGGCACCTCAACAGGCTCAAGAAACAGGCTAATAGGAATCTCATGAAGTGTAACAAGGGGAAGTGCAATATCCTGCACCTGGGGAGGAACAAGGCCGTGCACCGACATGTGCTGGGGGCCACCCAGCTGTAAAGCAGCTTTGCAGAAAAGACCCTGGGAGTCCTGGTGGACACCAAGTTAAGTATGTGTTCTTGCAGCAAAGAACGCTAATGGTGTCCTGGGATGCATAAAGCAAAGTATTGCCAGCAGGTTGAGGGAGGTGATCTTTCCCACCTACCCTGAGTACTGGTGAGGCCACACCTGGAGTTTCTGTCCAGTCCTGGGCTCCTCAGTACACAAAAGACATGGACATACAAGACAGTCCAATGAAGGGACGAAAAATGTCTAAGGGATTGGAGCACCTCTCCTATGAGGAAAGGCTGAGAGAGCTGGGGCTGTTTAGCCTGTAGAAGAGAAGGCTCAGGGGGAGATCTTGTCAATGTATATTAATACCTGAAGGGAGGGTGCAAAGAGGATGAAGCCAGAGTCAGAGTCTTTTCAGTGGTGTCCATTGACAGGACCAAAGGCAATGGGAACAAACTGAAACAGGAGGTTCCATCTGAACATCAGGAAATGCTTTTTTACTGGGAGGGTGACCAAGCACTGGCAGAGGTAGCCCAGGGAGGTTGTGGAGTCTCCTTCTTTGGAGGTGTTCAAAAGCTGTGTGATCATGGTCCAGATCATGTGCTCATTTAGATAAATGCATAAATAAATTAATACTGGAGCAGAATTAACTTCCTATCCTTTTTTTTGGTTTTCTTTTTTCTTTTTTTTTTTTTTCCCCCCCAGTAAACAAAGTCCCTGAGCAATTCATCATGAAATCAGTTTAAGGCTGTCCCTTGTCTTCACTGGAAACTGGATCAAGTCTGTATTAAATCTACATGCAGTAGTAATTTACACAACTCCATCTTTGCAGCAGTAATGTTATGTCCTCATAGAATCATAGAATGGTTTGGGCTGGAAGGGACCTTTAAAGATCATCTAGTCCAACTCCCATGTCATGAGCAGGGACATCTTTCACTAAATCAGGTTTCTCGGAGCCCTGTCCAACCTGACATTGAACACTTCCATTGATGGGGTATCCACAACTTCTCTAGGCAACTTGTTCCAGTGTCTCACCACCCTCATCGTAAAAAATGTCTTTCTTATATCCAATGTAAATCTATGCTCTTTCTGCTTAAAACTGTTATCCCTTGTCCTATTACTACAGGCCTTTCGTCTAAGCCTCCTCCCCCTTTAAATATTGAAAGGCCGTAATAAGGCGTCCCTGAAGTTTGCTTTTCTCCAGGCTGAACATCCTCATCTCTCTCAGCCTTCCTTCACAGGAGAGGTGTTCCATCCCTCTGATCATTTCTGTGTCCCTCCTAACCTGCTCTAACAGGTCCATGTCCTTCTTGTGCTGGGGACCCCATAGGTGGATGCGGTACTCCAGGTGGGGTCTCACAAGAGCACAGCAGAGGGAAAAAATTACCTCCCTTGAACTGCTGACCACGCTTCTTTTTTGCAGCCCAGGACACGACTGTTTTTCTGGGCTGCAAGCACACATTGCCAGCTCATGTCCAATTTTTCATCTGCCAATATCCCCAAGTCCATCTCTCCAGGACTGCTTTCAATCCATTCATCTCTCATCATCTTCAGAAGGTCTCCTGACAGATCTCATTTGCTTTGGAAGTGAATATTGAAATGTTTTGGTAATAGGCCAAAAATTTTTGCTTGCGTTTAGAAATAAATGATAAGCGTTGCATTCAGGTAGTTGCAAACTCCGTACACACACTATATAACTCACTTTCAGTGCTTTACTAAGATACTTTATTCAACAATAAAAGAAAACAAGCAAAAATAAAAATCTTTGTATACATATAGATGCCTATGATGTAAATAAATATGTGTATGTGTTTAGTGAGCCTTTCAAAGAAACAAAGCAAGCTCATCCTTCACTTTACAGGATGAAATACAAAGGAAAATTTCCAGCTTGATTATGTCGGTTGTGTATGAACTTTGAGGCTTGGTGAAATCCAGGGTAATTTGGTGAATTTGTTTAGAAAAGTGTCATAAAACTAAAACAAAGAGATAGATTAAAACAAAACAAAACAAAACACACACAAAAAAACCAAACAACCCTGTAAGATTTTCCTTTAGCAAATGTGTTTAGTCCCTGAGGGCTCAGATCCTGAGAAGCTCACCAAATCTAATGTGGGCTGGATCAAATTCTTAATTTAGCAATTAAGCAAAGAAGCTCATGATAACAATAACTCTGTTACGCATTTATAGTTCTGTAAGCTAATGTATTTACGCCAATATTCATCAGAACCAACAAAGTATTTAAGCATAATTCTAAATGGAGAAATTGTACTTTTCTAGTGTCTATAAACTACCATGTGGCCTGCTTGATTAGTATATATATAATAAAGTTCTTTTATATATGTGTGTGTGTGTATGTATATATACACACACACTCTGAAGTTCATGTTCTTCTCTAATTATTTGTACAGATGAATATATCCCACTCCTGGCACATATCCATGTCATCTGCAAGAGACAAGATTAAGGTGACGAAGATCCTTATTTTAATCTTGGTATCTCTTCATTCAACCCCAAGGCGCACAATCCTAACACTTTCTATTCCAGCTGGCAGCTTGGAATCTGCTCCTTGATACTTTTTACATCTCAGTAGTGTTAAAAAGTTCTGCTGTCCAGAATACAGTGCCCTCACTCCCGAATATATATGTATATGTATATGTATATGTATATGTATATGTATATGTATATGTATAGCCAGAAACTTTTGTGGAAATATAACTAGAAAAGAGCAAATAATTTTTTGAGTCCCCTGAAAATCATCTCCTCCTCAATGAGGAGATATAAGACTAATGCTTGATAACATTCTTAAGCTGAACCTGGAGGACCCGCTTATCCAGTCAGTTCAATTCCTGTTTACATAACACAGGAAAAATGGGTAGTTTTATTAGGAATTTGTCTACAATAAGGGATATCCAGCATTTGATACTGTGTTGTTGAGGGCTCTTTGACAAATATATCTTTCATCTCATCCAGGTTGCATCGGTGCACATCTGTACCACACAGCAGATGGGTAATGGAAAGGAGGGTGGTTCAGTTTTACTGTCTGCTCTGTATGATTTAACACTGGCCACAGAAGGTGCTACCTACTTCTTCATGGCTGATACTTTGGGGAAGCAATGAATTTTGCTTCTGCCTGCTTGTGTAAGGCACTGAAATGTATGTTGTTTGTTTTCTTCTTTGCCTCACGTAGAGGACATAAAAATAGGTCTGACTGAAAAGATTTTGTGACAGAAAAATTAGCTTTAATGTAAATTTTAAATTGAATAGCTAATACATTCTGCAGATTTCATTTTCCATAAACAATTCCTGAAAATAAAGAAATTGTAGATTGCGCATTATTTGAGACTGTGGTCACCAGTTTAAGAACATGTTCTGTGTAATGCTTGTCTTTTCAGTGCTGCTTTGTAGACCATTATGGAAAACATATTTGTTGTGGAAAAAAAGTCACATATAGTTTACATTTCACAGGTTCTAAATTATAATCCGGTATGATAAATAAGGCTTTGCGTGTTTATGCAGTTATGGTAGTCTTGTGAAAATCAACTCTTACACTATTACATTTTTCTTAACTTTTTTTTTCCTTATGAGAGAGTTTAACCCCTTATTAGGTCCTTACCACCTTGTATTTTCATCAAAGAAAGCTTGATTAAGTCTCTTCATAAGTTCTCAAAAAATGCTCACTCACGCAAGTCAGAGCAACTTTGAAAAAGCTTTTTTAATAATATTACTCCTAAATCTCTCTCCTATACTTAAGATTCTAGGTAATCCATTTTAGTTAAAATAATAAAAAATAATAAGAAGAATTTAAAAAAACCAATTTACTAAATAACCCTACTTGCAATAGTTTTTACTGAAGTAGCTGGATTCATAAAGGATAACGATTTGCAAGCGCTTCAGTGAGTGAAAAAGTTCAATTTAGAGTCAGGTATTTTAGTTTGTTTTTTTTTTTCCTCAGGAGTAAGTAATTGAAATTAGTTATTTGATATGTAGCATTGTAACTCAAGGAAAATACATCTTATTCTTCTAGAGGAAAATACATTCAGGGATCAGTTGCTTTTCTGTCTTGTCTCCTGTGGATCAAGGAGACTTTTTTGTATATTTTTCTATATAGGTATGTTTAGTATATTCATATATATGCATAATACACATATAGAAAGATACATAGATATGTTTTTTGAGGATGTGTACACTTGTGCTGAACAATGTATGTTCCATTTACCACACTGAATATGCATTAAATTCATAAGGTGTCCTAGATATTTTAAATTGCTAGAAAAACATTATGATTTGTTGCCTATTTTAAAAATGTTAATACGTCTAGTGGTGGAATTACTGCATTTCTTAAATGTCTAGAATTCAAGATAATTCTGTGAATTAATTTCTCTATTTAGGGAATACCAATCTCCTACTGAAAACAAATAAAGAAAAACATGCCAAGCACTCCCCCAGTGTTTTTCACCCATCCATACCACTGAGGAGAAGATGATCTTGCAGAAGTCTGATGGCGCACGCACTTGACTTTACGTACACGTGTAGATCCGTCAGATGTAATGAGTTTGTATTCATGCATGAAATTAAATCCTGAACAGAGCTTTGCAAGACTTAAACCTGAAAGATCTGTCCTTTATCAGTATTGGTCTTATGGTTCCTACTCTTCCCACCTGTGAGATTGTAACATCTTTGGGATAGACTAGCACTCTCCGTAACCAAAATCAACATCAGTCAAACATGGTTATTACTTATTACTTATGAGAATCTCTATTCCGTGCTATGACTAACCGTCTTGACACTGATCAGCTAATGGAAACTTCCCTTATTCTGTACCAGATTCTATTCAACTATTTAAGAAAAATTGTTATAAAGGAAAGGCTCTTCATCTTTGTAATACCTGCAGCTGTGGAGATTATTCCTGTAATTAATGTGTCATTGAGCCATTGAAAAACTTTAAATGTGATTACTAAAAACTTTGGTTTCAATTATGTTTTAATGCAGTTTTCCTAGCTTATATTTACTCACTGTCTCTGAGAGAAAAGCTACCTGTTATTTCTAGTAATTCTGCTTGCAGATGTATATATTGCAGTATTTAATATATGTTTGCCAAATGCCAAAAGTATAGACTAATCTTGTGAGAATGGTAAGTATGTTTTTTTTCGTCAATAAGGAATTTGAACTGCCAACACGACAAGCGAAATATATGTAGTATGAGAGTGGATTCATGTCAAAGTTAAAATAACAATTCACTAGTTTCTAGCTTGATACTCAACTGAAACTTTTGCAAGTTTTTCAAATGTCTTTGGTCACAATTAAAACCAAAAGTAATGACACTTTTAAAACATTACATTTTGTTGTTATGCACTTTATTACAGGAAAATAGATTGTACCTTTAAGAATGCAGTGTAAAAAGCTTTGTCAGAACTTATTGAAAAGTTTATTTTACTTTTTTAAGGTTTTGATTCAGTTGTCTCCATCTGATTCTGAACCCCACAGAGTCTGTCAGCTTCAAAGCTTTGTTGTATCTTCCTGCAACTGGATTTTTAAAATTTGTTTGTTATAGATGTCCTATACTGAAAGTGATAATTTTGAATTACATATAATAAGTCTGTGTTATACCTTTCTCTTTGTTTCATTTTTAGCTCCATGTGGTGGGCATTTTTCATCTCCCAGTGGAGTAATCCTCTCTCCAGGCTGGCCAGGGTATTATAAAGATTCCTTGAATTGTGAGTGGGTGATAGAAGCTGAACCAGGACACTCTATCAAAATTACATTTGAAAGGTCTTGGCTAATGTTTTTCTTATTTAATGTTTTCCATTTTTTACCCAGAAGCAGAAGTTTATTAGCTCTGTCATAGCATTAATTTGCACTATCTCTAAAATCAAGCAATTGCATTATCAGGTAGGATTTTCCAAAACACCTTAGTGCCTTTAGAGCATACATTTTATCTTCAGTGTAATTTCTACTTTGATGTACTGAAAAGCCTTTGAAATTCCTACCCTCTTGCATATATTTAAGCCTGTCTGGCCTAGTTAAAACTTTTGTCTGTTTTTAAAGGTTAGAACGTTTCATTTGCTCGTAACTGTGTTGATATGATGAATTATACTTATGACATATTTATTTTTTCTCTCTAACCTGTGAAGTCTTCAACTGTGGAAATCTGAATCAACTGTGAAAACTGAATTAAATGCATTCGTATTTTTATCCACAGTGAATATTTAATCATCAAATCAGCTGATCTTTTTTCTTGAAAGGACTCTTATGCTCTCAGGATGGAATTCCAGTTTCTCCAAATTACTGCAGAATTCCACTTTTCCTACATTACTGCCTGTTACTTAGGTCCTTTCCTTATTCCAAGGACTGAAATATGCTGAGGACCTATAAATTCTTATTGTGGCAAGACATGGGCATTTTAATTAAGCTCTTTATGAGAAAGCAAAACAGAAAATGTAATTAAAAAAATGCTACGTGTTCTACATATTTTCGAAGATGTTTTAGATTCTTTTTAATTGTAAGTATTAATAAAGTTAAATGATGATCCAGGAAAAAAGGGCCTTTGATGATCAAAGTTACAGCATACAAATATCATGCAAGTACTTTTCAGTTGCTATTTATGCAGCTTATTTTGACTACTTCTAATCACACTCAACTTAAAAGAGAAGATATGGCTTCATTTTAATATAATTCAAAAGTTGTCTTCAGCAGGATACAAAAATGACCAGGTTCTCTTAGCAAAATTTCTTGTTGTGATAGAATTGTTTAAAACTTTTTTCTAATACTATAGCTTACACTATAATAAAGTGTTCACTTGACATTATATACACTCAAAAGACAGGTATCATGGACATTTCAAGGATATTTCCTATCCTTAACATCTAATGAAAGCAAGTCCTCCAAAATAACTAGTGCTGTACATCATCTTAAAGATTTACCAAATTTTTGATAATTAAAATAAAAAAGAGAAGTGAATAACTCCTTGCAGAAATTAATCAAACTCATATTACTTCACAATTGAAAGAAAATTATTGGTTTTCTTTACCATAGTGTAAATCAAAATGAAATAAAAATTTTGTAACTTTTGTTAACTCAAGTTTTTTAAAAGAAAAATACAATTTCAAATAATTTATTTTTAATTCAGCATTTCATTTTCAATTACGCATTTGTTGTGGATAGTCGTTTCAAAGTGAAAAGCATTTGCCTTTTTATTTGCAAATTTCTAATCCAGCTGGATTTTCTTACTTTGGACCTGAGTTTCATCAAACCTGACAGTCTTTGTGTACAGTTCTGGTTTGTAATACATTAAGGCCTTGTTGTAAAATTGCACAACCTCTATTACTCTTGTAGGTAAGAGCAATAAGAACAAGATGTGATCTCTTCAGATCACAGAGTGAGCTCCTATCCTCTTTATAAACTAATCTCATTATGATGACACTTCTTTTTCCATTGCTGCTCATTTTTGACACTCTTGTTGCTTGCCATAAATTGAACTGATACATATTGGACTGAGCATATTGCTCAGATGCAGCAGTCCAGAGAGGCTCTTCTTACATATAGTTGTGTGTATGCTTATGTGTTTCTGGGCAGGGATACACGTGAAAATGCATCTATGAACGTTCACACAAATGCACTTAGATAAATAATTATATGTTTGGATGTAAAGAAAAAGTTACTACATAAACCAAATAATGAAATAAATCTTTATAGTGCACTGAAAGAAAACATTTTGTAAACTAGCAATGGTAAGGTTTTTTACTTAGATATCTTTTTTTTTCACATAATTTAAATTTGCATTCTGAGGCATTTATACTTTCGCTTCTTTTTAAGGACTCATTCTAGTCTGACTGTCCTTGTTCTGCTCTTTCTGCTTACAAATCTTCAGCTGGACTTTCTCAAGACAGAAGGCTAATTTTGTTGAAATATACACTTTTAAAACTACAGCCGAATGGCTTTCCTATATGATAAGTAGTGGAAGGTGTCCCTGCCCATGGCAGCGGGTTGGAACTAGAATGATCCTTAAGATCCCTTCTAACCCAAACCATTCTATGATTCTATGATTAAAAAAGATAAACTCATATTTTGCCCAATTCTTTACATTTCACCTTTGTCCTGAAAAACAGAGAAATATTTTTTTCCTAGCCTTTCTTGGTGCAAATACTAAGACTTCCACAATGTGTGTAGTTATTTGAAAGATTTTTAATTTCTCAGTCAGGGTAAAACATGTATAGTACATGTCTAGAATCTTTACATCCTTTCTTGTTGGGTTTTTTAAGAGGAAGGGAACAGTTCTTACTAATACACGTTTCCTGCAGAGTCACATGTTAACATTACATCAGTTTACCACTTGCACAGTAGTTTATTTCCTTTTAGTCTCCCATCTTCCTATGGCTTTTCTCTGATGAGATTGCATATGTGCATTCTATGACTTTATGTTAAAGGGTTCCTGTGTCATGGAGCCAGAGACACAGGTGAAAAGAAAGAGATTTACAGGCAAAGTGAAAAATAATAATTATTAATTTTTGTGCTTTCAGAGGCTTCATAATAACTTTCCATATTTTGTTTTATGGACATGCATGTATACTTTAAA
Organism: Dromas ardeola; assembly: GCA_013398915.1. Classification (NCBI taxonomy): domain Eukaryota; kingdom Metazoa; phylum Chordata; class Aves; order Charadriiformes; family Dromadidae; genus Dromas; species Dromas ardeola. The sequence continues at coordinate 32,171 of VYZM01017855.1, read as the reverse complement.
GACTTTATTCCTGTTGCACAGGCATAGCTATGATAGATTATCTGTTAGATTTTTGTTATAAATCAGTAGATTTTTAGGCTGAATTGAAATGATAGAAGTGAGAAATGCAAGTGCCATTCTTCATTGTAATGAAGTGTTTATCATGAAGCCTAATTATGAATATTTAAATGCTAGGGACGTTAATCAGCAAACTACTGATTGGCTTACTAGTCACATTTGACTAATGAGTATATACTGTGCAGCAGGATGTTCTACTCATCCTGACACTGCATTGAGTTGATAGGCTGTCTCTTAGAAACAAGGATGCATGTTGTAAATATTAAAGCAGCTTTATTGGTTCAAATTAGATAAAAAAGTATTTGTCAGCTCCTGTGATAAAGTTTCACTCCTATCTGCTTGAAGAATTTTTGTGAGTCCTCCATAAGAATAGACCTCACATAGCAATGAAGCCATCCAGTTTAACTTAAGAATAGTGACTAGTTAAGTAGGAAAGAATGTTGGAGTGGTCATACATGAGCACGAAGTATTTTTTTTATTCAATTTCCTATAAATCCCTACTGTTTTCTCACACCAGGGAATAACCAGATGATATATAAATATATCACATAAGTTGGGCATCAAGAGGAAAGGTATTCAAGGAAAAAATGATGTAAGCATCACCATTATAAATTGAATTTTAATTGATCACTTTTCTGAGCCAAATGACCAAGCAAAGGAATTGTACATAATCCCCCTTTTCAAATTTCTTAGGGCTCATCTCACTAAAAAACTGACTTCACCTTTTATTTTTACTTGGGTACTTACTAACTTTTTTCATCTCCTTATATTCCTGCAATTTGTGGTGTTGTATGTAGTTTTTGAGCAACAAGTACTTATGAGAGGATTTCTGTTACGTCTTTGGAGACTCAATTTCATCATGTCTTGACTGGCCTGAGAGTTGTTTTGCATTTATGAGGTCAATGCCTTTTTACTCTTTATGTCTCAAGTATGTTTTTGAGAAAGGAACTAAGGAAGCAGAGCAAGACTAAACAATCTGTTTCCAATATTCTTTCTGGTTTTTTTTTTT
>VYZM01017855.1:10897-31076 GCA_013398915.1 Dromas ardeola | reverse complement strand
TTATGGATTAGTGGGAAAAACAAGTACTGGAAAAAGCAAGCTATTGCCTAGTAGCTTTTTAGCAACGTATCATTGTGAATTCATGTGGGAACGAATTTTTCAGTTCTCCTACTTCTAGGCTTATCCTGCTTCATTTCTGTAACTCCCTATTACTTTATTTTTCTGCTCTTTTCTATATTATTTCATAGGAGTGGGACATGGATAAAAGAAAACACAGACTTTTGAGGCTTAATTTGACTTCTCATCTTTCACCAGTCTCCTTTAGATCTTTAGGCTCAGACTCATGGGACATGAATGCTGAAATATGGAGTTTCTCAGTACATTGGCATTAGTCATGCAGTTCCTTGAATGGATTTTGCAAAGCCGAATTAGGCATCTAAGTGAATCAGAGAGAGAATTAGGAATATCTGAAGGATCCTTGTAGGATCCTGCTGTTAATTGTTTCTATTTAATTCTGAAAGGGTTTTTCAATAATCCATCAGAGAGTCCATTAAAGCAGTATGGTTGATGTAGGTTCTATCTTTGCAAGCAAGAAAGAAACCACTGTCAAAATACCAAACAGGTGTTTGGGATTGCTGATACCATATAAAACAAGACAAACAAGGAGATACCTAGTAGCACTGTCACTCTCAGGTTTTCCTTGACAGAACCAGCACACATACTGTCTCTGAACAGGCATTTTGCTTTATAGTGCTTTCTAAATAGGATTTTTAATATTTTTTTTTTGTCATAACTTCTGCCACTAGTTTGGACTGAGCTTCAACTGGCACAAAGCCACTAGAGTGTCAAAGCAGACTAAAGTAATTCCATCCCTGCTTATAGATGATTTTAAGGATAGATGTTCAGAGTATGAGTCTTTGATAATATAAAGAACCTTGATGATATTTGTGACAAATTGAGTAGATATAATAAAAAAATGGAATAGATATAATAAAAGAATGTATCAACATATCCTCTACATTTACTTAATTTTTCCAAAAAGAAAAATAATTTTGTGCTATAAAATAGTATATGCAAGTAATATTAATCTGTGCTAACAAACCATGTGTTTCTGGCTCTTGTTTCCCGCAATACAAACCAGCTCAAGGAGTTTAAACTTATTTCTCATCTTACTAAGGCAGTAACCTGAAATTTGATTATTGTATTAATTATATAGGATAATTGATGCTATTATATTGATACCGTAAAATAGATATGTGGAGAAATAATTAAAAGAATATGATCAGGAAATGGGCATAGTTTTAAAGTATTGCTTACTTTGTATGGGCTTATTGAATTTGTTTTAACTGCTGCTCGTATTTGTGTCTCTGTGTGTTTCCTCAATTCCAGATTTCAGACAGAACTCAATTATGATGTTTTGGAAGTTCATGATGGACCAAATCTATTATCTCCACTCCTGGGATCTTACAATGGTACGCAGGTCCCACAATTCCTGTTTAGCAGTAGCAATTTCATTTATCTTCTCTTTACAACTGACAACAGTCGTTCTAACAATGGATTCAAGATTCACTATGAAAGTAAGTAATTCTGAATTGTTTTATTTGATTTCCCCATCAGTGCTTATCCTAGTCATAAATATATAAAGGTGCACAAGTGTCGTCTTTGGTAAATTCCTGTTATTTCTTAAACTGAGAAAGTTTTAGTGATGTTAAACTGCAAAAGGGATGACTAGTAATTTCACTTACAATTTAATGTCATTGCTGTACTGCTCCATGCTTTAAGAATCAGGAGATGGGAATGGGAAGCAAATGCTTTTCTTCTGGATTTTGCTTTTATGTCTTGTTGTTCTTATCTTTTATGCAATACATTTTTGTGTGTGTAAAACTGCATGAGGTCAGGAAAATTATGAAAATCTAAGCAAATAACTGAATTATTGTCCCGATTGATGCACCTGCAGCTCTAACTGAAGGTAATGGGAAATGCAGTTCACACTAATAAGCTGAAAAACAAGCTATGGAGTTGCTTGATTGTGGATTTTTAGGGATCTAAAAACCTGCATATGTGATTTCTTCTGACTTACAGAGTATTCTATTTCCCTTATTATAATCATATTAACTACACTGCAGAAAGTATCTGTAAGATTTCATACTTTATGAACTCTTAAAATTCATATAAGTTGATATATTATCATGTCATTTACTTTTTGTGCTTCTAAATATACCTTTGGTTGTAATAAGTGAAATAATATTTTTCTGTATTCACTGTTTAATTTGCTTAGTAAAGGTCACGAGCACATTGCTATCTATCCACTTCTGTTTCATACTCCTACTTTTTGGAACTATCCCCAAGCAATTTTCAGATGTTCTTAATTTTTTACGTTAGTTTTGGCCATTTTCACTTTTCCTGACAACTAATGATAACAATATTAAATACAATATATGTGGAGGTGACTTTGCCAGCTAAAATTTGGGCTAATTTTAACTCTAGTGAATGTCAAGTTCTGGCTGCTTATTTCAAAAAATCTATTATTATTCCAGAATTCTTTTACTTTCCTACCTTCACCCACATCCTTCCATTTGTATGAACTTTTACATTGAAGAAGTGATGATTTTGTTAAGTTCTCATCCATTTTGAAATTTAAATGATGGCTATCATCACAGATCAGGAAAATTAGGTTAATATTGCCCACAGAGACCACTAAATTCTTCAATTGATTGGCTAAATTAATAAAGTTAAATAGAAATCACGCTTTGGGAATGTGAACAGCAAAAAGAGGAAAATTGCACTTATTACAAATATCCTTATATCAAAATGTTTCAATTAAATAAATTTGGAAAGGAAATCTGAAATTTCATTATAAATTAATTTTTAAATTTAATTATAAAATCCCTTTTCTTCTAAAATTGATCCCAACACCACAGTTCTCTTTACACTAATGAATAATGAAAATTACATTTGTACTGTCAGAGAACATTGAAAATACACAACTTTACCATTTTTACACAAAATGAGCCATTTTTAGCTTTCTGCTTAACATCCTCTGTTTGTATACAAATATCTAATATTAATGTTATTTTTGTTTGATTTTTACTGGTTCATTGTCTTACATTATCCAGTACAACCCAATTAGGATTTCCATTTCCTGGATAGTAATAATGACTAGTGGTCCTCTATTCAGCATTTCTCTCTTCAAATATCCTATTGAAAGCTGAAGTTTTCTATATGTTCTTATTTTCTATGCTAATTATTTCTTTCCACACTGAATTTCTTTGTAAGGAAGGACATTTTATGGCTTTTGTGTAGGAATAAAAGGAATAAAACCCATAAAAAATCTTACACTGACTACTTCTAATTTGCTAACTTCAGTAATATTCTTAGAGTTTTGTGTTTCTTTGTTTTTCCCTGATTCTTTCAAAATGAAGTTAAAATTTTCACTGGGAAATAATCTAAAAGGTTTAGTTTTCCAACACCCATTAAAATCTTTATCAAATCAACTTCTGTTAACTCCTTTTTCTGCTATTCTTTATCTTCTCAGTATCTCACATATCAAATAAAAGTAGGTATAAGAATTATTTATGTAAATAATTGATCTATGTAAAAAATTCAAGGATAAATATTAAAAGAAATAAAAAGCATTTTAGCTAACAAAGCTTGATAACAGCTTTAGATAACAAAGTTTGATCGGGAAAAAATAAAGGCTGTAAATCAGGATTGTGAGTGATCATCAAACCTTTTCAACATCAGCATCAGGGACAAAATAATTTAATATTACTGAGATAGGATCACACTAAATATCCTGTAAATTATGTGATGTTTTTCGCTGCAACAGTGACAGGATGCAATTCATTATCCACAACATAATGGTAACACAGAGAAACATAGTTCCAGGAGGATTCACTGAAAATGTGTGATGATGGAGGCTTCGCCCCCACTCACAGAGCAGTGATTTACTTAAATTAATTTTAAAAAAAACCTATAGGTTGTTTATTTAACTCTTTTGTTGTTGTTGTTTTTGTTGTGTTTGTTTTTTTTTAATCTAGGTGTAACTGTTAATACTTACTCTTGCTTGGATCCTGGCATACCGGTGCATGGACGTCGTTACGGACATGACTTCTCTATAGGTTCCACTGTCTCATTTAGTTGTGATCCAGGTTATAGGCTGAGTCATGAGGAACCTTTGCTATGTGAAAAAAATCACTGGTGGAGTCACCCGCTCCCAACTTGTGATGGTAAGGATGAATGGATAAAATACAGAGTACCTTAAAATATGCACCTTATGCCAAACTATTGTTAGTCAAAATGAGCTAAATGTTGGTGTTTGTAAAACCTCCTTTTTTAGGAAAAAGAGAATAGTTGAGGAAATATATGTTATATGCCTCTGTGTGATGAGATATTTGGTTAAAAAGGTAGAGAACAATATATAATTCTTTAAATCAGCAGGTTATTGAAGATATGTCTATCTGAATATATGTTACTGTGAGCTAACTGATTGCTAATTAACTCAAGGCATGCAAGGTTAATATATATCTGCTTGTAAAGCACTTCTTTTAAACCACTAGCTAGCTTGTACAAACTACTAGCTGTTTGTATTTGGATATCCGTCCATGGACACAGGTGTTCTGACATACAACACATGAGATGCAGTTTTTTTATACCTAACTTGAAAGTTGCATTTTCTCGTTTCATGTTGATCACTGTGTTCCTAGCTTGTTAACAGGACTCGACACCCTTCAATCACTGTAGGAATTGATTAGGGCCACATTATAGCTCACAATTAAGTGTATGATTGTTAAATCAGACAAAAATGGTATCGAGTAACATCATTCATTTTGGAGTCTCCACCATATCATTAAAGAAGTCTGCTTGAAAAATTATCTAATAGTTCCAGTCATCTCTTGTTATCAGAATTGTTAATTTTAATCTGTTTTCCCAGTTAGGGTGATACCAATTGCATTTAATATTAAGAAAGTATATTGTAGTGTTTATTAAGTTGTGTATTTGAGGTGTTTTCCTCTCAAAATAATTTTTTGCCTTTGAGCATGGTACACGCTTTTCTGATGATAAAAATGTTATCAGGAATAATGTACCCACTTAATTCTAGAGTAGTATTTAACCAAAAACATCTGCTGAACTTCTATGAGCTACATAATGCTCATGATAGTGTATTTTTCTGAAGCCGTTCTTAGTGTTTCAGGACACTCAGTTAGAATGAAAAAGCTGAAATTGAATGAAGATTACTGAAAAAGCTCACTAACCATGTATGATTTGACATATGGAAACATATTAATTTCCACTGTATTTCTGTCTTTAAACAATGCTAGGGGTTCCCTTGGCCTTCAGCTTATTTAATTAGCAAATGCTTTGGTTTTTATATTTCAATATGTTGAACATGTCAGCATATGATGATACTCAAACTTTGTAGTGGTAGAAAGGGGTGTGAATAATGGCTTTCCTGAAATGGCACTCTGTAGTTCAGCGAGCCTCTTTCCTAAAGGATTCTGCTTCTCAGTCAGGTTCTTGGGATGAAGAATTGTGGGGTTCCCACAGCTCACAGCCAAAGGAACTATATTTTTACTGAATAGGCCATAGACATAAGATGTGTTTTCTTATGGTGATAGGCACTAGATGGTAACCATCTAAAACAAAGAGCATTACACACTCCCTATGAATACTGTGCTTTGCTGTGAAATAAACTTACATATTGTGATAAATTTCTTCCTCAAGATGCTGAACCAGCATGCAATTCATTAAGTAAATGAGATTTTTTTTTTTTTCCAGAGCACATTGCTAAATGGCAATTGTCCATTGAATAAATATGTTCTAAAGGCAGGATTGAGTACATTTATTCTAGTAAATTTAATCAATTCATGGTTGAACTAATTTTAATTTCATTGCTGAACTTCCTCTCTGGTGGAATGTTTTGAAGTAGGATCCAGAGTCCTTGTACCCCAAGGGAAAAAAGGGCATTTGCTAAATGGGCTGGTTTTTGCATAAAGCGCAAGCATGGGTTTGTATTAACTGTGCCACTAATAAACACATTGGTCACTGTTTCTCCTCATTCAGTATATTACTCTGACTGTTTCTGAGGAGCAGAGTTTTTTATTGATTGTTCTTTTTGATAATTGGATCTCTTTTTGATAATTACATCATGTACTGCTATGCAGATAGACCATGATAATTGTGCCGACAGATCATGGGAACTCATAACTCTAAGTGTTTTGGAGGAGGAGAAGGGTGTAGAAGATGAAAAAAATTTAGACATCTTATAACCAGTTCTTCCTCAAAGTAGAAGATGGTGTTGACTGCAACTCAATTATTTGAAGGAGTGTAAACTAATCTTTTCATGAGGTGTTTGGATGTTACACCTATAAGCATCATAAAAAGATTATCAGGGAAGTCACACTTCGCTGTCTACAGGAACATTTTGACAATACTGAGAATGATGGTTTCAAAATGAACAAACAAGCTTTCTCCTTCCCTAAAGACTGGCCTGAGGGAGTGATTGTGACAGGCTGTATAAGTCATTCATATTTGAATAACTGATACACATGGAGGATTTCACAGGTAATTTCCTTAGTTTTGATTTTTCTGTGTATCTACATAGATAAGGCATGCACTCTTCCTCAGTGCACGTGTATTCTCTGTGCCTGTATGTGTATACATACATATGCAAACATAGTTTTATATATAGAAGTATAGCAAAGCGTTTCTGAAAAAAAATAAACATTTAGAGTTGTCTGACCTTTGAGGATAGTAGAATCTAGTTCTACTCTTTAAAGATAAATCTTTAAGGAAAATATTTTCATAATCATAGAACAGTTATAGCTGAAAGGAATCTCAGAATGTCATCTAGTCCAAACCCATACCGCAACAAACGGGTCCAATCTGGATGTTAGATCAGGTTGCTCAGGATCCTACACAACTGAGTTTTATCTCCATGGAGGGAGACTCCATTTCTTCTCTGATCAACCTGTGCCATTGTTTGGCCACATAATAAATATTCTTAACATCTACTGAGAGCTTCCTGTCTTCCAGTTGTATCCATTAACGCTCATTCTTTCACCGTGGTGAAAACTACTTGAATTTACACAGTACTTGAATTGCTTTACAGTTTTCAAGACAGCAACTCCGCTGTGTTAAAATAAGTTATACAACCATAACATAAAGGCTTCTTCAAAGAATGAAAAGTAAAACCTACGATCTTTATCAAACCGTCAGTCTGTTTTCAAGAAATGAATTAGTCTGTAGACTGTTAGGAATATACTGTTAAAGGTACTTTAGTGTTGTTATGTATAACCAATTTCTGGATAGCCGTCTTGGCAGAATATTTTTTTATTTCTTTTCAAATGAGGTGGCACTGATCAAGGCTTCAGCTGCTGACTTTTTTTTTTTCTTTCTTTGGTTCATGTGTAAACAGCTTTTTTATCCACGCAGACCAGAGAAAAAGATTGGTATTACTGTGTACATTTCTTTATTTTGAAATAGTTCATCTGAAGATGTGATTTGGTCTACATATCGTAAACGTGGGACACATTACCTAGGAAAATAAACATACAAATAAATAACAAGCACCCTTTTCAAATGGGAATATGTACAGGTCTTCAGAAAATAGTCATACTTGAGAGATAAAATAGATAGGTTTGAGCTTTGCTTAGAAAATATTACTTGCATTACATTTACACCATTCATATCTAACATCTACATATGATTCATGGCATACCTATATATCTCTACATTCCTTAATTTCTTGACTGTAATCTCCTCCCAGTGCTTAACAAATAAGACAAGATTTTGTCTTACCATGTCCTTTCTATATGTACGTTATAACAGAATTTTACTGTTAAGCTTGGAATATATGTGAGAAAACCTGTTCTACCCAATATATGAAGTATTGTATTAATCCCATTTAAAATGACAGGAAAATTAATGTAAAAGTTAGATACCTTATGAAGAGTGTAAAGTGCTTTTTATTCCCTTCATCATAACATGAAATTGAATGCTAATACATAATAATTCTTATTCATTGTTTGAATTAAAAATAAATATTGTCATTCCACTTGAACTTCATTTACTTAAGAAAATTAATAAATAGCAAGAAAAATGTTCAAGAAAGATTGAAAACATCTAATGTCTATATTGAAAATGCATAGATGTCCAAATGAATTAGTAAATATGACTTGTGCAGCACCATGAGGAACAAATCCAGGAAGTATGGCAGAGGCGTTATGTCATTTATGTTAAGGCATCTCTAAGCTAAACACAGTACTTTTATTAAAATGCAACTGTTAAAAAACCTGCTGCAAATATTCAGTGGGGTAGATGCCAGAATTGGAAATGGATAACATGTCTTGGTCTGGTTTAGATTTAAATAAGATGGTAAAAATACAAGTTTATGTTGTGAGAAATCTAGGTTACACTAGTTTCTATTAAGTTCATCTCTTATGTGATATAACTCCGTCCAAGGTTTCTTTCTGTAAGCTTATTATAATAATTTGATGTCCATATTGTTATTCATTTGTCATTACTTGACTGCATCCCGTTTTAAGACACATTACACCTTCTTTAATTAGGGAACACAGATGCTGAAGTGTCTTGGTCCATGAAGAACAATTTATAAGATTCACATTCTAATTCACTGTTTCAATAATTTTTAACTATATTTCTATTTCACTTTTATTATCAAATTACACAGTGAATGCAAATCACCTTAGATTTCTAGTTGGAAGTTAATTTAGCAAATTAATGTAGTGGGGCCCCTCTGTGTTTGTGCACAGATATACTTGTATTTAGATTTATATATACACATACACAAACATATCTGTGTGTGAATAGATTTACCTTCTTTCCACTCTGTGGTTCTTTCTGAACTAGCATATAAGTCTTTCTCGATGATGCTTGAAACCATTTGCAAAACTAATCATTATTACTAATCAATTATAAATGTGTGTTTTCCCACCACCTTTGAAAACAAGTAGCTTTCAATTATTTGTACTTGCAGCAAGCTGGACTTACTGAAAAAAAGTAATTTTTTTTTCCTGAAGGCTTCTGTTCTAATATGTATTTTCTCTTTTTTGAGAAAATTGAGTTACATCATTGTATGTTACTTTTTGAGTTTTGGTTGGTGACCTATGGCTAGTGTCTTGAAAAAACTTTCTAATCAAAATGGTAGGTGATATAATTTGAAAATGTGGAAAATGTTGTTAATTTCCCGGATACCACCATCTTCAGTCAGGCTAAAAAGGGACAATATGGCTTTTTTACTGCATTGCTAGTGAACACCGTAAGTAGAAATATACAGATACATGTATTTATATAGATCTGCATTATTTTCTCTTGCTTTACTAAAGTAACAAATACGTTCTCTTGATAGCTTTCTGTCCTTCTTGGATATGGTGGCCCCCTTCTTCTCACATCCAGTTTTCTTGATAACTTCATATTATTGCTATACACTTCATAACTCTGAGACTAACTTGTGTTACGGCAAAATAAATTAGTTTTAAATAGGTATAAACCTTGTTCAAAGACCTCACATGACGGAGAACATAATTAGTGGTATAAAAAAGCAAAATTTAAGAGGTAAGAGGCTTTTCTGTGAAGCTAGCTATACAGGCTGACCTCTACAGGAACTCATTATACAAACTGACTTCTGCAGTAAAATATAAATAAGTTAAAAATAGAACAGAGGATGTGAAAAAAATGGAAAAAAAAATCTATGAACAAAAATGTCACAGTCTAATGTAAAGTGTCCGAGCAAAAGGTTTGTGTAGCACAGCTGCTGTGACAAGAAAGACAGGTGATTACTTGGAATTGTTCATGCAGTGGTCATAGAGGTGGAAAATGATCTACAGAAGTAGATTAAGAAAACCTGTCTCATTTTACTGATCCAAAGTCAGAGACACTAATGTGCTTTACCAGCCTTCCAAAGTGAGTCCCCAAGAGGGAAAAGAACAAGACAATTTAGCAGAAGAACAAATAGGTAAAAATGGACCATGAATAAATTTAGGCTAGAAATTATGAGACTATTTCTAGTATTGGAAGATTGATTTTCTATACCAGTTTTACAGTAGCATGAAATATGGCCTGAAATGGAACTTGATAATTTTATGAATGACACAAGTCAAGTGCTTTCATTACAACTACTCATGTATTTCAGGGAAGAAGCATGGCCTGCGTGTCTCTTGCTGAGAAATTTACGAGTAGCCTGAATAAAGGTTCTAAAATTTTTTGGGCCAAAAATTATTTTCAAACTATATAGGGTCATTTTCCAAGCTAGGCTTGCTTGCTGTCACTCTTCCTTATGACTGATCATGTTACTGAGCAACATAAATGCAGTTGTGATAATTTACAACAAAATAAAGTGCAAGTAATCAGCCCAACACTGTTAGAATGTATTTCACCTAAACAACTGGCTTAGCCACTGAACTCCACAATTAAATTTTAATCTTCATTCACAATTATCCAAAACTTGTTTCTTAAATTGTCACATTGTTTCTGACCACCACAGTGCTGTCGAGGTATTTTATACTATACATGCAGGTACTTATCTGTATTTCATTCAGTCACTTCTATATTTTGTTCTCTTTATTTTTTTTTTATTTTGTTTCTCACTATTCTGAAAACATAGTAATGGAGGGGAAAAAAATTGGGCATGTCTTGATTCAGCTTCTCTGCTTACATAGCAAAGAAATTACTAATTAGTGCGTTAGCAACACAAAATTCCATTTTCCATTCTAGAACACCAAAATAGCACTTCAATTATTTGCTTATGTATTCATCCTTCCTTTAGTCTCTCCTAGCTTTCATCTCTGTATAATCAGATAAAGTGAAAGAAAGGCTTCTTGTAGAATTTCGTAAAATGTGTGGAGTTTATCTTCTGCTGGTTTTATTTTCATGTGTTTCTGTTTTCCTTTGCACTCTGCAAGAGTCAGATACTAGTAGTGATGTCATATGCTTGGGCTGTTTGCCATCTTATCAGGACCAGTGCACATTTTATATTTCAGATCTGTCAACTTGGCTTTGTTTTGTAAAATGGTGGTCCCTTGATGCCTTTTTTTGCCATCTGCTAGCCTTCACAGAATTACACCGAGTGCCTGATGGCGTGCCATACATGTTTGGTCACCATTTGCATTCCTGAAAGGTTTTCCAGACCCCCACTGTAAAATACATTATTTGTTTGGGCAGTTTCCCATGATTATAAAAACTGATTGCTTGTTTAATAGGGCTGACCTAAGGTATGGACAAAGTAGGTAGTTACCGTCAGAAGCTCCAATAACATGCTGTCATAGCCCTGTTCTGTTTCACTAATGTCTAAATATAACAAAATCAGGTGATATGTGGATAGTGGTTGTTCATTTTTTCTTCATCAGAGAAGTGAGGAGAAAAATTAGTATGCCGGGAGGTTATTCCCCTGTGGCAACAATTATGAGATTGGGCAGTTGTGGTCCTAGAATGTCCTATTTCAGTGACTGGATCTGCAAATTTCCAGTTTACAACTAGGCCAAAAAGGCTAGAAAGTCGGCAGGATAAATAGCACACACATTGAAATCATGAGGTTACCCACACAATTATACAAGTTTAAAACAGAAATGTGGTTAGAACATCCAAACAAATTTAGCTAGGCAAAATAGGATGATCTTCATCCTAGGATATAAGATGAAGTTCGATTTCTGCTTTGTAAGAACACTCTAGTTAAATGTATACTTCTTTTTATTCAGGGCCCTAAAGATAGTGATGACATGTAATGCAGTAACCTCATTATGAAAAATTATTGACCTTTATGAAAACATTCCACAGTGCTACTGAAGTGTCTAAAAAACATGCATGTATTTCCTTGAGATAAATGTCTGCTTGGGTACAGGGTAAGACAGAAGGTACATTTTGTATCTTCTCTCAATTTGCTATATGGCTTGTCCTTCAATCAGTTTTGAATGTACTTCTACAAGCAGAAAATCGTGACTGGTCAGCATATTCATTCTCAAATAAATAGCATTGATAGCAAAAAGCTAAGATAGGTGTAACTTTCACGATTCATCCCATCAATGTGTAGCAGAAATTGTCATAAGCAGAATAAATGTTAAGTTATAGGAGAATAAATGGCATGATGGAACAAATTACTCACAACACCTTTCTCCTGAAGAAGTATGAAGATGTTGGTTGAGCACTGTTCATATACTGAAAGGCCAAATTCCTCCCACCTTTACAATCGATACTGTAGAGTACGATGTCGGTAGCTGCTGCTGCCCATTATAGGAGCAGTAGGAGCAGGTTAAACCAGCTAGTGCAGGTGGGGCAGCCTCTCTCAGAAACACCTATTGCTCCTCCGGCCTGGGACAGCCTCCTTCCCTGGCCCTCGCTGGAGTGGCACAGGCTGGGAAGCACGGACACGAGCAATAGGAGAGCAACGGCTTATACAAGAAGGGAAAGAGGGATTGATAGTTGCATCGACTGGAATTGCAGGCAAGTAACGGCCATTTACCTCTCTCCCAAACTGCCTTTCAACAGCTTCAGTGTCTGCTAAGGAGAAAACCCTCTTATTAAAAATGGGAGCGCTGAATGCTGGCTTAGGTTAAGGTGCAGGCTCAGAGAACCTGTGGTTGATACCAATAAAAATTCTGAAAGCACACTGGTTGAGAACTCAACTACTTAAGGCTGAAAAGGGAGAGTTTGTGTTAATTACTTTGGAAAAGCTGCTCATTAAGAACTGCAATAACCTTTCCTAAAACTGCCTGTGTTATTTTACTTAAATCTGGTGGCAATAACATGGTTTACTGGGTATTTTTTGTATCCTGGAACATTTCTACAAAATCTTTTTGGTAATGCATATAATTAGGCTAAGAAAAATAAAAGGAGTAGATGTTTTTAATCTCAAAGCAAAAAAAAAAAAAAGTAGAAATATTCATTTGTTTTATAATGTATGTCCTTCTGAGATAATGTATATTCAGAGCACTATGATGTAATAACTTTTCTTGGTACTGAGTTTTAATCACTGTTATTGATAAAAGATAATTCTAAGCTGTAAGAGCCTCTTCACTACTAAAAGTTACTCTATTTAATATTTCAAAAGCTCTGGAATGGAAAATTCACCATTAGAATTTAATGGTGAATTGTGAAAATATTTATGCCACTGTTGTAATATTTTATTTATATATCTTGTATTCAAGCTGCAATTTAATTTTTATATTGCTCAATTACTGATTACTTTTACAAAGTCACTCGATACTATAGACTTATTGTTATATTGGCACTTTGTCATTATCACTTGCATTATAGATATAGATGCATATCCAATAATTAGATACAAGAAAGGATGTCATGCCCCTGCAGTAATATTTTCAGTGAGTAATTCTTCAATAGTGATATCCACTCTATGCCATTTTAACTCTCCAGCCTTAACTTCTGGCTAAAGTGATATTGTTTGGCTCTGTATCTTCTGCCTTCATCTTATGAATTCCACAGTGTCTCAAGAAAATGTGAAAAACCAGCTAAGGAAACTCACTTTTCCTTTTCTTAGTACCTATAACAAAGCATGTTAATTATTCATTGATTGTATTTCTTTTCATATTGTGTAAAAATGGGCTGAGGTTATATGTGTAATTACTGAATCATTTGACCAACAATTTTTAAGCAATTTTAAAGCCAGAAGTTTTTTAAAAAATATTTTCTTATATTTTCTCTCATCTGTAAGTTTTCTATTAATTATTTTATTACTATTTTCTTTATTATTTCTAGCTTTATGTGGTGGAGATGTTAGAGGACCTAGTGGAACGATTTTATCCCCTGGTTATCCTGATCTGTATCCAAATTCACTGAATTGTACATGGACTGTGGATGTTACCCATGGAAAAGGTAAATAAATCCATTTCTCTTTTTCAACTTTTTTTTTTTTTTTTTTAATATGCAAGTCCAGTATTCTGTGCTACACATGTAGGTCCAAGTTAGAAGCAATGAACTAGGAATTGCATTGCTGATTTTTGGTTTTGTTTATTTTTATTATAGTAATTCCTAGAATTCCAAATGTGGACTAGGCCCTTTCTGCTTGCCACAGAACAGAAAGTCCCTAAAAGTTTATTTTCCAAGTAATAGATAGTTGTATGCGTGGACATTAATTTCTACAGGTGAAAGAGGATGAATGCTTTTTCTGTGTTGAGGAGGAAATGCCTTATCTTAGAGAGAGATTAGCGGGAAGTAATCATTGATATTTAGACTTGGTATCAATAGAAGAATCTGGATTGAAGACATAAGTGAAGATGTTATTCATATTGTGGCATAAAAAAGGAATGAAGTTAATGAGAGAGGAGTTGTTTAAAAGATTGCTCATTATGCTAGATTTTACATTATGACTAGCTGTCAACAAGAAAATGTCAGAAAGAAAAGTCCTGTTATTCTGAAGAAAAGAAACTTTTTCAGCTTACCGAGACACATTTTCAGGGTGACAGCATGTATATGCAGCAGTTTAATATGCATATATAGATTGAATAAATAATATAGTTTAGGTATAAATGTAGAAGGAAAAAAAAATGGAACCCAATAAGAGAACATTTAGAGAGGTAAAAAAGAATTATAGAATGATTGATGACAGAAGCTGAGGGATGCAAGATTTAAGAAAAGGATGGTTATTTGTTGAAGGAGGATTTCAGGATAAAGACGTAATACTGGTTTTAATTTTTCTCTGAGAAGGGGTCTTAGTAAGAGTTATTTCAAAGGAATAAGGAGAGGTTAGAAAATGCTTAGGAGACAAATGGAAGTTGGGAATTCCAGGTAGCAAAATTTCCTTGAAATAGTGTGTCGTACTTGTTTTCAGGTGAAAGGTTTTGGGACTAGATGAGAAGAGATGGTCAAACTTTTAGATTTTTGCTGGTATTTTATTTTAAATATGGGAATGACTACATAGTACTCTTGTACTATGAATGGAAAGAGCTAGAGAAGCATAAGAATTTAATGTTAAGGGAAAGAGAGAAATAGAGACAGGTGTCATAAGAGAAATTGAATATAAATAGGGTGAGGTGATATGAACACAAAAAGGAGAATTGCATCTGTAACACTGGAAAGAATAAAAAAAAAAAGGAATGAAAGAGAGAAGAAGGAAGGCAAGTTCAATTCTGAATTTTATCATTTTTCTCTGTGAGGGCATGAAAAATGTGACAAAGTACACAAGTGATGTATTTCTCTAAGAAGGAGTTATTGATAACATAAAAATAAGACTTCCCTCACAGAGAATTGTGCTGATCTGTGGATCCCCTTGTTCTATTTTGTACAAATAGTACGATAGTTCCTCATCTAGATGTTAAGTCACTCTGACTGGATGTTCCGTTGAAAACTCTTTAAAGTGTTAAAGTGGCAAATTGTATCTCTTAAAATTATTGCTCCAGCTATTCCACAGTCTTTTTTTACTACCAATTGAAGCCATTGTGTCAATATAATTTGCTTCTAAGTACCCACAGTGAAAAAGCATTCTGAAATTACTGAGCCTACATCCGATACTATATTTGCCCTTGTTACCTCGAGGTATGGATACAAGGCTTTTAGAGTTGCAGGAAAATAGGTACTGTGGATCTTTGCAAAGGAGAAGAATATAACTTCGTCTGGATAAGCAAGAAAGACTTGTACAAAGTGTAAGAAAACTGTTAGCCCTGTAGTCATTTTGTTTGCACCCTAGCTGAAAAGCCATTGGATAACCAGCCCAAGCTTTATAATCCGGACCTTGAAGAGAAGTAGCAGAGATGGAGTTTAGCTTTGTGGAGTAATATGTGACTGAAAATTAAGTAAATTCTACACTAAACATAAACCCAGATTAAGCCATATTTTTCAGAATTCTTGAAAGACATTTTATTAACACTTCCATTTTTTTTAAATTAAAAATGGGGTTATGTAGGGCAGTACTTATCATTTTTTTTTAGAAAATTAAGTAGTTTTTCTGTGATTTATCTTTTTTCTTGAACCCGCAGCTAAAGAAGTGCATAAAAGTTAGGATAAAGAAAAACTAAAATTCTCAATGTGATTACATTTTATGTGAGGCTATTGAAAAAAACATCGTATATAATGAGAATCCCAGGAAAAAAAACTATACAGAAATAATATTATACAGGGAAAGAGAGTAATAGTATAAACACATTTATAAACATGTATATGCTGATACTTATATATACACACACACATATTAATACAAGCATGTTCTTGTTTGTGTCAATAAGGTTTATATTATCTTATGGAAATATTGTTAAGGAAAAACATTATTAAATATGGGTACTATGTTGTAATTTGACTTGGACATTTTGACTCATGCTGCTCAAAGATCTGCTGGAAACAATTGAAGAGTGAGGATTTGCTGTGAGTAGGAAATAGGAAATATTGTATGAACTTCTCATATTTTGTTCATGTTGGAAAAATGGTATTAATACTTTAAAGTCTTCCCGTAGTACTGCATGAGGAAGATAGCTCTCCTTTTACGACAATAAGTCACAGGCTTACTTAATTTAACTTTGAACTTCTAACACTAACGTTCTCTGTATGAGTGAACTGGTTCATTAGGCCACTTTTGTATTTAATGGACAAACACATATATCTTCAGGATATGAGTCATCTCACCCTGGAAAGGTATCTAAAGCAGGTGGAATGAACCATCGTCTGAAGGTGTCCATTTATCACCTAATGTCCAGGGGGTTTATATGAATTGTCCATTGGGACAACTGTCCATTGGGAGACTGAATGACTAAATTTTAGATAGTTACCATTTGGGAAAATTAATCCCATACACATAAATGGGTTAAAGTGAGGGAGAAAAATTTTGTTCTGCAAATCTCATTTTCTGGTCTATTTCATGTCTAATATAATTAAACTTCAGAATATCAAGGAGTACCTTCTACTGGCCATTAACTGGTGATAGGATTTTTTAAAAATAATTAAAGTTTTCTTCAGCCTTTTTTTTTTTTTTTTTGACAAAGTTAGATGGTTTAATGTCAGACTGACAAGAAAATGTATACAACTTGCAGCTCCAGAATGCTGTGGGATACTTTTTTTAAACACAATTCTTTATGTTGTGACTTCATACTGCTATTACATAATAGCAGGCAATTAAAAACATATGTTTAGTTAAGATTTATATTTCACATCTCAATATGTTGCATTGCTAAGAAAAACAGTTTCTGTGTTTGCATATGCTGTCTTAAATAACATCATCTGCAATATAAATACATATATATTAATTTTACTGTTCAAGTGTATCTAAACTTCTAGAATTCTGCAATGAATTTTCATTTGTGTTCATGCGGGATAACATTACAATTCTTCAATGGCATAAGACTTGATATGATTTTATTATTTTTTTTTTTAGATTTGTTAACTAGGGAATGGAACATGCACTTTAAATATAGTTAATATTTCTAGTAATTGGTATTATTTATGAAGAGGAAAGGAAGCATCTATCATGACAATAATTATTGTATTTTGTCTGTGGTTAGCATGCAATTCAATATATAGTGGAGTATCAATAGTATATTTTAAACCATTTACTAATAGAACAGTTAATTTATCCATTCCCCTACATCCTGGATTGTAATATTGAGAAATGATATTAGAATATTATATCTTCCTGTCTTCATTTCAGATTTTAAATATTCCCTTTATAAAGAAAGGGGCATGTGAGGCAGAATAAGAAGGAATCTACTTGAACATATCTTTTAAAATTCTTCTCTGGAGAAGACACAATCTGTCACACAGCATATATTAATATGATTAGAATATTTTCTGAAGAAAACTAAATTGTACAGCTACTGCTGGGATATACCTTGGGGTTTTGCTTAGAAATGTCATTGCAATCTGGAAAATTGATTGAAACATTCCCTTGAGTTAAACCTTGAGTTTGTTGTTTGAACAATACTCAGCGAAGCTCAGCCATGATTCACCGGAATTACATTATTTTGGGCTACTACCATAACGTTTTCTTTGGCATTTCTGATTTTGCTGTTGCAGTATTTGCATGCATAAAAAGGGCCAAAATTAATTTGGAGTGCAGTTAGTGCAACAAATATGGCCTGAATTTCAGCCTCATTCTGTTTATATCACATTTTTCTCTTAACAGTTCTCTTTTCATTTCAGATCAACACTGTCTCCTATGTAAAACTATGATAAAAAAATTAAACCATTTGCTTTTATCAATCCCAATGCTAAATTTATATGCATTAGCTCAAAAGATACGTAACCTAAACTTGTTTCCAGAATTTACTGTGTGATTTTTTGCCAATTTATTGTCACACAATCTAGAATAAGTAGGATGCT
The DNA here is from genome assembly GCA_013398915.1 of Dromas ardeola. NCBI lineage: Eukaryota > Metazoa > Chordata > Aves > Charadriiformes > Dromadidae > Dromas > Dromas ardeola. The sequence continues at coordinate 12,863 of VYZM01017855.1, read as the reverse complement.
CAAAGCAGATGAATGGCTTTGCTCGTATAATTATTAAATTAAGAATTTATAAAATCCAGAACAGATTCTTTGGATTGTCTAGATTTATCCTATGCATAAAACCCAACCCCATCCTGTAATTTCTGTATCAGTGCTACTAAGTATGGGTGTGTTTGTCTGGATCTGCAACTTACAGCAAGTCGGGGGGGTTGGGGTGTGTGGAGCTATACGAAGAGAAGGAGATACCTACTTGAAAGGGCTGAATAGTTCTCCAGTCTCTTTAAAGGGGAGCACAGCCTAGAGCACAGCCTAGAGGTCTCTAAGATCCAAGGGATTTCTCCTGTTGCTCCCATTTGTATGTCCAGCTGACAGCAAGACTAAGCATGTATTTCAAAATGCCAGTGTGTGCATACACACATACAGCTGGTTACACAGACCGACATGGGCACAAGCGTCTTTATTGGCACACATAGGAACACCAACTGCACTGAAACAGACATGAACACCACAGGCAACCAAACCTGTTTCTTCAGTTGAGCTGATGGGAACAGGAGTTTGCTAGGAGTGACATAGACCTTCCCCCACACACATGCACGTGCTGCCACAGCCTTCCAGGTCCTGGCCCAGGAGTTGGCCCCCCAATCCCACTCCCTCCAGGTGCTGCCCCCCCTGTGACTGATGGCCCTTTTTCCAGTTGTTGGTCCCTGACCTCATCCTTCTCACCAGGCAGTCCATACTAATGTTCACTAGTCATCACACATGTGCTCAGACTCTGGACAGAGGACACACTTAAACACTGAATAGTCAGGAACAGAGTTTAAAAAGAATAGGGGACAGTCTGCGGTGGTTAGGTGCAGGGATTAGTAAAAGAGGCTTAACCCTCTCCATTTTCCTATACTTTTTCCTCCTTTATCCACCATAATCCCTCCCTTTACCTGCCTTTAGCCCTAAGCATCCCACAAAAAGTTTTGCAGTCTCCAAATACCATTTAAAAAATCTCAAATTTTACATAATCTTACAAATTTTCTCGAGTACTCCACACTAAATTTCAAATTTCCATGGGGCTAAAGATAATCTTCTTTCCCCCATTCTAATCAATGGATGAACTGTTACAAGATTACGGTGATACACTCAATGGCCCATCAGTCAGAAACTTAAGAGTTCTGGTCTTTGTTAATGTCTTCACTAAATCCTGCTCATTAAAGCTTGTATATGTCTGTGTATACTTAATTACTTCCCTCATTTCTTGTCTGTGCTTTCTATACTGAAAGGTCCTTGACTACATATCCTCATAGATAGACAAGGTGTGCTTACATTCCAGACAGATACCCTTGCAAACTCTATTTACTATGTGCGATTGAGTTGCATTAACTTAGAAGTCCAATGCCATTTGAGACAACCTCAGGGATCCAACGTAATGTGAAAAAAAAAATTCAGGAGAACCGTAAAGCTGCGTGTGAAGTCTAGAAAAGATAACATCTAGCACCTAAAGGGTCATGAGGTTCCTATGTTTAGACAGTCAAGCACAGTATATCTAACTTCAGTCTTGGATTTTCTAATCCTGTTTAGGAAGTTCTTTGGCAGGGACAGGGAGGGTGGGAAGTAGGAAAGGGAAGTATTTGTGTGGTTTTTGATCAAATTGTGTCTACTATTAAAAATCTGTAGTACCTGAATGAGAGTACCCGAACATCATTAATCTTCATTGACTATGTTAATCTTCAATCACATGAAGGGATCTTCAAAGTATTACATCATGAGATGCGTTTCACAGAGCCTGAATCATCGGTTTATAACTTTTATGATAAAACTGAAAATGCTATTACACTAGAGGTCTCAATAATCACTAAATCCAGCTAATGTCTTATCCTGTTTCTTTTTCTTGACTTTTCTGTGCATTCTACCCAAAGATCATGGTCTAGCTCTTAGTTACAGAAATGCAGAAAAAGTAATTTGTCTGTCTTGACCTTTAAGTCTTTTTTTTTTTTTT
>VYZM01017854.1:813898-834556 GCA_013398915.1 Dromas ardeola | reverse complement strand
CCCCAAGGCGGCCCGGGAGAGCCCGGTCGGTTGCCTCGGCAGCTCCCTGGTGGCCAGCAGTGGCTTCGGGCCGGCCCTCAATGCCTCCCTCATGCTCGACTCCCAGGTGCACGGGAGGCTCTACCACATCGGCATCCCCTTCCTCTCCTGCTTCCCTCTCCACTTCTCCGAGGCAGTATTTAATTTCCAGTAGTTGCCCCAGAATTATACCACCCCGTCCCCCCTCTTTGCTGCTCCGGGGCTGCGATGAGAGGGAGAGACCGGACTCACACCTCACCAAGCGGGTAAAGACCAAAAAAAAAAAAAAACCATAAAAAGCGATGTTAAAAGGTGACTCAGGATTTCAGGGCATTTTCAAGGCACGTCTTGCTGCGGAGCTCTCTTTAGTGATTGCCTCCCACCCCTACCAGATCGACTTTTCAAGGTAAACCGGCTTTCTTTTCCCGTGGGTGGTGGAGGTACGGAGGCAGGCAGCGGGGGGGGTCCCATGCTGGCCTCCAAGCCCTGTCGGGTTTGCTCTGCACCTTCAGTCTTTGCATCCCTCAGGTTTCTCAGACCCGGTTTCTGCCAAGCCCTTTGGGTCTCCGGTTTTCTTGTTCTTTATTTTTTCTTTTTCTTTTGAAAACCAAAACCGCCCCTTCCATCCCTGGGGGAGGAGACTGAGTTTTATTTTACCATTAGTACTCATGGGTGCCTGCACGTAATAATTCCTGATATTTCCCTACCGGCCCCGTCCTCTGAGTGGGTAAAAAGCAAGTAACCGGAGCTGAAATAAGGGCAGACCAAACAATCCAGGCTCATTCTGCACAATCTTGCTTGCTTTGACTCAGCACTGTATATAATTCATGGCATTCATGTAAGCTAGTTTCCTGCCTAGCACTTGTGCTTCTCGAGTATCGTGGTAGCGTTTCTGTCTCACTGATGTGTCCAGAGAGAGGGGGATGGATGAGCAAACACGTTGTGAACGTGGAGATGCGTCTGGTTTCCAGGTCTTGCTGGGATCAGTTGCTTCTGAACAAAAAAGACTGAAGCAGGGTTGTGGAGGCTGGTCTTTGTGTTTTGAAGTAGCTGTGTTAACAACCCGGACAACTTCCAGGAAAAAAAAAAGACATCAGCTATGTTTCTGAAGTTTTCTTTTTTCTTAAAGAAGGAAGAATCCAGACACATTACAAGCAATCAGGATTTTTTTTTTTTGCCATAAATAGAGGCTTTTTGTATATTAGTGGATAAATGCCCTTTTGGAAAAAAAAATCTATATTCTCAATCTTCATTATGAAACTAAACCTATATCCAATAAAAGTATTTTGTTCAGGACTGTGGCTGATGCGTTGTAAAACACCCCTTGGCTCGTGCAGCCGGAGGATGGAGGAGAGGGGCCTGCTGCTGGAGACAGCAGCGAGCTCTGGTGCAAATATCCTGGTGATGGCACGATGGACCACGCTGCCAGGAGAGGTAAAAAGTGGGAGAGGCTAAAAATAGGGGCCTGGAAAATTACTCATCTCTTGTGACTGAGATAACATTTCCCAAAATGATTCTATTCCCGCGCCCCCCCCCTTTCCTCCATCCCACCCCATCTCACTAGCAAAGCCTGTCCTTCGGTTAGCACCTGGACTGTTGGAAATCTGGGTTTCTCAGGTGAGTTGGGATTCAGCTTTTGCGGAGGATGGCTGGCATCAAACTGCCTTGACACCTGGACCAGGAGCTCAGAGGGGCTCATTTCAACAGAAGGCAAAGAGCTCTTGCGGAAATACTTTCTGTACTTGGGGAAGTACAGAAAACCTCCAAAAGACAGGAACTGATGATGAGTTTCCTGAAAGAAAGATGCTCATATATGGATCCCTGGGTAGGGAGAACTACAGCTTCTCACTGTGAAAAAAAGAGAATAAAAAAGGAGATGTCAGCTTTTTATATACATTTTTCAAGATAGACTTTATTTAAATAAAAGCTCTTATATGCTTCCTATTTCTGAGAATTCCTGTTTGAATATCTATTGAGTCCATTCTTGAAAGCTATGGCACCGAATTAAAAAACCTCACAAACTTGTAAAAGTGAAGGTGTCACTGCCCAAAGCCATATGTTCTCTCACCATGATTTACAGGGCTGGGCAAGCGCTGAGAGGATTAATGCTCTCTGCGTGAAATCCCATGTCCCTGTGGTGCCACTCCCGTGTGTAATCAAAGACAGGTATTGTAGCAAGTTAAATAAGTGGCCACCTTGCAAGGAGGTTTCTGTTCAAGGCTCAGGGCTGACATCACCGGTCTTTTGGAGTCCGTGTGGTAACATCACTCATGGGAAACTGCAGGGGGAGGGAAAAGATCCAGCTTAGCTCTTGCCCAGCAGAGACCTCAGATCTTCTCTCCACCCCCAGCTGCTTTCATGTGCTAGGACTTGGACATTTATGTGAAATGGGAGGTGGAGGAAATGCCTCCAAGGATGCTCAAAGCTGGGTCTCCGTCAAGCTGTAGAGCCAGTTCCCACAGGTGGTGTTCCTGCATCCCTGGCCTCCCTGCAGCCTGGAAAGGTTTTACCCCCAGAAAGTGGTTATTTATGCTCTCAGTCACAGGGTGGTTTATTTCCAGAAAAAAACTTTTTGCTTCTTTAAAAACCCTTCCTTGAAGGAGCAGCGGATGTTCCCATCAGGCTCGGGGAGAGCTGTGCAGGGCATGGACCAGTGCGGAGCAGCCTCACCATCCCGGGGTGTCCGCACGTGTCCAGGAGGTGCTGGCAGATGCTCTCAGTGAGGGCAAACTCTTGCTTCTGCATGCATGGAGTGTGAGAACAGCCCCACACAAAGAAAAATACACTAAACCTCCCCCCAAAGCACTTTTAACCTCTGTCTTCAGGTTCCTCTGCTTCCCTTTCTCCTCACTTGACATCCCAGCTGTGATGCCCCAGTTTTGGCACCTCTCAGTTCCTATTCCAACTCCCAAAGTACCCGAAAACAGTGCTTTCATTCCTTTCCTGCTTGTACAGGTGTACCCTCTCCACCTCAGGGCCCTTTCTGTACAAGGGCAGATTTTAGGGGCAGGTCCTTGTCAAAAAAAAATCAGCTGAAGTCTTACATTAGTATTGCAGTTTGATCTGTACATGATCTATACCTTTACCACAGGCACCTTTTTTTGAGATGTGACTCTTTCTATGCAACGGGAATTTATTTTTTTGTGAAGCTTTGCTCATGGTGACATTTGATTTTATTTCTGTTTCGTTGTGGTGGAGTGGGACCAAGTACAGCTGCAGTATTTAAAAGCCGCGCTGTGCCTGATTTTGGTTTCACTTGGGAGAGTAAAATTGGCAGACTTAACACATTCTGCGCAAAAGTGACACTGACTCGAATGAACTCAGAACCAAGCGAATAGTTAGGAGTGGCAATTTAGATTTAATTGGGATTAGGCCATTGATGTAACTTGCAGGGGATGAATACCGAGAAAAAGGGTCTTATTGCCAACATGCAGAATGACTAACCGCACACGGCTTTTGCACGTCATCTGTTTATATAGAGAGGAGAAGAAGTAATGATACAATAAAAACAGCAGCGCTTCGGTGAGGAGAAATGAGCGTGCATGTCAATACACCAGTACCTGCCATTTGGATGTAACTGAGCATCCTTTAATGCTCTATACATGGCGTGAATTTTGGTGCTGTGCAGTACAAGAGAGACAACGTGTCATACAAATATAAAGGGCCTGACAAGTTGCAAATAATCGATGCCAATGGCTTCACACCTGTTTCACAACCCCAAAAAGGAGCTGCCAAACACAAAACTGCCACCCAGTGTTTAACTCATCCCTGGAATCTTCCCCCTCCCAGTTTTCCCAACCTCGTGGGGCTGGCTGTAAACACAAGTCTGAAATACTGCGAAGAAATGTAGAAAATAGCTAGGATGCAGTATAAACAGCATACTTCTTGTGTGGGCGATATATATGCCTTTCCGTTCTGCTGGAGAGGAATGACCTCTCCCAACCGTGCAAGGTTTCACGTCTCCGAGGTCTGCAGCCAATTTTAACTCACAGGAGCGGAGAAGAGCACACAGTGGAAGAGGCTCACAGCGGAGTCATTCGGTTCATGGAGCAGCTTCGCTCCAAACGCAGGTTTCCTATGGGAGGAACTGAAAATTTGGCGTATTAAAATAATTCAGGAATTTAATTTCTCATAAATGGGGCTTCCAGTCTTTAAATGTGCTCAGTGTGTGTCCTCTTAAATCTGGTCCCATAGCATATAAAAAAGAAATCAAGTATTTATACATGAGCAGAAGCCACTTCCAGGACTTGTCACTCAAAGTGGATGGCTGTCCATGTTTGATTTCAAGGTGACATAACTCTAAGAGACTTTGTAATCACTTCTACTTCACCCCCCCACCTTTTAATAGTTATTTTTAACAGTTATCCTTTGCCAAGGAAGGCACATAATGGAGAGAGCATCCTTTTTCACACCAAAACCCACCGGCCTCCTGCTAATTGCTCCTAAGCCTGGCGTGAAGAGCAGCCAATTCCCAAAAGGAGAGGGGGAGAAGGATCTGCCTCGTGACTTGATTCATAGCCCAGCACACCCAGAAAAGGAGTCTCCTGGGAGACAGCATTTTGGATACGAAACAGATCGCATATTTGATTTTAAGCGAAAGAGCAAGAAGACAAGATCATAGAATTAGAGAAGTTACAGATGGAAAAGGTCTATGAGGTTATGCAATCCATCAGTCTGGACATTGCATAATTGCTCCCCACAGTATATTTTTAGTGCTTCATCCAGACAAATCATTAAGTGCTTTAAAATGGGCCAGATTCCTCAAACGCAATGCGTGCTAAGTCACAGCTGATTTCACCGAGGCTCGGAGCTCGTGTTGTCTAATATGACACCAGAAGAAAGTTTTGCATGGTCAAGGAGAACGGAATGGACCCTTCCAGAAATAAATATGGGTCTGATTCGGTATTCCTCATAGGAATCTTTCCTAAACTGGCTGAATTAGCTCTCTTAAATCTCGTTTTCAGATTATACTGAATAATACATTATTACTTATTCAGATGTTCACTTAGTCCAAAGTAAAACATTGTTAATGTTCATGTGAATGCAATTTGTTTTAAGCCAGCTTCAAAGCCAGTTCAGTAAAGCGTAAAGAATGTTTATTTAAAATATGGTTGCTAAATTTAGCATGAGCTTGGTTAGCCTAAATCTTAGCGACATTTTTAGAGAGCACATTGCGAATCAGGAATGCATGGAGAAATAAATAAACTTTCCCACATTTTTGGAAATCGAGTCAGAATTTGCAAGTTATTTCTTGCACAGGCAGTTTCTGTGGATTGGAAAGCATCATGAATAACGCAGATTTCCCACTAAACAGACAGTTTAAAACACAACGCTAATAATTTTCATTGCCATTTCATTTCAAATAACTCTCCCTCAAGGAGGAAACAATGCTATTAGCAGCCGGCTATTGTTTTAGAAATTACGCAGCGCACCAAGGTGTTTCAATATTTACTCAAGCCCTTTGCAAAGCACCAAAAAGGGCAACGGAGCTGCGGCTGGCTTCAAGCCACATTCGAACCCCTGCAAAGGAAGTCTTAGGTTGAATTAGGCCCTGTGTGCTTCCTACTAATTACGATACTGGGTTTTACACCCAGCCCTTGCACATTGGTTGAAGTCCCCTGGCCGAACCCTCAGCCGGGTTAAATGCCAGTCTGCCTGTGGGTCAGGCATTTAGACAGAAGGCAGATGATTTTAAGCTTTTCCTTTCTTCCAGCATCACCTTCCTGAGTTTACCCAGGTAAAAGAGGTGCATTTGCACCACCTTTATGTTAAGTGACGTTGCCTTCGAGAAACAAGCAAAGATGAGCAGAGTTGTGGTGGTAAGCAGTTAAATTCTCTTTTATCGGGTCGGTATCAGAGGGCTGGAGCCTGGAAATTATTCTCAGTCTTCATCGTCTCCCTCCGTCCTTTCCATCCTTTGGTTGGTGTGAGTGTAACGCTTGTTTCAGTCCCTAAAATGGGAGGATTAGAGCTGTACCATTCATGGGGCTACAAAACAAGAGGGATGTGGCCAAGTGTCCCCCCAGCCCAAAGACACCCATGGGCTTTGGTGGGACTGGGATCAGCTCCTCGCCAAGCAGACAGATGAAGTAAGGGGGCATGGAAGAAAAAGCTGAGGGTCTATTTTATTTTTTTTCCTCCAAAGACAGGGCTCCACCGCTTCCACTAGTTTTAGGCAGCTTCAAGCATCTACGTCCTGATCTGAACGCCGTGACTCAGCTTTACACACAAGCGCCAAGTCCCACCTGTAGATCCATCCTCCCCAGCCACCTCGGATCTCCCTCGGCTCTTCAGATGGAGGTTTGCAAATGTACTGGCCCAAAACACTAATTCCTGAATCTGCAGTGAGGTGGACTCCTTCATTCTTCACTACCTATCTTCAATTGCTTACTAAGTCGCTGTTTTCATTAGAAAAGCAATATGTAATAATAGTTGTTAAAATAATTGTATTTCTGTTTTTACATCTGTAAAGATTAAGTTAAACAGTATGAAGCCCATTAAACTATTTCATGTCATGCTGCCATAAATTTCCTCCATTCCCATTGCTACTATTATTCCAGAGTAAACTCTGAGATCAAGCTGCTGCCACAGAGAGTTATTTATAGGAGCTCATTCATCAATAAAAACTTCAAAAGAAATCTGTTACTCTTCTATTGGGAAGCCAAAGAAAACTAACATAAAGACAACCCAGTTAAGAAACAAAGCTAAGGAGACCACAAAACATTTTAGTTAAGGAAAATCCTGATTTCTAACAAATACCATGCAAGAAAGGGAGGAGGGGAAAAAAAAAAGATAGCTGGCAACATGAATCTTTTTAAGTTATTTTATTCTCATTGGATGGTTAAAATAAACCGTTAAACAGTTGTATTTGTACTGGCTCAGCCCCCTCATTAGACGTTGTGTGATGGATTTGTGATCTCGCAGTGCGTAAGGAGCTCTTCATCTCTTGCAAACACTGGCGTTGTATTTCCACTTGTCTCAGCTGCTCGTGCGCCCATCCATCAGCACAGCAGAGACCTAATGAGCGAGATGCTGAGTAAGCAACTGATAGCATCTACCTCCCTAAAGGTAGATATATAGAATAGCAAAAGGTTCTATTTCATCATCCTGATTCTCTCTTCTTTCTTATTGTACCTTCCTCTGTACTTTTGAGCTGTGCAGCATTGGCTTTGATGGCAATGGTAATTAGTCCTGCAGAAACTTAAATATACGAGGGGTCTAGTGCTGCGTTTTCCTGTACCAGCACCCACTGCCTCTACCAGCACCGGTCGTCACAGAACAGAACAGAACAGAACAGAACAGAACAGAACAGAACAGAACAGAACAGAACAGAACAGAACAGATCTCTTTTCTAGCAGGACTGTTTGGAGTTTGTTTTTGACCACATCAGATCTCAAGACGTTTCATTTATTTCATAGCAATTAACCATAATTTGAAAACCAGTATCTCTCCTTTTTTGTCCCTGTCTCACCAAGAGCTCCACATGAATGAGATCTTCCTGGAGGTCTTTGCAGGAACAAGGACTCAGGGATCAGCCATGTCATGGTAACAGCATCCTCAGACTGTTTTTTTGAGCTCAGCAGAGAGACCTCACTTGTTTCCATCACAAGTATCTGAGTCCTGAAGGCAATGTGGACCTCAAGTTCCCGGTGTGCATTGCATAAAATACCGTAATCTCATCCCCAAACATCAAAGCGCAGAGGTGAGGTTGCTATTTCCCAGGGATCTCTTTACATCTCTACCATTTCTCACGCAAACTGAGGCAGGGCACTTTGCATGGGATTCATCTCAGTCAACACGCATCATCTAACAACTCAATACCTGGTCTACGCTGGCCATTGAAACTGTTTCCAGAATCTACCAGGACAGCAAAGCACCTCCAGGGAGCTGAACTTCCAGCCACCTGAGGCTTTGGGGTGGGTGAAATCACCCTTTGATTATGTATGGAGGAGCTGAGTAAGGTCCGTGCTCTAGAGCACTAGGGGAGGTGAAACCTACCTGCAGCAGATTGCTTCTTCCAGACTAGCTGTCAGCTTGGCTGGCAAATGCAACTTTTACCGAAACAAAGTCCTCTCTAAACTCGCCCAAAAGGCTCCTTTTATTTTCCTTACAAGCTGTTCTAGGTTGGATTTTGCTCCAGTGGAGGTAAGACATGACTGGTGTCCTTCCACTGAGGATTTAGAGCAGGGATTCCCAAGTGGACCACCAGTGATGTGTCTTAAAAGTAGCCCAGTACTTGCTTCCCCAAGCAGCTTACTAGATAAAGAAATTTGGAAAGACTCACCAAATTACGGGCCCAGTAAATCCCTTTCCCCATGAGATCTGCAAGCATTACCCTCACTTTTGTCCATCTTATCCTTTGCTACAGATTGAGGCTCGTGTATCTGGTTTTGCCCTGATATGATTACAGTCCTTCAAAAAAGTGGGAGAGCCAAGTCAGTCATGTTGACTCAATTATGCCAAGGAGAAAAGTTTTTATACATCGCTATAGCCTATATTTGGAATTGGTCTAAACACTGTGGATTATTAATAAACATGAAATGTCTCTGTATACAAACCAGATTTATTCCAATTTAACTGTACCTACTGTTAAATATAATTGCTTTGTTATGAAAAGGTCGAAGAGAAGCCCTTAATTGTTGTGTCTGGTTTCAGATTAGACCTTACATTAATTCTAAGTAACAATAACAGCAATTGTGACCCACTCTTATGGAGTATTTTTCATTGATTTCTCCTAAAGTGCTTTGTGGGGAAGGTCAGTAGAAAGCCCCATTGTAAACACAGGGAAATCTCCTGATTATTTGTTTTGGATGGCTATAGAGGAAATTGCATATGCTTTCATGGAAAAAAAATCCTCTATTATTATCCTCTTTCCTAAAAGGGGGGATGGGGTGGGTGGAAAGCCTGGTGACTCTGATCCTACACCAAATTATCCTAAAGTAAATTCCTGGCAAACCAAATTAATCCAGATGACTCTGGATTTAATGAGAGTAAATAGTTACAGACTAAGTTAAATCTTAAAACAGGGCACCTAGCTGCTCTGCACGCCTTTGCAGCGTGATGGGTCTCTTGGAACCTTTGATTGACCACTTTTGTTTTCTTAGCTTATTTCAGAGACATTTTGCTGTTAGCAAAACAAAGCACTAAAGACCTGTAGCTATAGTTTATATAAAATTGAGAAAATAATTGTGTTTAGAATGCGAAATGTAATCATGTAGCAAAGCATGCAGAAACACCTTTGTCTGATAGGGCTTGTGGCTGAACAGAGACAGCCCAAGACCAGACTGAGATGTGAGTCAGCCCTTTGAAATCTCATGGACTAATTGTTTTTGTATCCGTATATAATTTCTGTTGCTGGGGAAAAAAACCCCAAAGTAAAGCCCCTGACAGAGAGAAAACCATGCATTTTAATTAGAGATGGCTCTTAGGCATCAGGTGTTCACAGGGTGTGTGCAAACTGCAGAATCTCAGCTTTGGTGCCTCGACAGGAAAGGACGGGGAGCTGGTGTCGGAGGTGCTTTTCTGCCACTCCAGACACGGGTCTGGGCTTCTGGCCATAGGAGCTCCTGCTGGTCTGACTTCCTTGGGGCCAAGGGCCAAGAAGAGCAAGGGGGAGTGTTTGGAGGGGGACTCTGTCTCTCCCTGTCTCAGGGCTGAGGCAAGCTGTCCTGAGTGCTTAATTTGCAATACGCAGGCTTTGTATGGGCAAGGATCTAACGGGCTTTGTTGGATTGTTCGACCAACCTTGCTCTGTCGAATGCTTTTGTTAAGTCCTCAATCACGACAGGACTAGTCATCCGCCACCCTGGTGGCTCAGCAAATGGTGAAGACCTGTTGGCCTTCCCTTGAATTTCTGAAGGTGTAGGCACGTTGTGAGAAGAGTTCCTGCAGAAGCTGAAGGGTGAGAGGCCTTCATCCCCATTCCTGCTCGGACCGCCTAGTGTAGGGCATTTGTCCAGGGTTTCCAAGAACTCAGCAGCCTGGGCAAGTGGTCACTGCCCACAGGAACTTGCAAACCAGTTGTGCAGCAGTGGCTCCAAAGCCTCTTGGTATGTCAGACCGATGTGAATGGTGCAAGTGTTGCCCAAGATGTGACTTCTGGTTCCCTTTGACCCTGCTTTACTTCCATCCCAGGGCGACCCATTTAGCCTCCACCTTTCATACCCAATATAAACAGATGCACTGGTGCATGTGGACAACACGCGCGTGAGCTACCCAACCCTGCCCCACTCCAGGAAGAAAACAGAAATTATTTTCCCTCTACTCAGGTGGCTTTAAGGAATCAATTCTGCACCAAAACTTGCTTGTCTATCCAACCATAATGAGGAATAAGTGACTCCATGACCTCCTCCAGTCACTCATTAAGATTTCCATGCTTGGACATTAGCATCAAGTCTCCAAATGAGGTATGCTGCCTCCGTTCTCATGCCTGTATATTTTTGCTCCTTACTTTAAAAGCGATCGTCTTCTCTTCCATTAATAAAATAAATCAATAGGGAAAAATATCTTTCAAATGTCTAAGAACTGAAGTTTCTCCTTGAGTGTGTTAAGCTACAGAGGAAACAGAAGAATCAACTTTGACACACATGACAAATACTGAAAGGGAGCTAAAGCTAAAAGGCAACTCCTTGAAGACTTTGGATCATTAACAAAGCACACGAATGGGTTGAAATTCTTGAAAGAAAACCTATCCCAGGCTTACTTGGTTGGATCAGTGCCAGGGCTGTGCGTTTGCCTCCCAAACTCTATCCCAGTAATGATGTCTAAGGGAAAATCCGTCTCCTCTTGTTTCCTGAGGTTGGGAAGGATCTGTGAGCTGGTGAACTGGGGGTTCCTGTGTGTTTGTTTGCGTGTGTGTTTGTAGTGCGTAGAGCGGCATCTGTGAGCCCGTGAATCCTGCCTGACTTTGCCCCAGTGAGGGTAAGACCAAAGGATGACTGCCGGGGAGCCAGGCTGGGCTGCGCAGACCTGTCCCAGGCTCAGCTTCTCACTGGATTGCATTGCGTTGATGGAAAAGGGCTTGGATGCAAAACCAAGGTCATGGCTACACAGGGTCCTGTGCAAATCTCTGCAGTCCTGTGTACGTGACGCAGAGATGTGGATGTGGCATTTTATACAGCGAGGGCTGCATCTTCAGAGGACACCTCCTGCTCTTAAGAGAGCAGCTTGCTCTGGCGTCAAAGGTGAAGTCACTCCACCTTCTGTCAAGGGCAACTACACCCTACCCGCATCCTCAGCTAATGAGAGAATCGTTTGGGTCCCGTAAGCAGTGCATCTCTCCTGGGTGGCCTGAGCAGAGCCTGGCTTCTCTCCATCAGCTCTCTCTTTGGCATGGCGGCAGGCGTAGGAGTCGAACCCCAAGTGAATGTCCAATCCAGAGGGTGACCTTATTGACCACGGAAACTTCACTTGTGAAACATTCGAGACCGCTTGTCTTCCTGTGTCTCTGCAAAGCTCTCACATAAAGAGTCCTGTGTCCCGGGCTCCACACAACACCCCAACAACAATTAGGTGACTCAGCTCCCCCGGCACGGAGGTACGCACCCGGCTGAGCGGATCACACTCGGCTCTGCAAGGAGAGGGTGAGGGGAGGTTATTCGGGGCAGTGGGTCTAAGGGTGGTTTGGCGTGGGCACTCCATGGAGAGCTCCACGTGTCTCGCAGTGGAGGGAGGGAGGTGGAGGGTGGTGGAGCTGAGCTTTCCCATGGCGGTTGCAGCGATTGCAAGTCGTCTCGCAAGATCGGGCTGCGTCGGTGCTGGCATTCAGGCTTTAAAACTCATTTCCAGCCAGTTTACTAGAAATAGCCTGTACAGCCCTAGATGTGAAATATCCCAGGCTGGCGTGCTAACGTCTTGTGCTAGCTGCAATCTGCAAGCTCTGAATTTCACAGCTGCGGTGAGACAGTATTTAAAATCTCAGAGACAGAAATGGCCCTCTGTAAAGCAGAAATTATAAGTTTTGGCCCCGTCTCTAACCTTTGGAGAGTTGCCCAGCTTCTGACAGTCTGTGATGATGTCTCTGTGGAGGAAATCCTACGCTGAAGAAAAGCATGTTGCTTTCTCCCAAAGTTATATTCTTTTTTTCATTCGGCCACCATAAAGGACACTTCGTCATCTTGACAGATCCTAAATGTTCCCTCCTAATTTTACAGGAGGCAGATACGGGGACAAAAATTAAGGATTATTCAGGAGTCTTATTTATGGCTAAGGATATAAGGGATTTGAGTGGAAATAATAATTAAACTTGAGAAAAAAATTCACACTACAGGTCACTGCAATCCCAACTTTTCCCCTTATGAACTCAAGCCGAGGAGGTTTTCTTGCCCTTTGTGATTTAGGCTTTGCTAAACTTCTCTGAAAATAGTTCATATATCATAGAAAAGAATTTCCATGGGGAACATAAATACATCCGTGGAAAGAAGGGAAAATTTTTCCTTGTCTCTGGGAATGGATGAGAAAGAAAGACAGTTGACGCCAAATATTAATGATGAGTGGAGGAATCCATCCAAAGAAGCGATCTACTGAGAATACTAAAACTATCCTAAAGTCACAGACATATAAAAATCTAGTATGGACAATGACTTTTCCACTAATACAGACTTAGATTCCAGAAAATATTTAAGCACATGCTTAAGTCGGTCCCTGTTCAGAACAGCCCTTGAGTGAATTGTTGAAGCTAACTTCAGCTTTATGGATGTGTTTTGCAGCTCTGTGGATACCAGCCGGCGTTAAACATGCCTACAGTTAAGCACATGCTTAAGAACTGTCTGGAGAGGAAATGTTTTCCTCAAGTGGGACCATGTAACGCAGTTTTCAATTTCTTTGCTCCACGAAGAATTTGTATTAAATTTGTAGTTGAGGGGACAGTGTTGAGGACACTCAGAGCTCACAGATTCTGTTCAATAGAGAACTCAGATCAGTCTCAAGGAAATACAAATCTCATCAGTCAAATATTGGGTGATTAATAAACTGACATATATGCATAGATCTGCTACATATATGGATATATATGGACACATACATACGTACACATGTGCTGTGCTTCACAGGCATCTTACTTACATCCAGAGGATGACAACCAAGGGTAATGATAGAGGGACATTAATAGCTGGTCATTTCTGGTAAACACCTCTGCAAAATAGGGATTTGTGATCCCTTCGCAGACAGGAGTGACTGGAGCCTTCCAAGCAACCGAGTGGGGCAGGGAAACATTCCTGCCTCCCTTTGCTGGATGGGAAATCGCAGAGACACGGTTGTGTCAGCCGTGCATGGGCATGTTCAGGCAGACGTGAGCCCTCATCCTGCTGCCTGCACGTAGCCACAGCTGGCATGGTAGGTGCCACGTACACTCTGCACCATGTCCTGCCGGTGGGCAGCTGCTGGGTTGTCCTGCCATCAATGCAACATCCTTGCCATAGGCATTTAATCTCTCCCCTTTGCAGCCCACTTGCCAAGGTCTTGCCTTGTCATTTCCCACCTTAGAAGGCCACGACCTGCTCCTGAGCACATCTGCCAAATTTCACACATGATCTCATGCACTTGTGTGCCTTTGCCTCTGTCCTCATGATGGGGAGGAACCGGTCAGCTAGCGCAGGCGTTGTTCATGCAAGACAACTTCAGACGTTAGCACTTCACTGCCTAATGTTGCATGAGATCCTGTTGATGATGAGCTGGGGCTAGGTGTCAGCCACAAGGACATCCCTTTTGCATGCTGTAACGCGGTACAAGAATTACAAAGCAAAACACACAAGCCTTCCCCAAGCGATTGGATTTGACATAGCTGGATGAACAGTTTAATTGGGTTATTAACACATCTCTACACTGACATCAAGAGCATTAAATGCTGTGTAAATAGTTTGGGACAAATGGCTCTGCCAATGTGCTGGAGGCGGGTGGGAACGCCTCTCATGAGTCCCTCTGTGAGCCCTGTGGCTCGTCGGTCTCTTTGCTCTTCGCAGCTGGGGCATCCCGTGGCTCCAAGGAGGGAGGTGCTGGGAAGGCAGGAGGCAAAACCACGTCTCCTTTCAGCGCTGTGTCAGGGTTAAGAAGAAGGCAGGGTAGGGGCAACACCTCCCTCACCTGGCCTTACTTCTTCTGCAGAGCATCCTGGGAGCTGTATTGAGGTATTCTAAATAGTATAGAGACCACCTTCCTACCATAGTCTTTGGTTTCATCCACAGGAGCTTAGATTGACTTTGTAATTATCATCAATACTGGCTACTTCTGCACCCACTGGGGTTATCATCTCAGCTGGGATACCTCCTCCTTCTCTGCTCATGCTAGAAGCAAAGGGGGCTCTGTCTGGACAGGGGTTTTGGGCCACTTTCTGTCCACAGCATTGCACAGCGCTGTCCTGAGACAGCAGTTCCTCCACCGCCTTTGCTGTGAGCCCGCGTCAACATTTGGGTGAAGCAATGTGGCTGGCACTCTGCAAACCTGTGCCTCATGTCCCGAGGGAGCAAGAGGATTAGCAAGGCACTTCAAAGTGTTGTGTAATTGCACTTTCACTCAACTCACATGGCTTTGTTTTCTTAATTTTTAAAAGAAATGTCAGGCGGGCCTCCAGGGACAGGTGAAAGGATCCCTCTCTTGGTGACAGGGGGTAAAACAGAGCCTGCACGTTGTCCTCAGACTGGGCTGGCTGGATTCGGGCTCATCCAGTGCCTGCAAAAGTGAGGGCAAAGAAATCAGCTTTGGATTTGGTCCCTTTGGTGTTTTGGGCTTGCGGCAGTCAGCTCTCACTGCTGCTCTGCTTTTGCATGCTGGAGCTCCTCTCTCTGGCTGACCCAGTGAGGTAAGAACCAGGTCTCCAGCAACCCCCTTCCCCTTCAGCCACCCCACAGAGGGATGCTGTGGTGGACTCAAGGCAGTTTTCTGCCTCTCCGACCTCATATTCAGAGGTGGTGCCTCTCTTCTCTAAATTAGTTGAGTAAGTCCCTTTAATCTGTTTACCATGCTTCTTGATGCTTGGGACAGAGGACTGTCTCCAGAGGTCCCACCAGCAGCCGAAGCATCGATGCCCACCTCTCCTCCTCCCTGCTTTAACCAAGGAGGATGTTAAAGGTTAAAAATGCTTTGCTTACATTTGAGAAACCATCACACTAGAGAAGAAATCAGAGACAGATGATGAATTCCCCTGGGTATTATCTGCTGGCATACCAGTAGTGTCAGCCTTAGTAGCTTTGCTTCCTGGTGTAGCTGTAACCTCACTCTCCCCTGCAGAGGTAGCTTTTCTCAGCGACAGAGCATGCTGGTGCAGTTGTAAGCTGTTCATTTGTACACGCTTTGGCTTTCACGTGTAACACAACTCAGATAATGGGATTCCTGATTTTGCACTCTTGTGCAGTAGGATTTGTGTTTTTGCAAGCTCTAGCACAGAAAACAAACCAACTGCCTTTGGAGAAAGTTTCAGTCTTTTCTTTAAAAGCTGCAGGTTGTGCTGAAAATGGCAGTGGGGGATTTCACACAGTTGGTGGCGATGGAAAATTTGGATTGTGAAGTGAAATTCTCTCCAAGCACAGTCAACCACTTCATGTGATCTTTTTCTTCAACAAGTCAACTCTGCCTTAAACTTTCCCTGTTTTTCTCTCCCTCTTCAGCACTATGTAAAGGCTCTGACTGCTAGAAATCATCTTCTAACTTTCTTCCATTGATGACAGCTTATCTGCTAACTAGATACTGGCTCTGGGGACGTTCTCTTTTCCTTTATTTAATGCATCTTCTTTCTGGCAAGCAGACTTTGAAGACAGAATGAGCTATTCACTGAGCAAAAATGAAACTGGTGCATCACAGAAGATAAATATTGGGAACTGGTTTATCTGGTTTGAAGGTATGTTCTGATTTTCTTCCTTCCTCTGTTCCTGGTGAAGAGTGAACTGTCTTCTCTGATGGCGCTCTGGGCTCTTCTCATCTTGGTTGGGACTTAGAAGTGCAGAAATTGAAAGAAAAAAAAAACAAAGAAAAACAAAAGAATGTTTTGAACATTGGATCCTTTTGGTGTGATGCCAGTTGGAGGTGCTGGGTGAAGGCATGCGATTAAGCCCGCTGCCTCGCTCATCCCTAGACATGTTGTTCCTAGTAAATCAGCTTTGCTTCTGGTGTGTGTCAGATGAACTCAAAGCTTGTCTGTCTTCAGAAATGCCACAAAACCTTCTCATCCGATAAAGGTTTCCCTTGCTAACTGGAACAAAATTCATAGGATCAAGCCACAGTCATCAGCTCTTGCCATTTTTGCTCGTTAAGATGTGGCAATTTTGAGTCTGATGGTGCAATAAAGGCTGTCTATGTAGCTGGAGCATCCCTCCCAGCTGGGGATCCCAAACTAAGGGTCAGGACCCCAAGTGGGCTTGTGGCATTTAAAAGTGGGTTTGCAAGCCCAGAGGAAGCTTAGCCATTGAGGTAGGACCTGCTGCCAGAAGCGTGTTGAAAAGTGTGCTCATCAGTGAAAGGATGTGAGAAGTTCAGTCAGAAGAACGTATTTTTGGTGGTTTCTATCTTCTCCTGTTTTCTCCCGCATTCCCCTTTCTCTCTTCCCATATACTTATCCCTGTTTTCTCAGCCCTAGTGCTAATAAATTAGATTATCACTCGCTATAGACTCTTTCATCCTTCAGAGAGCTGGACTGGAAGCTGAAATGCAGTCCAAATTGGAGGATTGTGATCTTTTATAAGACAAAAGGAGGGGGAAATAATTTGGTTCTCATTCTTTAGAAGGCTCTTGTTTTATGAAGTCATGGGGTTACATAATATTTTCCCAATTACTCTCATTTACATGGGAACAGCAGCGGATCAAGCATTACTCTGAGAGTCAGCAAAAGATTTCTTACCTTTCAAAACCTGACAAAATGGGGAAAAAAATTAAAAAAATGCCCTTACCCCTTGTTTTTTGGGCCAGCTCTAGTTCATAGCATTTGGGAACAGCAAAGGAGATGACAGAAACACATTATCCTGCAGTTGTTGCCACACAACATCGGCTCTCAGGGTTGGCTGCTTTCCTTCCCCACTTCCCGGGCTCCCAACCCAGGGTGTCAGAGCTGCTTCCTGGGATGCACGGGGCAAGAGAGCCCATCACTGCCCAGACCAGCCCTGGGGGGATGGGGCTTGCTATGGCATTTTCTCACTCAACAGATGCTCAGGTTCATAAACAAATACACTGGGTTTGGTAACTGAGCTCCTACGAAGTGCAGAATTCACCGGCAACGCAGCTTTGTCAAATAGATGGGACACTCTGATCCCATCTGATAAGGTGAGAGGCCATCCAAAAGCAACACTGCCAGGTCCATGATCTCATCCACCCAGGCAGGGACGGTGCAAAGAAGTGAAAAATGAACATGAAAAGAGAGAGAGAGAGAGAGAGATATCCAGGAGACAGCGTGAATAAACCCTCAGTAACACAGGAGTCACTGATAGTAATAATAAGCCATGAAAAAACAAAGCTTGCCATTATGCGAGCGCTGATTCTGCTTTCACTTATATCAATAGGAATCTGGCAATCGGTTTTGACGGCAGGAAGGTTAGGCTCAGGATGGAAATATTTTTGATCTGAACTTTTCACCCCGCAAGAACCTGTTCGCACTTTAAGAGAAAATCCTGTTGCAGGGACATGAGACTT
Organism: Dromas ardeola; assembly: GCA_013398915.1. NCBI lineage: Eukaryota > Metazoa > Chordata > Aves > Charadriiformes > Dromadidae > Dromas > Dromas ardeola. The sequence continues at coordinate 816,928 of VYZM01017854.1, read as the reverse complement.
GGGCAACAGCATCCCTTGCGCCGAGAGAGCGCTGCAGTGCCGGGTCCGAGCATCGCAGAGCCAGCATACCCAAGGGTGAAACGGTGAACGCACTGAGCAACCAGGAGAGAAAACAGCTCAGATTTTGGTCTCCTTTTCCCTGCATGGAAAATGTCTTCTTTTTTTTTTTACCAAAGTTTCACAGACCAAAAGAAAAATTGACATTTTGCAATTTTGTATCTTTTCCTGGCAGTGATCTCAACCTGCTTCTTGTCGCAGCAGTGACACGCTCCTGAGTTTATTGTTGGAGGGGAAAATGGAGGATGAGGAGATGGAAAGACCCAACCAAAGCTACACAGGAGGTCGGTAGCGAATTTCGGAAACCAAGGCTGAAAACTTGATTTCATTAATCTGAGTGACAAAATCATCCCTGCTCTTATGCTTTTGAAACAACCACAACTACTTTTCCTCTCAGAGGGGGTCATGAGAAACAACAGCAAATATTACAGAAGCAAAATTCCTAAGACCTTTAAATATCTTCTTAATCCTGCCCATATTCATCACCCGTAAGGCTTCCATTTAGCATAAGATTTGTCCCATTCCTCCTAGGCTTAGGGAATCCTGCAAATAACCAAGTACATGTAAATACAGAACAAATGAAAATTTCTAATGACATCGATTGTATTTTTCTAATGTTTATATTCACCTCAGAGATCCAGTCAGGCTTTGTGTGTTGTAAATAATCTTTTGCTTATTCCCGGTGCATACGCAACATGAGGGAAATATGCAGCCAACAGCAGTGGATTATTTCTGCATCTTCAGCAGAGATGCTTATCATAGTTACTAAAAAAGATTGTTGTACCATAGGAGGAAACAGAAAATTGACATCTTTCAGAGCCTTTTGAACACAAGACAGAAAACAGCAGGAGAAGAAGGGTGGAAAGTTTATACAGAAATTACTTCTGAGAAAATGACACCAGGAAAACGAGAAACATATTTCCTCAGTGGAGCAAGGATTTGAATTTGCAGAGGACACATTGCGAGCACACCAATTTTTGCAGGCGGCAAGGAAGAAAATTATGCATTTCCTGAAAAGAGAATAAAAACAAACAAGAAGTCTCTCTGCAACTTGAGTGAGAGTAATCTAAAAGCAACCATGAAAATAAGACCTAGTTGTGAATTCCTCGTGGAGCCGGGGATAGGGAGGAACGGACAGCTGAGTCCAATCAGCCTGTCCAGGGCTCTCGTGCTCCTCCTGTCACGGGCTGCTACTTGATGTCTCTTATCATCTGCATCGGCCCCATCGAGACGAGCTGTGTTCTTAATGAGCTGATATATGAGACAGTGATAGCTGCAGCTTAAAGCTAATATTGTACCTTCAGAAACGCGATTTTTCAAGCTGAACAAATGGCCTCTGAAGCTTCTGGTGACTTGGAGTAACGGATGATATGTCTGAAGGCATTTTTTTTTTAGGTGCATGTGTAGAAATGGCATGATATTAAATGAGTTCTGGTGTGAGCGGCAGGTATGCTACTGAGGCACCGCAGACCTCATGCAGACAGGTTGACCTAGTGTCCCAATGGATTTCCATGCCTTGCCTTGGGATGAGCATCGCTCCGTGTTTGGGGACATGTCCCACTGCTGCCCTCTTTGAAAGACATATGGGTACAGGGACCACAGGAGGGCTTGGGAAATGGGTAATGCCACGCGTATCCCAGCTTCTTGAACTGCTACTTGAAGTCAATAATTGGCCTTCAAAGGAGCCACCTCTTCTGATTTGCATCTGTGCAGAAATATTTCAGTACCTATTTTTGGGTGGACTCCCTCCAGGTGTCCGCCTCCCTCCCAGAGCATCCAGCCCTAGCGTGAGCATCTCCACCAGACCAGAGCGGCCTTCCCAAATTGGGTATCCCTGGAGCAAATGTGGATTTTAACTCTTCTGGAGCCCTTGTTTCTGAGCTCATGGATGCAGGAACTTCTCCCATCCTGCCCTAAAATATTTGAGCTGTGTGTGTGAAGGATTACAGACTAGTGAATATTTCCTTCACCCGGGTGGCGGAGCAAACACGACCAAAAAAACCTTTTGTGAGACAGTTGCAATGCAGGGCCTACTCGAGAGGCACAGCATTATGGACACAGTTAATTTCCTTCCAATGCACAAAGTTATTATAGCACTGGGTTTGAACAACATTAGGAAAATGATGCAATGGATACAACAAAAGCTGCAGTTATCCTGAAGGGATTTCAATGTAATAATATTCAGGCCGACATAATCAACAGAATCTCTGAATTGTTCAAGTTTCAGCCAGCATTGGCAATTAGGAAATCTTACCAAGAAATGTAACTTAACTCCTTATTAGCACTTGGATCTCTATCAGGAACACTGAAAAAAAAAAAATTTAAAAAAAATATCCAAGAGCATTTTTCAAATTAGCAGCCTTGAGGGCAATATAATATAAGTTCAGCCAGAGCAAATCGAGTAGGAATAGTTAATTTAGCTCTAGGAAACTTAAGAATCCCTCATCTCCTCATCAGCAGTAACTTGCTTGTTAAAGGAAGACAAATGAAAATGTTAATCAGCAAAGGTTCACACTGGGGGATTGCTTGGAACGAATCACTCTTACCCGGCAGCCCTGGCGAGGTCATGCGTGTGTAACTGGCTCTGCTGATTTAAAAATGCTCCGAGCTGGGGAAATTTGACTTTAAAAGACCTGTGTCACAGCCTGCTTGGCAGAGAGGATTTGTCCTATCGGGACACGATAGCTCCAGAATAGAGACCAGGGCTCATGGTGCTGGCAATGATCTGAGAATTATTTTTATTACTATATTTTTTACCCAGCTCTTGGTTAGGATTGATGAATATGCCCCATGTTGGATTTGACAGTGGGCCCTCGAGGGGTTTCGGCTGTGCCGAGAGCATGTTGTGCATCTCGGGGAAGGGGAGGCAATGCCCTCAGGGGGGACAGGCACATGGCCAAGTAAACAAGTCTAAGGAATTGTAGGACATTTAAAATTTTGTTAGTTTTTTTTCTCTTTTTTTTCTTTTTTTTT
>VYZM01017854.1:712859-813888 GCA_013398915.1 Dromas ardeola | reverse complement strand
TTTTTTTTTAACAGAAGAAAAAATTCTGGCTAGTTATATGGACCATAGATTTAAAAATAGCTGGGTTCCTTCCTGTCTGAGGTAGAGAGAAAGATATAAGCCTGATTTATTGGTTGTCCAGTAGACTTTATATTCAATTTCCTCTTGTCACATTCCTATCAAGTAACTGCACGAGTGTAGCAGAGACAGGGTGAGCCTTTACAGAATAAATACATTCATTTACATGATGAATACCTATATTCACATGAATAAAAGTCCCTCTTCAAACACTCAAACAAATAAATACTGGCCAAACATTGTTAGCAAAAAAAATGGTGAAGAAAAGCCACTGAACACACTGGAATTCAGATGCAGGTTGGAGTTAGCAAGCATATTTGTGAATACACTTTCCTAGGATGTGGATATGGGATGCACTGAAATGAATGTCCTGCCACATCCCATGTAATGAGGGACAAATCCTGCTTTCTGGGACACAGCCACATCTTCCCTTTGCCTCCTTTTTGCCTTGCGATGCCCGTGGAGGCTGATGCTGCACAAGGATAACTCAGACCAGCGGAGCACCCCACGCGTCTGCGCTGCCCAGAGAGGGGTCCTGGGGGAGGAAAACCTCCTGGTGGGTTTTTGCCTGGGTGCAAGCACAGGGCTGGCTAAGCCAGACTTGCTCACAAACAAGCCTGAGAAAGGAAAAAGAGAAAGAAATGCAAAAAAATGAAATAAACCGGTGCAGTTATTAAGCTTCTCTGCAATCTGGCATCATGGTTTGAGCCAAGGTTTGCTAAACTTCTGCTGGGATGAACACAGAAGTGTGTTTCCCTTGTGGGCTGCTTCCACTGAGAGTAAAGGTTTGTTTCATGTTCAGATGGTCCAAGTGTTTCTACTTGGGTCATCAAGCAGAAACAACACTGAGAACTCCATTTTACGTTTCCATGGGTTCCAGTAGCTGGCTAAAGCTTCCATAAACCTTGCATTACACATATAAATAGCTATTATTTACCACTTCCATCATGTGTAAAAAAATTTCTTCTTTTCAGAGAAAACTTGGCCTTCTGAAAATCGGTTTATGAACTCACATGTATTTATGGAACCGGGACAGAGAACTGTCAAGAAACGTTCTCAGGAAGATGGATGCAATCCTGTCTCCAGGGAAAAAATTAGGAACTGAACCAAGGAAAAACACTCTGGAAAACTTCACATCAAACAAGAAAAGGAAGGAGTGAGAAGAAATGAAACACATTTAAGATTATGAGAAGGGGTTTAGTTAATGTCTGAGTTTTGTCTGATGCCCTGGTGGTGCCAGTCAGTGAAATCAGCGTGGTGGCACCCAAGCCAAGCTCAGGATACAGCCCAGCGCAAGGCTCATTGCAATGGTCAGTCCAGGGCAGCGAAACGTATCCAGCTTGATTTGCTCTTTTGAATTCAAAAATACTTTCCCTGTGTTGTATTAAATATAAACAAAGCATTCACTTAGATTGCATATTCTTCTGTACAAGTATGTTATTTTAATTTCCCCCAAGAGCTAAAAAAAGAAACTACTTTTTCTTTTTTTTTATTTGATATACATAATGTAGGCTGGCAGTATTAGCGTAAGTGTTTTCTATTCATGGTTTTCTGAAACTTTCTATTAGAAGTCTTTGAAATCGAACACCCTTCTTTTTATCATATATTACTTCCTCCCCTGGAACTATTCCGCCTCTGTGCAGCGATCCCATTAGGCTTTTAACTTTCACATGAAAAAAAAAACAACCTGTGATAAAAATGTATTGATGTTTGAACACCATCCAAAATAGTCAACTTCAAAAACAACACACAGACACACAAATTTTTGTGAATGGAAAATGGGAGCTTGATTTACTGGGAGGGGAAAAAGCTTTTGCATGGGCAGTTACTATATTTAATGGACCATCTATTGACTTTGGGATTATCCGATACCACTGGTGTTTGCTCCAGCATTTAAGACAAAATTTCCAAGAGAGTGGACCATGGGTTTACACAAACCACAAGTGACACAAGTGATCTGTAGGCTTGATGTTGTCTGTGGAATTGTTTATTCTTGCAGCAGTCAAAGAGTCCAGGATGGCTGTGGTTCTAGTCGCAAACTTAGGGATGGCATCAAAGAGGAAAAAATAGATTTGAAAGACTTAAAGCTATTGTACACAGTTAAGCAAATGAGAAGATGACCTTAAATGGATCATTTTGGTGTTCAAAACACTACATTGGGTTAAATTTTATCAAAACTTTCTTTTCAGTCCCACCCAGGTCCCTTCTTTTACCATCAGTAAGTATTTCAATAGACTCAGAATATCCTCTTTGACCAGCGTTTTCCACATTTATGAGATAAACTGATTTAATAATAACAGCAATGTTGTAAAGCCAAGGACATCGATCTGATCCATCTGAAATCAGTCAGCTCCTCACCCAGACTGTTGTGCATCCTAAAGGACTGGGTTAAGTGTTTGGGATGTAAAAGAAATCTCCCAGTCAATAGGACAGAGAGGAGGAAAGACAGAGGACTCAAAATGCCCAGGCAGAATTACCTTAGTACATATTTGTTATTGTGGTACACAGTGTTATGGCTTGAAGGATCATCTACACATCTGAAATGATAATTGCAGAGGACATATGTTATCCTGGGTTGAGACTCTTCATTTCCAGGCCCAGATGTATAAATGCCAAATTTCTGCTAAGGGTGATGACCCCGCTAAGACCCAAGGCATGTTTAAGACCCAAGGCATGTTTAAGACCCATTTACCCCTCTCATTGCATCCTCAGTTCACCTGATTTACGAATGTCCAAGTTGGCTTTTGGTCTGCTGGAGTTCAGTACTTACCACGGGACTTCACGCCAGGACAGCAGATTGCTCTCGCCTACTCCTGTCGTAATATGGCCATAGTATTTTAACTTGATGCTGCATGACTAGTTGATATTCACCAACCAGGACATATTGGCCAGGTAAGTCCCGCGATACTGCAGGCTTTCCAGTCTTTTCCTGGACTGGAAACACATCCAAACACCGCCTGGAGAAGTACATGAAATCCTGTTAATTTAACACTTCCCTTTCATGCATATGACATCCACACCTGCAACAAAAACCATGCAAACACTTTCAGCGATAATTTAGAGAAAAACCAAGTTCAGGAACCTCAGAAGGGATTTCATTAAAATCAAACAAACTGCTAGTGCTTGACATAATTAAGGGTGTTTGATTTGGCTCTCGGGCAATGAAACAGCTACGCACAGAAAAGTGGTTGCAGCTTTTGTCCTAACAAATATGAAGCATCATTATTCTCTACCAGCTCGGTACCAATCCTCTTCTGTTAAAATCTTTCAAACATTTCTTATTTTTCACTTCTCCTGGCACTGTAAAGCAAAAGAAATGTTTGGCAGGTATTAATTTTGAAAACAAATGGTAGATTTTCAGATCAGCCGCTGAGGAGAAAGCAGAAAAAAAGAAAATTACAGGTTGTTTTAATTGCAAATTGGGAATTTTATAAACAAAATACACACACGTATCATTTGTAATCATGATCCAGGCCAGAGCAATAATTATGATAAATCCTTTGTCAACCCTACCAAGAAGTCTTTTATGAAGTAGTAGGAAATTAATTCACATTCTAGACAATGGTTCAATAAAATGCTTTCCAGCTTCTCTGACATATGTAATTCCACATGGGCTGCAATCAGATGTTCCCCAAATCACACTTTTTCGTTGCTTAACTCCTTGACAGTTTAACATAAACAAGCACTGAATTCATTAAGCTGCATTTTTTAAGCTTTTTAATTAACTGAAACAGCTGAAGCTCGAATCTTCAAACACATGTTAAAGGCTTAATTTTCAAGACACAAACCACTGTAAGACCTGCAGTTTATTAACATTTGAGGTGTTCAGCAGAGCTGTTGTTCTTCATGGTTCTGCGAAATGTAGACTTTCAATATTTTATCATGAAATAATTAACAAAACAAGAAAATGTATCATTTTTATAGTGAAAGGCGTTATTGCTTTGATTTGGAAGCAGAACCTTTTTGACTATGAGCTCCCTGATTACTTTGTCTAATCTTACCGCACTATCTTCATTGCTCCATTATATGTTCTGTGGCTCCCTAAAGAGCATGTACGTAAGCACTATTCCTCAAAAAACAGGGACGTCCCTGCTCTTTGTGGTTCATGCCACGTTCAAGAGACAGTCCAGTCAGTGTTCTGGATGCAGTCTTGACCCCTTTAACCCATTAAAGTCTTTTAATCTTTGCTATGACTTGGGAAATGTGCTTCTGGAAGCAACTAGGCTTTAATCCTTCTACAGTCTTAAATACATGTTATTTCACAGTGAGAATTGAGTAGGTCAGGAGACTGATATTATGGCATCATCCCTTGGACCTGTATGATCCTTGCTTGCAGCCAGGTGAGACCACAGAAATGACCTGAACACCATAGATATTTGGTTGCTCCAAAGGTGTTTTTAAATTCAACCACTTGGAACTTGATATAACCACCTTTTAATTCTTAAATGAAAGTAACCACGGCAACAACATTACTTTAAGCAGGGGCAGACACAGCATCTATATGACCTGAGGACCACATGGCCATGGCATCACGACAAAGATATGTATCGGAACTAATGGAGGAGAGAAAGCCCTTTTAGCTCTTTTTGTCCCACCAGTAATTACTATATGATGCAGTCCATTTTAGGAGGCATTGCCATTTTAGGAGGCATTGAACTGAGCCATGGTGGGACTTGAGTCGCTCAGCATGGATGATGAGTTGAGCGCCTCATCTTTCAGATGAGATAAATCTGACATGGGCACCAGGTGCTCTGTCCTGCTGGCTGGTTTACGTGTGAAATGTGAAGAGAGGAGGAAATGACGGGAGGTAAAGCACCATCAGCAAAACTTTCACGTGGGTTTTGTTCCCAGGAAACCACTTCCTCTGTTTGTACGGGCTGGAACGGGGATGGGACTGCATGGGGACTCTCGCTCTCAGCTAATTTAGCCAAGCCAGAAAAGCCATGGCACCCAACTAAAATTAAAGGAGGTATTTTTTTATTATTTGTTTGTCTGGATTCTGCTGTCATGGTGTTTTTGTTGCATGGGAATTTCCCCTCTCTTCTTTTTCCTTTCCTTCCCTCCTTTATTTTTTTTTTTCCTACCAAAACCGATGACAGTGAAGTAAATTTTCAAGAGTGAGTTCGAAATAGAGAAAAAACCTCGACTCTTGTAAATGGGGAAACAACACATGGATTTACACCAGGGAGGAGCACAGTAATGCACAATTTCACTAACATTTGGATAAATGACACGGTTCCCTAGGGATCACTGATCTCATAGAAAGCTTACCTACTGAGGGTGGGGCACCAACCAAAGTTAAAAAGCACAGTAACTTTCTGGCAAAATGACATTATCCTGTGCTCAGGTAAAAATGCACCTATATCAATGTATATTAATATCTAGTAATGGTTGGAAGGTTGCTTTTCTTTCCATTTTTTAAAATAAAAGTATCTCTAGTGGGAGAAGATGAAGAGAGATCCATGCAGTCCCGGTGATATTTGATTTCCCACACCACCATGAACAGTATTTCTCATGCTGAGCACTTTCATGAGCTTGTTTTTCCCTTGGCCAACCACTTTTCCATGCCTCCAAGGGAACGGATAACAGAGGGGCTCAATTTGATACTACAACCTGATTATTGCCATTTCAGGTTCTGCAGTAAGGCACATCCCTCCTGATACAAAACTCTTTTTAAACAAATACATACCACCACGATGCTACAGAGGAAAAAACTGACTGTCACCACATTGCGATGACACGAAGACCACAGAAGCCAAAGGAAAAGAAACCTATTATTGGCTTTATTTTCTACATGTAGGCAATGGTGGAGTAAAGACTCCAAGTATATGCTTAACTGTAAGCCTAAGAGTGGTTACTTTGAAATTAGAAAGATTTCAGTTTATTGTTAAATTTTTGCATCTGCTTACAGGCTTTGCAAAGTCAGCACTTCTGTGCCACTGCAGAGGCAGTACTGGAGTACTTTTGTATAACAGAGTGGGAAAATGAAGCTTAGGGTGAGCTGGATCCATGCACTGTATCACAATTTGGTGTGCAGTTAATTAGTATTAATAAATTTTCCATTGTGGAGAAGGCCTTGATGAAAAAGCTCCGTTCACCCCAGAACATCTGCAATGGAAAACGTATGGGCAACCAGGTTTAAAGTGGATTCTCTGAATATGAGGAGGTTCTTATAAACCCCACATGATTAAAAAGAAAGAAGTGAAAATTGTTTAAATACACTAGAGCAACGCTCGTTATCATAAAAATCCTCCAATGCAGAGGAAGGTTCCAGTTGTTTCTGAATGAAAAGAGAAGCACTTTTATGGGTGACCTTCCAGCAGCCTTGCTTTAGTTCCCACTGTCACCCACAAATAAAGCATTTTTAAACCAGTAAAAATCCTTGGTTTTGCCCACAGACAGATGTTTGTAAAAGCTTCAGGTTGCCTCAGTCTATAGCACCTTTGTGACAAGAGCAGTTTCAAGGGTCAGCTTGGGGACGACTGGATGCCCTTGTCTTCAGGGGTGAAAACTTGGGTTGGTTCATGGGGAGTAGAGCAGGTGGGTTGCCGTTCCTGTGGCATCTCCAAAACAGAAACTGGTGGAGGCTGTAGGAAGAGGAGGAGAGAAAAGAAAGTAATTTTATGGGTCTGTAACCAGTGAATTTGATAAAAAAAACCCCAGTAATTGCGGGTGGAAAGCTTTCATCTGTGATCGGGGGTCTTGCTCTGTAAAACCTCAGTCTAGCTGATAATGCCCCTACAATGCATCAGGAAGGTGAAGAGGAGAAATAATCCTTAAATATAGCAGGAAGCTCATAAATAAGAAGTGCACGAAAAGGTGTCCCAGAAGCCTCATGTCCCAAGATGCGTCTGGAAATTCGCAGTGTGGAGCTGGTGTCTTGGCAGGACGTGGAGCCACCGAGGTGCTGCCGAGGGCTGGGAACGGCTGGCTTTCCGCGCTGACCAAGCATCCAGCCCCCGGGGCGGTGGTGTGTCTCAGCACAAAAAGCTCCTGGAGTGGGAAAGGGGGTGGCGGTGGCATGGCGTCACCTGCCAGCTTGCAAAAAAACAAAACGGAGCCAAGCCGCATCCCGCAGCTGAAGGCTTAGCGAGGTTAGTCACCAGCGACTGGAGCATCCCAAAATAAACACATATGTGTTTTTTTGTTCCTTGGTTTGTCGGTCATACCCCATGTGCAGGGACAGGCTGGAACAACCTCCCTGGAGCCCCCCAGGATTTGTTTTGGAGTTAGAAGTAAGACCTTAAGTCAACCAGGAACTCTTGGAAAAAGCCATGCTAGGAAAGACACGGGCAAATTGTGAGAGCAACCACAGCTTGCTTCGATTGGGACAGCTGGGGAAGGTGCTGTTGAAGGGAAGATCAGGACTTGAGGTTGTATCTGAGAACAGCGCTGGCGAGCGCAGGGCAAAGCAGCTGCTTAAACTGCTGCTGCCCTGTTCTGTACCACCCTTCCTCCTTCTGCTCCTCTCCATAGGGATGCTTGCTAGCAAGAGACCAGAGGACAACTGCCAACAACTCTTTTTAGAGGACAATTAATTTTAACCTCCTTTTCTGTTTAGGAATATTGCCAGGCCAATTACTATGCTCTCAAAGTGCATTTGAGCAAACCAATTCATGAAATGCTTCTTCGGGTATTTTGATGAATGTCCTGATTGCAGACAGATAAGCACAGTGGAGCTGTTTATGTTGCTCAACTGGATGAATGTGGGGCATTTCTGGTGCGAATAGTTGCACTTCAGAGCATAGGATTTTATTTCCCTGAAAATGTGCTGATGTAATGTAGAAATCTTCATCCCACAAACATTTGCTCTGGTGGAGTCCAAAGCAAAGTGGTTGCTTGCGATGGCAGAGCAGCCCTGGAAGCCAAAGGTGACGGTAGCACTGCTGTCAAGGGAGAGTTTGCAATGCACGAAGCTTAGCTCCTGCTCCAGACCTGCCCCAGGGCTCCGGCATTGTCATCCCATCCCACTCCCAGCACCGTTTCCCTTGTTTCTTCACCGTCATGTGGAAGAAGAGCCCCTCATCCTCGGAACGGCAAAATTTGGTTTGCCTCCACTTCATTCCTCATTTTCCACAGTGTGCTTAGTACTGATGTGCAGAGGCACTGATAAAATTTAAAGATTAGAAAGCAAAGACTGCCAAGGAGACTTTGTCTGTGCTGTTGCTGGAGATGGCCCTGACCTTCCCCACCGCCTGCACCCCCTTCCCACAGACAGGCTGAACTTCTCCCCTCAGAGCAGTTTCGGTTTTGTCACTCATTGTCTGCAGATCACTTTGGGAGAAAAAAATCCCCATGATGCTGAGCCTGAAATTCAGAAAAGGTTTAAAAGACTCTACTTGCTTTAAAGAAAACAAAATTTCACGCAACTTTTTGCTCTGTTGTGTCACCCCCGTAGGCTAGAAGCATCCTGGGTGAGGCTGCTTTAGCGAGGTCTTGTGGTTTTGCTAAGAACAACAGACACGGGATAGTTACACAAATAGGCCCTGACCTTCATCTCTGCCGGATCTCCCGGTGCATCTGAGAGGTTTGGATCAGGACCAGTGCCGTGGCGCAGGCTGAGGTCCTCTTGTGCAAGATGAGGATGGGGTTTGTCACTTGACTGTGTGCCGCTTGTAGTTCTGCGGGTATTTTGATAAGAAGATGCTTGGTAGGAGTTTTTGTTGTCTGAATTTACACATCGACAAGAATAAGGAGAAAGCAAAGAACATTTCTGAGCTCTCATTAATTATTTATTAATACTTATTAATAATGACTCTTTCTAGAGGAAGAAAGTGTTTTGGACAAAAGATAATAGGTAGAAAAGCTCCAAGCAGGCTTGGTTTGCCTGCTTAGGTTCTCTTTCAGCTAGGGCTTTCTCCACTTAGCCATGAAAATGCAGGTGGTGGGCGTTATTTTTGTGTTCAGGAAGAAAATAGATATCAATTATACAACTATAGGCCTGATCGAATCCACTGAAGTCACCAAAGCCACAGACGTCACCAAATCCCCCTCTAATTATTTTCTGAAGAGAGGTCCATAACACAATCTCCAAGTGCAATCCAAGCTTTGGGTGTTGAAGCTGCATCTGCTTCAAATTATGGACAGGCATTTTGCTTTTTCTTGCATGTTGGTTCAAACAAACATCGTAAGGACTTTTGCACTGAAGAAAAATAATGAAGAAGGACTAAATAAAGTGAGGGGAAGGAGAAAATATTTAATCAGGCTGAAAAGCAAAATCAAGCATTGCCTTTCTACATGACTTTTTAGTGGCTACAGCTTTCAAAGTGTCTTCTGAAAAGAAAGTGAAACCACCAGTATGCCCCAAAAATCAAGGACAGTTGATAAGTGACTGCAGCTTCAAATTGTAAAATATTTTGGGGAGATGATGACTTCTTTGTCTCACACATAGACCCTAAGAAGCATTTAGAGTGTCCCAGAAATTTTTACCTTCATTAAGAAACCATATGCCTTACTGGAGCAGTTTTGCAAAACCGCGAATAAAATGTAATGAGTTCAGCATTTTCATATCATTCTAATTTTCTTAGCTGATATTTGAGATAAAAGACAAAGCCTGCCTTGGTTTCAGTTCAGAGGACGTTCAGTACTATGGCTTCACTTTTCTGAAATACTGATCAAAGCGGAGCTGTGAAATCTTACTATCCCATTGCTAACTGCACTGTTGACTTTGTGCATACTTCCAAAATCCCTGCTTCCCCTTAGACCTTTTGACCACCTTATTAAAAGAAAAAAAGGCAAGATATTTGCATTTGGTACTGTTCAGTACTTTCTTGCTAGAAACAGTCCTACTAGGGAGCTGAAACATGATTTTCCTGTTCTATAATTAAAAGAATAAACCTTTTCCATGGTACCTCCAAGCTTGCTCTGCTCTGAAACATGTGTGATATCATTTTGCCTACTGTGAGGGATGCAGTTCATTAACCTTGGAGACACCCCCCCTCATCAAAGAAAGGAGGAAAACGACTCACGAGTTTTCCTCTCAGATTCTCTGATTATATTAATCCCAGAAGATCTGAACTTCATTTTCTTCCCATCTGGGATAAGAATCCAGCAGGGAGAAGTTCAGGGTACCCAAATGTTTCCATAACTGTCTCAGATAACCTCATGCGTTTCAGCTCGGCAGCTGTGTAACCAAGCGCGGCGGCGTGGGGCTCCCCATCAGGTCCAACCCATCCCTGTCCCTTGGCTCTCCTGGGAGAAGGACTGTCTGTGGGGGGGCTGAAGAGTATTGGAACACCTCACCCATCACCCGATGCCAGCTGTGTGCAGATACTTCATTTCACGTTTTTTTTCCCAAAAGGAGCCTTCTCCCTCTGTAATTTAGTTTTTAAATAAATAAAGAAAGGACATGTGCTGTTGGCGGGGTGACGCAGAGTCAGGCACGGTGAAAAAGGGTCTGTGAAAGTGGCTTTCAGGCAAGCTTGCTGTCAGGGAAGGGACCAGTGGGACCAGTTAAACAGTGGGTGGTTTGAGGTGACGCTAGAAGGATGCTACTACTCTTGGGATGGTTTTATGCAGTGGCCCTGGGAATTGCAGACCTACAGGAAACTGTAATTTTCATTTGAGCAAATTTAACATCCTGCCGACACCCTCATGGGTGGGAGTGATGATACAGGAGTCTGCGAGTCGTCTCAGGCGCTGGGTGTCAATGCCAGACAGCACCCATGAACGCTGCATGGGGTCTGAGGCTGCAGATGGAGCATCTGCACTAAACCTCTGGGCACACGGGCATCTGCACCCATAGCCGGGCACTCGGCTCCGCACGTGTGCAGCGGGTGACTGGGGGAGCTGACACTGTGTTCAACTTGTTTCTGTGGTCTCTGAACATCAACCTTGAAGTCAATCTTCTTTTCTGGAGGAAAAAATAGTAGTTTTGACATTCCAAGAAATCCCAAAAGGAAAAATACTGAAAATTAAATGGGTTGGTCTTCATCCAACTCTCTTACTCATGGGAGATAAATGATTTTGTATGCTAATGACCGTTCCCTCAAATCTCTGACATTTTCTTACAATGTACTTAAGTACAGTTTGTTTTGCTTTCTGTCTCCACAACAATTACAAAGATTTATATTTTATTGCTCCGGTTATGTTTGCCAGGACCACACTTCCTTTCCTTTTTAAAGGCACAGCGATATTGTCTGGTACGGCACATAGCAGAGGTTTCTGAATAGCTAAAATGAAAATAAACAAGGCTGAACTTATCTTCTGGAAGAGGGCAGACACTTTCGCTAGGCACAGTGAAGCCAATAAAGGCTTCTGGCTCTTTTCTCCTCGACAGATCAGTACACACAGAATCAGCAGCAGTTCATAAGCAAGACAACTCTGTCACCTTTTGTGATAACTTAAAATTAATTCCCCCTTCTAATGTGATTATGAACAGCTAAAACCTGCCACCTTTCAAGGCTGTTCTGGTGGTAAAGGCTAATTTCTCCCGTCTACTGTTTGGCAAAGGGGACGCATGTGCTTCGTGGAGGAGGAACACCCGTGTTGGTGCAAGCTGGTGGAAGAACAAAGTCCCACTGTATCCAGGGGCAGGTAGCACAAACGATGACTGTTCCCAGTGACACCTTTCCCTGCCTCCTCCACCCGTCTCCCAGTGCTCCGTGTGACTCAGATCTCCATTGAGGAGGACCGATGGGTGGAGGAGAGCTTTAGTTCACAGCCTCCCTGCTCACTTTGTCAACCGGGATGCTGGTGCTAAATTAGCATTGCTGGGTTAAGTCTGCAGGGAATGGAGCTGAGGTCACAATGTTTCAGACTGGAAACCAGATAATCCTGGGCTGCAATGGCGCTTTGCCCACGGTTGTCTGAGGAGCCTTTTCCGTCGCGCTGTCTCTGCCACATCTGAGCAGCTCAGCACCACGAGAGGTGCTGAGCCCCCGCGATGCCGCTGTGGCACCCCACTGCCTGCCACTAATTAGTCCTCTGCTGCGCTCTCATTATTTTATACCCCATGTTTTTTGTTTTAAAAGCATAATCCTCTTGTAGCCCCGCCGGCATGGCAGATAGCAGGGTGGTCGAAGAAGTCCTGCTCCACCAACCGGGACCAGCTGCCCGAGATGTGGGCAGTGACCGTGGGAGCGTTGCTAGTCCTCTGCAACGCAAACCTCGTGAGGGGTGGCCGTGCGCGTGTGAATCGGCTTCACGGCTTGGTTCCAGCCAAAAACGGGCTGCTAACGATGACCTCACGGCAGGTCGGATCCAGTCTTGTTTTTACAGACAGAGGGAGAATCCACTGATTGTGGCTTTCTTGGGAATCGTTTGCAGGCCATGAGTAATGTGGACCACAAGATGAAAAAAAAAATTAAAAAGGAGTCTTAAAAAAGAAAGAAGAAAAGACAGTAGAGTCAGTGTTTTCCACTATGTGCTATGAACATCTTGAACAACTCTGTTACCAAAAGGCTCCGTTCAAGTAAGCTGAACCAGTTTGGAAATGGAAAACTTTGTGAAAAACGGTGTCCACGGATACCCCTCTTTCAGGATCATAACCATTTGCATGGGTTTCATCAGAAAAATGCAAAGTGGCAGTGATTGCGGTCTGTGACAAAGATTTCCCCCCTCATTTAAACAGTTTAAAGTACTGCACAAGCATTGGCAGTAGTTGGGAAACTTTCATAGCTAGCTGCAGCTCTTCCTAATTTCATAATTATCCCTGTTTGAAATGTACACTATTTAGGCTAAGGAATGTGCATTGTATATCTTATAGTCAATAAAAGGATTTATCATCATTTTCTCTATAGATTGTAATGATGGACTCAGACCCAGAAATTCAGGTTTCGATTCCTGACCCCTTCCTTAGGCTTCCTGACCCCTTCCTTAGGCTTCCTGTATGACCTTGGGAAAGTCTTGTTGTGCTTCTGTTTATCACTCAATAGTTTGGGAAAAGGAAATAAGAACACAGGATATTCTTTTGTGGGATGCAAAGGACAGCTTTTTGCCGAAATTTGAATGAGAAAAAATGCTGATCACTTCCACAGCTGATGAAAGAGGAGAGGGATGCCATGAAGAATGTTGTCAAAACTTCAATAATTTCCAGTGGTTGTAAAGATATTTTGGTTTTCTCACCACTAGTCAGTCTTCTCCTGCCGTTTGTTCATGGTGTCTTCCAGCAATTCCTTGTGCAGCGCTCATCGTCTTCATCTGGTGCCAGCTGAAATACGCAGCCATAATAATGATATTTTATTTCAAAGCTTCTTTCTCTGCTCATGGCCAGAATGTCTGAGTATCTTCCACTGCCTTTCTGCTGCTGCTGCTGCTAATAATAATAATAATAATGATGATAAAAAGGCAAATTGCAGAAGTGTCCTCAGCTTGTGTTCAGTCTAAGCACTGCTCATTTGAGCGGGTTTTGGGAGCGGGATAGCGGATCTGCCTAGTCGGATTCCCTCTGCAGGTCAAGGTGCGTTGCGGACAGACCCCACCAGCCCCACAGACTTGACTTAGTGGGGGGGCTCGGGGGGCTCCAGCCCCACTGGCACAACATACGATGGTGTGTGGCCCCCTGTGATGTGGCTGTGGCTTCCGTTCCCCGTCCTCCCCCTCGGTGGGAGTGTGGCCAGGCCACCAGTGTGGGCAGCGTTGCCATTTAAAAGAACAATAAAGGCTGAGCTCCTATTCCCAAAGGGAAAATGTAAATTGTAAGATCTTTCCTAAAAATATGGATTATGAAAGTGCATCCATTTCTATTGTTTTGGTGAAACATTGTGTTAACTGAACTTAATCAAACGCACATTATTTGTCTCTATGGGTGAAATTCTCTGGCCCATGTGACCGAGGTCAAATCAGATGATCTAATGGTCCCTTTGGCCTTAAAATTCTCTGAAACAATGAAACATGGGTTTCATTAATGTAGCTAGACATTTGGTAGAATGAAATATGAGCCACACATATCCTAATAATACATCTTTCAGATTCCTATGGCGTTTGTCCATCTTTCTGCCAGACTGCAGTTTGTGGAGTGAAGCAGGGCCCTGATCTCTCTCCTTTGGGAATGAACTCCTCCTGACCCAGCTTTCACTATTGAAAGGCAGATGCATGCATGCTCTTGCAGGCCATTTGACCATCCAAAACCAAGTCTCTGGGGAACCTCAATCTCCTTTTCTCTCCTTTCAGTCACGGACAGTAAAACTCCAGCTGCCCATGATATACATCGCGTCAAAAACCAGACCAAAGTCACCTTCTGCTCCTGAGGCTTTAATTTCTCCATTCTCTGTGATGTCTTGCTTTGACATCAAGACAAGATGATTCCTGGAAATACAGTTATTATGTACCCACTTGCACCTAGTGAAGCACTGCTGGCTTGTCCCATATCCATACCTTCTGCAGAACAAGACCTTTGTGCTTCTCCTGGTTCATCACTGAAGAAGGCAAGGAGAACAGAAGGAAGTTAGAGCTTGGCAGACGTGGGGTTAAGCGTGAAGGCATTCAGCAGTGAATGCTACCAGCAACAGATGGCACCAGGGGACATTGCAGCCGTCACCTCAGGGCTGCATGCAGCTACATCCGCATGAATCAGGCTTCATCGTCCAACTCCATCCCTTTCTGACCTCCTTGCTTAATGCCTGTGGATGCACACAGCCACTGTGGAGAGTGTTCCAGCCTCCAGGAGTCGTCTAATTTGTGTGAAAGACCAAGGGAAAAACAAAAAAAGGCTGCAGAAGGATCTCATTGCAAAAACCAGCCCCCCTGCCCGGGCTGGGGCAGGCTGCGATTACAGACAATACCTTCCATATTTCTCAAAGGGAAGTGATATATCCTTCCCAAGGCAGGCCCATGACGGCTGTCATGCTTTGTGGCTGCACTGGGTATGCGATGATGTCATTTCAGAGAAGCAATCAAAGATTGGCTTCAGTTTGAGGAGGTTTAGTTGTTTTGGTGTTTTTTAAACTTTGCCTTCATTTCCTTTTTTTTTTTTTTTCACATTCAAAATTCACCCAGAGATGTTTCCAAACCAAGTCTCTCTCTAAGAGCCTTCCTTCCCCGCTCCTTCTTTCCCCGTTGTCCCGTGCTGGCGCCGGGCGCTGGATCCTTACTGGGAAATGGGCAGGTCGCACAGTTTACTGTCAGCCACAGAGACCTCTTTGGCCACCGCGTGAATCACTCTGGAGAGAGTCTCATTTTCTGCACCACCTCCTGAAATGTCAGAGAAAAATAAAACCCACTGTGTGACTGTAATGAGGCATATTCTGGTCTTGTTTATTTTGTAGGCAAACAGCCACTACCAGCAAGCAGCGTTAGCTGTAGGTTCCAAAAAAATCTCCTTTACCAAGGATATTGTATGTGAAGGAGAACTGCCAGATTCTCCAGGCTGGAATGTCTGTTTTCCAGGGAACGGGCTTTTTTGGCGCATCTTGAGCAATCCAGAGTCAGATGGCAACCAAGTGAGCAATACAAAGACCCCACGCCAGCGAGACGAATGTCACCACTGCGAGGGGGGGAAATCGGATGTAAGATGAGTCCTGAATCTCTGCCCCTCTCCCCAAACTCGTTAACCTTACCCTGAAGGAAGAACTGACCCCGTCTTGGCCCGGTGCCCAAACCCATTTTGGCTTATCACTCAGCCAAGCCGGTCAGTCAACACCGGGAGTTTCCATCTCCGAGGATGGGCTGCAGGAAGCCAAAATCTGTCACTTCTTTCCTCTGCCTCATTAGACCCTGCCTTTCACAGGATACTGAAATCAAGGCCCCGTGTGCTCGCGGACAGATAAATCGTTTCAGACCACCAAATAATGGAAATCCAAACACAAGTGCCCATCTGTGGGTCTTATGTTTTCACATTCTCCGGTAAAATTTTACGAGGCGGTAAGTGCAATAATTAAGAAAAGGTTTTAAAAAAGCACCAACTAACTTCTGAAAAGGGCTCTTGGGTGCAAGTACATCATCATAAGCATGGTTTGCTGAGCCTCAGCAATACGCTCTTAATATTGGGAAGAGCTTTGGATGGGGACAGCAGGACCGCTGCAAAAGGAAGGCATCTTCCATCTCACCCATGTTGTTTGGAGCACTTTGATTAATGAGTTTCTGTAATTCAGTGCCCAACTTTTTTAAGGTAGGACCTGATGTTTAGCCACCAAAACCGATTCACAACTTTCTAACTGGAATTGGCAAGATCTCCAAAAAGATAAATACCCTTGAGTATGTTTAATTGACTTTTGTAGGAAGTCACGAGGCTGAGGTGCTTTGTTTAGGTGGACTTGCCTTCACCAGTTGATGAAGCATTTGGCCCCACATTAAATGATCAGATCATACCAGGTCTGAACGAAGCATCTAGAGCAGAGTCCTTTTTCTGGCAGCGATCCATAGAGGATGCATAACACAATGTATAAGAATAGTGCAAATGTGTAATGCTACCTCTCTAAACCCTCTCGCAGCCTCCAAAAATGTTACTTGTAGGTGCTTATGTGTGCTTGTGAACTTTAATCTCCTTTTGTTGGTCTGATCTTGGCAGCAGCCGCCATCCCCGTGATTTCAGCGCTCTTGCCGTGTCCCCCAGCTATCGGGAGCAGAGATCTCCCTCTGCGGTCTCGCCCTGCTCCGTGAGATCATCGACACATTTGCACTTATGTTACCAGATTACTTAAACACGGTCCTACCTTAATCAGCAAAGTGTCAGTGCTCACACTTGGGAATGACAATCGTAGCGGTAATTTTAAAGGTATTTTTCATCAGCAAGAAGCCAAGATCTTTTTAAAGTAGCAACATCAAGGGAATATTTGTTTAAAAAATTTTAGCAGAGGGGGCCAGCCATTTGTACACTTTATGTTTCCTTTCAACTTCAGGTCCATTTCTTGCTCTTTCAGGCAGAATTTTCTGTGTAAGCAGTTGCTGTGTAACTCCTTTTCCTCTTCCCCGTAAATGCTGGGTACCTTATAGACCAATAAGCCACAATTGGGAATGCATTCAGAGACCATTAGTACAGGAAGTCGGGGCAAATCCAAAGAAACCATGAACCCGTAAGTTTGAAAACACCGTATGAATGGCCTTTTCATACCGCCGCTTTCAGGTGGAGTTTGTTTTTGGATTAAAGGAGTTTATTCAGGTATTCACAAATATCCCAGCTCTCTGAACTGGCTGGAATGTGGAAACCTCCAAGTCATAATCAATTGCCGTAAAAGGGATTGGCATGTTCTAACTGGGGAATAGAGGGATGAAAGAGTCATAATTAGGTGACACGCCTTCAAAACGGGATGAAAGACCGAAAACATCCTCAAAGACGCAAGCAAATATGAAAATCTCAAATCACCTCTTTCTTTATTTGCAATCAAGACGTTCCAAAAATGTTGGTTTCAGATGTTTTGTATGTACTGAAATCCCACATCATTTTTTTTTCCCCCTTTGCCTGCTTGGCTGGGGAATTTAAAAAAAAAACACAACACAACTGAAATGTGACAGAGCCTTATTCTCTTCCATCACAGGAGCTGCAATAACTGGGATTGCTGCATCCTGAGTAATATAAAAATACTCAGTATGAAAGTTTTGATGGTTGAGCTGTGGTGCCATGCCAGCCATTGAAAATGTCGCCTTGGCAAGATACATCCACAATTTTTCCTTTTGGACACGTGAGACAGGGAAGCTGGTGACCTGAGTTCAGCAAAAGCAGGATTAGAAATGAAAGGAGAAGAAAACAAGAGCAGTTAACACCCCAGCAATCAAATGTGGATGGGAAACATCCTTGCGGGAGGAAAAAGGGGCCACAGCGGTATTTTTCCTGCTAGGAAATGCGTAAGGATGATCTTCTTTCTCCCTACCTTCTTCTCACTTGAGTTTCCAGGAATGGCAAAAGGGACATTTTTGTGACCTGCAGGTGATGACCTTGATCTGATTCAAAAAAGTCGTCAATATTTCCAGAGTAAACCACATTTTGCTGTTTTCATGGTTAACCCAGGTCGTGTGTGCCAAGTGTTCTGGAGATGCAATTTGCAACAGAGATGCTAATTATTGTCTCTGGGAAGCAGCTGAAGATGGGGGTTCAGAGCACCCTTGCATGGCTGTGAACTAAACACGGAGAAATCTGATCTTTCGGTGCTTGTCAGGATCAGCTGATTTCAAACTTCAGCTGCTTTGTGCTGTTAATCGAAGGCTACTGTTTCCCAGCTAACTGTTAAAAGAAATAGAAGGTTATGGGGAACTGGCAAGTTTTCTGGAAATAAGTGAAACCTTCTTCCTTTCTCATACTAAGCACACACTGTATGGTGCGGCCATAAACACGCATTATAAACAGCAAATATACGAGAGGAAAATCCACTTTTTATACATCCTGAAGCACTTGAACCTCTGAGTTCTCTATATTTAGAGAAACATTTGGTATGGCTTCAGACAAGCTTCAAAATAAAATTCGCTCCCATTCTTATTACATAGTGGTAAATTTTTGGCACTTACTAACTAGTACCTTAACTATCTTTTTTTTTTTTCCCCCATTGCGGTCCTAACCATCCCCCATGGCATACACATTCTGCTGAGCCTCGTTCCTTCAAAACACTTACAGAGTGTCCTTTTCCCTTCCCACAGGTGCGCAGTAAGATGTAAGGACTGGGGGATTCAAGCATAGCCTTGAAATTGGCTTTAAATATGGACTGACCCTGGCAAGCAAGCAATATCGGGAAGCATGTTATTGCTGAAATTAATATAACAGAGTAGAATGTGTGCCTTTTTGTGCAATGCTTTTGCTCTGTAAGATGCTGACCCACAGTCCATTTTAAATCAGTGATAGTCATTCTCATTTAAATAATTTTGGGGTGCAGCTGGCCAACAGTTTTGATGGAGCAGTTTTCCACCTGCACTAGAATGTTGTCTAAATTATATATGAAATGCAATAATTTGGGAGAAAGTTATAACTTCCAAAAAGGTGAGATGTAGAATTTTGTTTTTCCAACTTCTTTTTAATAACGACAAGTCACTTTAATTTAATGCCATAGAAACATTTAATTTTGATTTTCTACCTTTGACTCATTTGGGTCAACTTGTCCATTATGTTTAATAAGCATATTATTTTTACATTATGTTACATGTTCCCTGGGCCAACGCTGGCACGCAGGGTGGAAACTTGTCCCTTCCACTTCTCTCCATCCTTTGCGGCGGTTTCCATCAGCCCGACGCTGTTGAAACCAACTCCACTGCTTCCTTTGCTAGGGCTTTTTAAAAGATTTCTCTTGGAGATGCACATTTCCAAGACTCAAGCTGTTGTGTCCAGCTTGGCAGAAGCTGAGTGCTGCAATGGCAGCTGGTTCCTGACCTGGCTCTTAAAAATCGCCTCCACAAAGATGATCTCCCTCCCGGCTCCGCTGCTGGAGCCGCGCTGACCGTGCAGCCTTTGGCCAACGCTTGTCCCCCAGCACTGGTGTACGGCTCAAGTCCCCCCTCCTGGTGTAGGGTCCCACTTTCCCTTCCCGCAGCATGAGAACATTTGCTTTTTATCTGGCAGCTCGCTCCAGCTTTACCAGTGGGTTTTCAGCGCTTGCTGTGGGAATCGTGTGTCGTCCAGCGTGCATGCCCCCAAAATATTTAGATATCCAGAGAAGAGCCAGAAGAGGACGAATACTCAAATCTCTTTGCTGGTGATGAAATCTTTCCATACTCTGCCCTGACCTCCTTGCAGTCTTTTTTATTTTTTACTTGGAAAGCATCTAGTTTTCTGCCTAACCTTTCAGTGACTTGCCAGCTTTCACAGTCCTGTATATTAACCACTGAGATTATGGCTGCGTTGAAAAGTCTTGCTTTTATTCTGAGGCTGCCCCTTTCTGATTTTCGTATGTTGCTAAGTTTAGGAAATGCCACGATCAGCCGTTCTAGCCTTGCTGTTACTTCCTTCTCAGGTCGGTCGGCCAATAATGCTCTGCCCAGGGAGGTGCGTGTTGGCATTTCCTGCTGCACAGGAAACTCTTCTTATTTCTGAAGTTCTTTTGCTCTCCCAGGAGCTCCAGTTTTGGGAGTTCCCGCTATATTCTGGGGAATTTTGATTCTATAACAGCTAGGTAAATGGTCAGGTTGTACAAAGAACTTATTCAAGAAAAAAAAAAGTGCTTAAATAGCTGCTTAGGTTGGATTAGGGGAATACGTGATGAAGAACAAAGACGTGCATTTTGTCTCAAAAGGAAATAAAAATAAATTCATACCACAGCTGACTGTGCATTGAGATCGCTTTAATGCTGTTGGCTTTCGCACACTGATGGCGGCTGTGAGAGTCCTTAAAAAAAAAAAAAGGTTGAGATTGCGCACATTTTAAAAGGAACTGGCAAAAAGGATCTTGCTTCAAGAAAGAGAAAATAGAAAAGAAAAGAAAAGAAAAGAAAAGAAAAGAAAAGAAAAGAAAAGAAAAGAAAAGAAAAGAAAAGAAAAGAAAAGAAAAGAAAAGAAGTGCAGATCAGTCATCTTCCAGCGGCTCACGGTGCTCACGGAGCGGCAGAGGGTTCTGCAAGAGTTAAAAAAGAAACTCGCAGCTCAGAGCTCTGGAGTTTCTGGAAACTGAACTGGAGCAAGTGTGCTGGAGACAGCACTGTATAAGGATAATATATGCGGCACTGTACTATTTGTCATGCTTCCTATGGTCTCTGGAGAAGACAGCTGTCATCCATAGGTCTGTCAGCTGAGCACCTCCTTTCTCTGCCGTAAAAATTACTTTGAGAGCAGAAAACTGATTACTTTTCCCACTATTCCTAGAGAGTTTCTTGAGCTTTGTGGAATTAGAAAAAATCCCTTTCTGACAGCTATTCCAACATCACTCTTTGAGGGTAGGTTTAACGGAGCAGGGAAGGATAGTCAAGATTTGAACAAACATGTAAGAGTTTTGTCTTTGGTTTGGAGAAATGTTGCTGCTCTCACGGGCTCTGTTAGGAGATTTGAAGGATGAAGCAAGGGAAGGTCATAAGATATGATGGAAAATGATCTGACGTGAGGTTGCCAACAGGTTTAAAACAACAGGTCGGTGTTCAGCGGGCTTCTGTTATAATTCAGAAGGAAAAAAGAAAGACAAAAAAAGAATTAGACTCTAAACCACTTACACTCAGAAAAGAAAAAGGATATATTATAATTAAGGGCCAATCAGACCTCTGGAACTGAATACAAAGAAAGTGAGTAGATGAAGAGGTAAGACAACAAGCAATTAAACCCCTCCTTAATGACAGACTTGCGTTAACTGCTGAGGAAGAGTGAAAGATGGGGTTTATTTATTGAAAGTAATTTCATCTGGGGGACATACACCTCTCCTTTTCTGCCTTTTCTACAACTTGACTTGCTTTTTGCAATGAAGGTCCCCATCTCCCTGTCAGCTCATCTCAACAAATCACGACCAGCCTCAAAACTGGGACTTGGAGAGTGTTTGCTGGCGGAGCAGGCAAGGTGGTGTGATCAGTGCTGCAGCCATGTAAGTAAACGCATGGATTAATAACCGCATGGCTTACGCATGCATTTTCTTCCCATACAACTGCATGGGGTGTGAGGGCAGCTGGTGCTGTTTGAAGACTTATGGACATCTCAGACATCTTGCTAAGCAGGTGTTGAGTCCTTGAGGGTGGAAGGAGGAGGGAATTGGGTTAAGGTAACGTTACCCCCCTACTCAGCATCAGCACATGGCTCACATGCTTCTTGTGTGATGGGAGCTGAGTCCTTCCTTGCTCCAGACATAAATTTGCACGCACAGTTCCAGCAAATGGGTGTATAAACACAGCAGGAGACATCTGTAATGTGAAAATGGCTAGGTAGGTACCTACAGAGCCATTGTGCATTCAGTCCACCGTGTTAGCTGGGCAGACTGAATAATTATATGCATTGATATGGGGAACCAGCTATGCAGGCAGGGTTTTTCTTTAAATGCAGACCAATGGCTTCCTGTTTTGGAAATCTTGCCTTTTCAGTGCACAAATGCATAGTTTTGTATGCGCATAATTTGTGGCTGTAATTTTAGATGCTCATTAAATAACTTGGCTGTGGAAATCAAATTGCCTTTCATCAAAATCCAGCAAGAGCTGAACTAGTTCTGTCCATCACAGCAGCCCTTCTGGTGTTCGTTACGTGGCTGAAAAGTACAAATGCAAATGGGGCTGTGGAGGGAGAAACAGGGTGTTGAGAAGAGGGAACGATACTGGCAGCAGATTTTCAATAGCGAGTTGGTCATCTGAGGAAAAATGAGGACTTCTCTGTTTTTCTGCTCAGATAAGAAAGCTAAGGGAAGCCCTGAGCGGTGAGTTTACATGGTGCTGCCCAAAACCATCTGACACATACAGGAGCCCCATGGTGTCCCTCACTGCTCAGGGGACCTTCTGCTATCAGAATCCAAGTCTGGCACGCGGGGAGTGAAATCCAGCAGGTACCATCGTGCCAACACTTTCATTTCTGTCCACTACGAGTAACAGCAGAGGACTTTTCTGGCAAGAGGTACCAGGCTTGGTGCTGTGTCTGGGATTGCTCCATTCATACTGGAGAACAGTATAAAATAACTAACTTACATGCTAATAAAGTCCAGATTTATTATCCGTGTAACAGTGAGGGATGAGGATGAGAAACGAGTGCAGGTGAAGACTTAGATGGAAAGAGGCAGATGCTCTTTGATGTTTGACAGCATTATCCAAAGTAGAGTGGAGACTTAGGTTTTTTATTTATTTTAATCATTATATAAAAGTATTAGTACGCTGCTCCTTTTTACTGGTATTCACACTGGTACAAAAAGAAGTACAAAAGAAAAGGGGAAGCCTGCCTTCTGCTGTAGCAGAGCTGCTTGGTTTGTACTGCAAATTCTTGCAGAGGATCAAAAACTCAGGGATTTTCTGGGGCTTCATCTTTATTCTGCACCACTAGCAGCAACACAGCCTTCTTCCCTTTAGCAACCTTTTGTAATGATATTTACTTGGAGGAGAGGTTCAAAGACGCATTGGGAAAGAAGGAAAAACAAGAAGCAATTTCAAAAGGTCCTATGTCTAAAAGAAAAGTTTAAAAAAGGGAGACAAATAAAGAGACAAGACAGATGCTGTTTCCTGTGGAAGGGGAGACGGTTCTTTGGCAGCTGATGAAGAAGAGGTGGGATTCCCCCTTCTTCTGATCCCGTCCATTTGGGGTTTCAGGTGTCTTCTTCAGAAATCCAAAGGTCACGCAGGGGACAACCCCATCACCAGAAGGGCCATCGGGCTGCCAATGTGTCAGCCATTCAAAGACCGCTGACAGAGATAAGAATGCAAGAGAGGTGTAACTTAAGTGTCATCTTATAGCTACTAGGAGCTTAGATACACTTCAAAGGCAGGCGGCGACGAAGTGGCCGCTCCGAGAGTAGGGAGCCAAACAGGCAGGCTTGAAAGCATGATTATGACTTATCGTATTCTACCATGAATGTGTGAAAGCTGGCAGGAGGGACTCTCATGCTGAAAAGTAAATGGCAATGATTTAAAGAGATGCTTTCCCTCTGGCAGTGACTGCCCTACTAGTAAAGCTCCTTGAAGACAAGATTCCCCACTTGCCAAGGCATGGGAAGGCTGCTCTTCTCTGCACCAGCCCCACGTGAAAAGATGAAATGCAGCAAAGGAGGCAGCCAAGAGATATTCAAGATGGGAAGGAGATCACTGGGGTGCCTTCTTCCACTGATATCAGTTGGTCTGGACAGAAGTTGTTTCATGTTTCCCTGATGAAACATTGCAGCTGATGGCATGATAGAGGTGTAGGACAGGAGAACTTGTTCACATTGGTGGCAAGTCACCAGCCTTCAAAACAGAGGAACAGTATCTCCTGTTATCACGTGTCCAAACTCTTAATTTCTTCCTGTCCTTCCCCCCTCCCCCCCGCCTCAATTTTTTTTGGTGTGTGCCAAGTACACCCCTCAGCATCTACACTCTAGCCCTTGGACTTTTCAAAACAGCAAAGGAAGCAGAAATGACTCCGAGCTTTTATCTATGCTTTCAAAAGAATGCAAATCAGGAAACTCAACCTTAAAAGCTTGGTCTGGAAAGAGCATCCTCCCCATTGCAAAACATTTCACCTTTAATATATTCGAACCAGCCTATGAGACCGTTGCTCTTGCCAAGACAACTTTTCCTCATTAACTGTTGGGTTCCAGGAACCTCTTGGCTTACTCTGAACTTTTCAGCACTGAAGCAGAATACTAATGTCCAGATCACGTAGATGAGAAATTAAATCACATTTCAATAGCTTGGCAGATGCTAAATGCTGATAAGTGGTAAAATCCCCAGAAAGAAATACCATCGCACCATGGATTTCTGAAAACAACCTGGAAGGGGGAAATCCCCATGACCGTGGGTGTTCCTGCGTGGGTTGAGGTTACACCTGCCCCTGCCACACCATGGCTCCCATCGGAAGCGTAGCCCCATGTTAATGCTGACCGCCATCAATTTTAACTTGTGTTGATGCTCCTGGCTGCGAACTGGGGCTGTGATTCACAGTCCCTGAGATCTCTATCTGTGATAAATAAATCTAGGCGTGATTGCTAATCATTGTCCCTGGAGTTTGGGATTATATCTGATTCCTGGTGATGGGAGCGAGGTCATACCTGGACTTCTCATTAGCTTGTGTTCAGCTGGGCTAAGAAAATGGAGAGAACACACTCTTCCTATCCTGCTTGTAATGATGTATCCACACTGGCACTCACATGTCATCTGACATCCGCACACTATCGTAGTATGAGACGCAAGTCACGGGAGGAAAGGGTTGAGGAAAATGATGCCTAAAACTTGATTTCTAACTCCATACTGAGATACTTCCATGAATCACCTGAATTTCCTTACAGGTGATTAGTAGAAGCCTATACACCTATTTAGAAATATAGTTTCATAGAGTCATAGAATCACAGAATTGTTTAGGTTGCAAAAGGCCTTTAAGATCATCAAGTCCAACCTTTAATCTAGCACTGGCAAGTCCACCGCTAAACCATGTCCCTCAGCACCACGTCTACACGTCTTTTAAATACCTCTAGGGATGGTGACTCAACCGCTTCCCTGGGCAGCCTGTTCCAATGCTTGATAACCCCGTTGGTGAATAATTTTTTCCTAATATCCAATCTAAACCTCCCCTGGTGCAACTTGAGGTCATTTCCTCTTGTCCTATCGCCTGTTACTTAGGAGAAGAGACCAACCCCCACCTCGCTACACCCTCCTTTCAGGTAGTTGTAGAGAGCGATAAGGTCTCCCCTCAGCCTCCTTTTCTCCAGCACCCTGTCCTAAAAATTTTGGGCAAAGCTCCTCCATGCCTCAGTTTCCCCACCTGCAAAAATGGGGCAAGAAATAGAAATTGTTGTGGGGCAGGTGCCACGCAAATGCCTGTGCTAAATGGCCGGGGTGTGCTGGCCGTGCCCGGCAGGGATTTGTGCCGCAGTGACTGAAGTGTCCATGCTGTGGAGGAGGGAGACTCTAAAACGGGGCAGGGCAGGAAGCTGTGGGAAGCCTGAGTTTAATCTGCTCCGTCTGTGAGTCAGAGCCCTAAATCTTCACATCTTCCGAGGCTTTTGCGCTGTTGCCACGTTGGCTACGGCCAGCCAGCTTTCTGGTTTGCCCGACTTAATTCATGTCAAGGCCAGTTTTCATCTTTTTCACATGTACTAACAGGATAAAAGTGGTCCGTGTTGCTTCATCCTTTCCCAGAGAGGTACAATGGCACCCAGTGAGAGCAGGGCTGGCTGCATCTCTGTTTCCATCTAGACAGCTCTTGTCGGGGAAAAGACAAAGAGAGAGTTTGTTTAAAGTGGAGCAACACATAAACAAAGTCCATGTAAGTAAGCTGGAAACAAAAATGCCAGCAGCCAGCTCGGTCTCGAGAAGCCTTCGCATTCGTCTCATTTTTTAATCTAATTTTGCAACTGTAAAAATGTGTTGGAAATGAGAATCTGGCAAAAACCACAGGCTCAGTCCCTCAGATAGGGAGCTGAGAATGTCTGCAACGATTAGGCGTCTATAAATCTCAGCATGTCTCTCCTAATTACTCCAACAGGAAAGCATTTAATTATGTAATCAGGATACCCTATTTGACACAGGCACACATGTACCCCGAACACTAACCTTAACCTGGTTATCTCGCTTTGTTTCTGGACTAGTTAAATATAGATGCAGACAGACGGATCCGTCTGCGCAAACAGAGAACATGATGTGTGGGAAAGTAACCTGGTGTTGAACCTGTACCATCGCCTTCCCCAGCTGCACGAAGCCGCTTGGTTGGAGCTGTGTGTTTTACAGGCTGTTTCTTCCCGATCAGATGCAATTTGTTAATTTGCTGTCATTTACTCGATCGATTCTTTTTCAGGCCTGGGTGTGATTTATTTCTGAGGGGTACAGCTGATTTCATGCCACTCTTTTCTTCTCTAGATTTATGCAACCTTAAACCATATTTTTTAGGGGATATTAGATGCGAACAAATCCTCTAACAGCCCAGTGAGGAGCAGACAAACTCTTTTTAGCCTTAATTATAGCCCTGATCCCAATTAAAGGGGGATACATTGAGTACCTCAGTTTGACCTGCTGCATTTTATGGGTTTTCTGGGGAGAAAGAGGCATCGCGTCGCTCCTGGGTGCTAAGTCCTCAGTGCCACTGGGGAACCCCTTAAACATGCTGCCCCTGGGCTGCGTTGCTGGCTCATGTAGGCACAACCTACAACCCTCCTGGGAGCCCAGCTCTTCCCGGGCATTTTATGGCTCTGATTAGCATCGGTTAAAAGTTTCCCATTGACCTCAGCGTCTCCCAGCCTCCCAGCCTTGCGTGTGCAGGGGCACATCCTTGTCCCCACGAGGAACCCAAGTGCCTCGCTCTGAGAAAACGCCGAATTTGCTTGCGCTGGTGCAGGTGGGACTTGTGCCAGCCCTGCAAAGGGAGCTTTGCCCGGCGGAGATTTTGCCTGCGAAGAGCAGGAAAAGGAGTCGCTCGCTGACGGCAGAGGTCAGGAGCTTGTTGATCACGTTCCCTTGTAGTGTCGTGAGCAGTTGTGGGACTATTTTAATTCAATTTCTCCAAAGAGCATGGTGGGGNTGCAAGGAGGGGGGGGGGGGGGGGGGGGGGGGAGGGGGAAGAGACAGCTGAACCACGTGTGTTTGGGAGAGGATGTTGCTGAAAAGTGATGTAGGATCAAGGACGTGGGCAGCCCTGCTTTCACGCCGTCTTTTCCCTCCCTGCATGTCTGCCACGTTAACTGCTTGTCTGGGGATGATCTGGGGAGAAAAGAGCTTTTTATAACAATATAATACCCTTATGTGTGCTTTCTTCTATAGAGGCTTTATACCAGTCCTTTTTTTTTTTTCCTCTGGTTTTCTCCTGAGAGGGATGTAAAAAGTGATTTACACTGAAATGTATCTGCCTGCAGCCTGTACAGAAATTAATTTAACAATAGGAAAACCTTCTGAAAGGATTTCCTTCTGAAAAGTTCTGAAAATACTCACCCGACTGGTTAGCTTTTGGATTTTTTTACACATTTCACGCTCTTCATATTCCCCCATTTATAGGGACATCCCGACAGATATGGTGTAGAAGGTCCGTAGCCCAAATTATTAAGCTGGCATTTATACGAAATAATTTATTTAACTGTGATTAGTGATATAAAAGTAATAGGGCAGTGGAGAGGGAGAATTGCAAGAGGAAAGCGTTCTTTCAGTTCTGTGCCTCGTGCATCCCCTCCTCTGCTCCTTCCCTCCTCTCCCCCCACACACATCTGGTTCCCCATCCCGAGCCCGTGCCAGCGGAGGATACGACTATCAGTTGTATTTGATCATATGGGTAACTTCTTGAAATTGTTACTACATTTTTAAATTAACAAAGCAAACAGTGAGAATCAGAGGGTTTGGCAGAGGACGAAGAAACCGCATCTCTCCCTACTCTTAGCTACATGTCATAACAAAGCACTGGGCCAGATAATTAAGACAGTTTCTAAAAATGTCCCCATGATAGTTGCCAGGGTATCTGTCTCTCTGAGCGTACACATGAACATATCTGCAAGAGTTGCTTTAGTGCTTTATTTTAAAATAAACTGATTCATTTCTTTTGAAGTCCAATGCATCAGCAACAAATACTGCTTTTGCTCCTAAGAAAAGCGAGAAAGATTTCCTTAGGAGATGAGAAACCACTGTAAGCGTATACAGAGCCAAAGAATAGCGTATCTTCTCCCTTTTGCATTTGTTTGGTATGACATCTGGGTGGGTTTATCTGGTTGCAAACTATTGTGGAGGGGGTGAGCCGGTTACCAGCCATCAGCTGAGCTGTAATAACCCACGGGGCACCGCAGGCTCCGCAGGCTGCCAAGAAAGTGGTTTAACGTAACTCAGGACAGCTCGAGAGTAGGAAAGAAGCTTGTAAAATGGTATTCTGAGCTATTTCACTTTTCCGATTCCTGCAATTATTTACTCTTTATTTTTTCCCAGTGTTTCTACAGATGTATTGACGTTTCCCTGGATCCAGTGGAATGACGCCCCTAACTCCAGCAGGCTTCATCCCTAATCCCACAGACAATGCTGCTATGTACCACATACAGTATGTCTTTTAAAAGCAATTTCAAATTCTTGCTGACAATGTCAGAAAAACGGAGAATTATTTTTAAAAAAAAATGCATGGTATATCATATCATCCATAGTATTTCCATGGAATCTCACTAAATAGCATCCTTTATGGTGAGCTTAATGTGTCGTAACACAACTGGCTTTCCAACAGCCAGCTGATATCATCTCTTAGGAATTTATTATGAGTGTACTATGTCCTGTAATATTTTTTATGTCAGGTTGTTAATCGTAGCAACTAGGATGTGTTGAACGCACGTTTGTATAGGAAAGATTAATTTCGCACTGACGTTTGCCACTCAAAGGGAGGGAAAATGAGTATCGTTATCCGATGCTGTGAGCAAAGCTGGCTTCAGCGCATACAAAGGGCTGCAGGAGATAAGATAACAAACATTTATAATGAAGCTTTTTCCAGTTGGGAGGTGACATAAACTCTTACAGTTGTTTTTAGGAACAGACATGCGCAGCCCCCATGTTGCATTTTTTAATGCCCAGCGTACATTTCCTTCTGATCCATCTTTCCATCTGTCTGCTCGGTTTAATTGCTCCGTCGTGGGTTTTGTACTATGTTTCTCACTGTATTATTTTAATGATCCTTTGACTGAGTCAGACTGGAAGAATCCCATAAACTTTAGTGACACTGTGGGTGATGTAGATGGGCACAGATCGGTCTGCAGCCTTGCTCGCGATTCTTCTCGGGGCTCCCAGGGGAAGGCAAACAGCTTCAAGATTTGACCTACAAAAACTTGGCGGCGGCTTGAGCCGAGCCCTACAAAAGCAGGCATCGAGGAAGCACCACAGCCAGGTCTCCACGGTCCAGCTGATAGGTGGTTTCCAACAGCTTTTCTAGCTTGACCATGGCCATTCTCATTTGAAAAGCATAAAACATCTCTGCCAGGCGCTGGTGCCAGGCGGCGCGGCACACCGGAGACTGCAGCAGAAACACCAGGAGACAGGAGGGGAAGGACAGCCAGTTAAAACATGTTTTCAATCAGCTTGACTATTCAGACGGGGAGATGCATGTTACATAAATGGACTGAGCCAACCCAGAAATGAAAACACTTTCGGCAAGGGAGTGAGGGAAAGAAAAACAGTTTCACCTGCTGCTCTCCTTAGGCGAAAGCTGCTGACGGAGCAGCGTGCGGCACCTTGGAAGAGGCAGGTAATGACAGAGCTGCAGCGGGTGCTGCGAGGCAGGTTTATTAGGGATGTTCCCGGCCGGCCACAGTGTTGCATCATCTCTCCCATTAATTCATTCCATTAATTCAATGGCTGTTCGGCTCCAGACGCACATGGGATGCGCTCCTTAGAGCCAGCATCGCATCAGCAGCATCAGGTGTAGTGCCCAGCGTAGCTTCGTTTCACAGACTTATCTATCGCTTACAACAAAAAACTCTGCAACAACTGTTTCTAATTATTTATTCTGCCCCATATAATTAGGGAAGCCTGAGAAGTCCGGGATCCTGGCTGAAGAGCTGGTCTGGTGCCACCCAGGCGATGGTGGCTGCGGTGGTCCCAGGAGATGTGGGGGAGCGGGTGGGTGGCAGCCCCCTGTGAGCGGAGATTTCAAATGTTTTCTGGCTGGATATCACAGGCGAAAGGAGAGGGGGGGGAATCGCAACCTCCCCCTGTAGCTACGGCTTGTGCGAGACTCAGCTTGGCACGTTGTTCTGGGGAGCACCATCAGATGGGCTGAGATGTGGAGGGCGACCCCGACTTTGTGATTTCTGGTGGGGTCTCGCTGCCAGGTCCGTGCAGACAAATCCCTGGGCTGGTGGTATGTGCCGCTGGAAGCACAGACGCCCGCTGAGCTGCTGCGCTGCCCAGATTAGGCAGCGGTTGGGCAGGGGATTTGTGGAGCTCAGTCCTGGGCTGAGGCACCTCAATAGCTGGAGAGGCAGCGATCGAGGTTTAAACGCGTCCTGGTGGACATTTAGCGCCAACTACTAGTTAAACATTTGCGAGGAAGGAGGGAGTACAAGGTTGATGCCGCACACACTGACGCAATTTTGCCAGCTCCAGTAGGGCTTATGTGCCTCGTTTATACGGACACAGTTGAAATCTGAATCACACCTATTATTTATGCATTTGTATTAGTAGTAATTTTGCCTTTTTTTTTTTTCTAGAACTCATCATAAAGAGCAGAAAGAGAAAGATATAAGTAACACATTTTCAAATGTTCTTTCCTAGTGAATTACTTGGCCTGACATTGGAAATGAATTATTTTCCATTGTACCAGTGACCCCTGTTGTGTGTTCTATTAACACCACATGTTAAACTTTTATATTTTTAGTAAACCATGACCTTGTACATTCTCTGTCATTTCCCACTGGCATAAGTACAACACATGTGGTATGAAAGCTAACGGTTTTCATTTGTATACAGTACTTTTATATCTCAGGCTTGTATGAAAGCACACAGGTCATGGTAATCAGGGCATCCTAGGATTTTACCAGTTACAAACAGTCACAACAAAGTGTATGTGTTTTCAAAAAACATATTTTTGGCATAATGCTCTCTTATGTGTTGTGCAAATCCAGATGAAAATGGGATCTTGAAAGGCTGTGTTAAATTTTTTGATCGTGCTAATCCAAACAACTGTCTCCAACACATGCACAAGCAGAAGGAAGTCTATAAAATGTCAGGTTTGTTCTAAATATCTGCAGAACAAATGTGGCTCAGGAACATGACCAAGTGTGCAGAACTCTTAAGATAAAAGATGGTGTCACATAGGTTCGATATTTTATTTCATCAAATGGTAACATTGTTCTAGACATCTAAAAAATTATGGATAATTTATGAATAGAGCCCAGGGTATGGAAGAAAGAATAATTCCTTCCAGTTGCCCAAATATGCCTTTTCATTTTTTCCCCCTCTTTTTCTTTTTCTTTTTCTTTTTCTTTTTCTTTTTCTTTTTCTTTTTCTTTTTCTTTTTCTTTTTCTTTTTCTTTTTCTTTTTCTTTTTCTTTCTCTTTCTCTTTCTCTTTCTCTTTCTCTTTCTCTCTATCTTTATCTTTATCTTTATCTTTTTTCTCTTTTTGTAGCCTGGACTCTTTAGATGTGCGTTTTAGGCGCGCTGGTGTGCACTCTCAGCACATGCCTGCTCGCACACAGAAATGTGGTCGCATGTGTAAACACCGAACTCTGTGGTCATTTGTGCTTTTCATTGAAATCCAGCCTGCTCTGTAGGCACTTTTCAGTACTGATCCATCTCCTTTTCTGGGCTGATTCACGGGGCTTTCTGAATCATCATAGTTTCCAGGAAGATCTCATGTTAAAAAAATAAAGTTTAAAGTCAGGTTGGGGTTATCCTCATCACTTTGCTGGGCTCAAGGTCAAGACACGTGGCATCATCCAGCACCGAGAACATTGCAGGTCTCCATCAGCCAACATGCAGCAGCAGTGAATGAAATGGAAAAAAAAGACCAAAAACATATGATTCACCCATCATACAGCAGCACTTGCTCCCCTCTTCTCTGTTGAGCCTTGGCGATTTCTCCACCTGGGTATCTCAGATCTGTGCCTTTTTTAATGTGATGGGCATCAGGAGCTCAAAGCTCTTCCAGATGGGCTCTTGCAGTGTTACCAGCCTTGGAGCCGTGCTCCTCCAGGACTCTGCCTGCAATTTGCTTTCCTCTATTTTCCACCCATCACCTGTGTGTTGGTAGCGCATCTCACCACTTGGACCGCACTTGGTCATCGGTGGCAAAGGGGCTGGTTGTCCCCTGCGTCCCATGCCCCCGAGATGTTGTCTCAGACTTCCTAGCTGGCAGCTTCACATTACAACATGACACAATTGTGTTTGCGATGTAACACCACGTCTGCCAGGACAAACTTGCAATGTTTGGCTTAGGACCAGACAGGCTCAGATTTTATTTATGACAAATAACTGTTGGCTCAACAATCCCATAAGAATTCCCTTGTGTCTCCTCCTTGTGCTGTGGCCATAGAGTAATGATCGGAGAGTTTCTAACATAAAAGAACACTGCCTGCTAGTAAAACCTTGAAAGAAACCTGCGTTTACAGTCATCCTGTGTAATGCCCACAAGCATAAGCCCAGGTAAGCCTTTTTGCTTCAATTTGCCTATTAGGATTTTGCCCAAAGCGGTGTTTAAAGTTCTCCCAGCACTCAAGTCAGAAAAAAAATAAAATCTACCCTGTGCTGCACACAGAAGACCAGGTAGGTGGGCAACAAATCTATGGGGAAACCCATGATTGCTCAGAGAGGAGACTTCTGCTTGGTCTTCAGCTGGACTGGCCAGGCTGGGAGATTATTTTTAGCACAGAAATAGCTCAGGATTCCTTTATACCTTATTCCTTTGTGCCTTGAAGGTCCCCTTTCATTACCTGCTGACAGGCATTGAAGCACGGTGAGGCTGTATAGACACATGGTTTTGATCCGTGGGCACCATTCCTCGTGACTCGTCCTGTGCCGTGCTATCAGAATTGCCCTGGTCTTGGGGTGTTTCCCCTCCAAATCCTGTGATGGGTTCATATTTTTCTTCTGATTTGCCAAGAAAATAA
Source organism: Dromas ardeola (assembly GCA_013398915.1). Taxonomy (NCBI): domain Eukaryota; kingdom Metazoa; phylum Chordata; class Aves; order Charadriiformes; family Dromadidae; genus Dromas; species Dromas ardeola. Next base: position 780,847 of record VYZM01017854.1, on the reverse strand, counting down.
CAACATCGCTCTCCTGAGTCCCTTGTAGTCTCAGAAAGTCCATAACGGAAGAGGAGAAGTTGATGTACTGGTGGAGATAACCGGAAAAACAGATCCTTTCAGTTATAATATAAAATTAAAGCTAATAAATAAAGGGATTTCAGCATGTCTTCTGTGTAATGTCAAACAAACAAAACCAACTCCATTTATCTAGCAGGTTTGAAAGTGCGACTTGTCAGAGATGGGGGGAAACCTCCTGTCAGCAGAGATAGTGAGAAGGATGGCAGAGAGAATACAGCCAGGAAATGATGGAGGAAAGAAGAGGAAGTGTAGCAGAGAGAAAAAAAAAAAACAACAAACCAAACTAAGGAGACTACAGGGGAAAAAAAAATATAATTCAAGGAGGAAATAGGAGACAGAACTGTGACTATATACGACATGTAGGATGTAGGGTACTCACCCCTCCAGGCTGTATATTTGTGTATGTAGGAGGCGTGGTAGAGCTTTTGATTTCCTAATACATAGTGCAGGTTGCCCGTGCTTGGAAAATTTAAATTATTAAAAAAAAAAAAAGGAAAGAAAAGAATAAAAAGAAAAGAAAAAGTTGAATCATTGGTGACAAAAAAAAGACATGGACTAAAATTATTGGAAAGAACTGTTTATTAAAGGAAGCTAGTCTGAGGGACTAAATAAATCCTTCAGCCAGACCAAAACCTTGAGCTGTTGTCAGCTGCTGAGCTATGTGAGGACCTGTGGCAGATTGATCAGGGCTCGTTATTCAGACTGGAGAGACTGCTCTGCTCTTGAGGGTCTCTGGGAAAAAGTAGAAGATGTGAAGATCTCTTCACTGGGCCACGGGGTCTGCAGAGGTGCTCACTTATGTTGCAGCCTTTCTGAAAGTTGTTTCTGAAGCTAAGCCACCCCTGCCCAACACAAATCCCAAACTGCCTCCATCGGCCACCTCGACCTGGTCCTGGGGACCAATGACGATGATGGGGTCTCCCAGGGTGGGAGCTGGAGCTCATCAGAGATCAGCTTCACTGAGGGCTTGTAAATCAAGAGACCTCCTTGTCTGGGGATTTTCCTGACTCGGCGATGCCACTTGGGGTGGCAGAGCCATCCCCGGTGCCTGGCGTTGGCCGGCTGGTGGGTGCTCTCCAAGGGCAGCTCGCTGGCTCCCGGCAAGCGCGCCTCGAATGACACAAACCACACTAGGACTTGATGAATAACAGAACATCAAGTCAGACAGACACTGGCTGGCTTTTCCACTGTAGCTCTCCCCCTGCTATTATTTATATACCGTTTCACTTGCTTACATGTAACTTAAAACCAGCCCAATGTCAGCAGCCCGATCCAACGGCGGGCCAATTAGCCTGGAGTAGTCCTCACTTTCTTGCTCTCCTTCTCCTTCTCTCCCCCTTCGCTTTTGCGTGCAGGAATAAGGCTGGCTACTGTTAGGCATTCCCGGTTGTGGCCGAGAAAAGCCTGTGTGCCAGTTCAGTGGTTGAATATGGGCCCTGTTTATTTTTTCAGAGTGGCAATTTTCAAGGGGTTGGAATAGTTGTTAAAATTAGCGTAAAGAATTTAAGCCACAGAAAGGTCCTTTCACCTTATTCTTCAAAAAGCCAGTTGTTTTCCCGAGCACCCACCCCTCCCAACCCACCTGAAAGCCTCAATTTCCATCCGGGAATAAAAATCACAGCCCTCAGACCCCAGAGAGGTGCTTGGGCAGGTTTTGGTGGGATTTGGCTCATACCCATGTGCCCGAATGGCACCTGCCAGGGGGGAGAGCACTGAAATCCATCCCTGGGAAAAGCTGAGCAAACCCAGCCGAGCTGAAAAGCGATTGGAGGGAACAGCGCGCTCTCGTGCTGCTCGGAGAGGATGCCAAGCGGATAACAAATCTCTACCTCGCCATCAACAGAAGTAAACATCCCCTTCAGGACTGACAGCTTTTGACATCCCGGGGTCTGTGCAGCATCAGGATGGAGGGAGGTGATGCTTTCTGACAGCTCCGCATGATGGCTGGCCAGATCCCCTTCCCATGGGTGGAAAGAAATAGGGATTCCCTAGCAATTTGCCAGCAGTAAAATGGGATTCTTCGTATCTGCTCAGAGTCCTAGAGCCTTTATCTCCTACCAGTCTCTCAATGAGTCAGTGCTGTGGGCAGGGGGTTTCGTTTTGAGTCAGGCTGTTTGCTTTGTTTTGGAAAATAAATGGCAGATAAGCCGTCTGGAAACGCAAAGTTTTGGTTCGGTTACTCCAAAGTTGCTTATTTAAATTCGGGCCAAGGTCTCTTGAGTCAGCAAAACTCAGCGGGAGCGCTCATAAAAATAGGGTCTCTCTTGAAAATTCACATGCTTCCTGTTTGTGCAAATGCTGTGAGAACTGGCTTTCCCATGGCATGTCTGCGCTGGAACCAGGAAATAGACGGGAATTTGGAAACAAGAAATAATTGCTAAAAAAAAAAAAAAAAAGAAAAAGAGAAAGATAATCACATTTCTTTTTCCCTTTCAAGCTGAAAGAAATTTTGTTTAGTTTCTCATCCCATTAGTCAACTGCCCATAACCAGGTTGCGTTGCTCCAACCCAGCCCATTGCAAACCACTGCTGGAAATTGCGTTAACTTGTTGGAGTTAAACCATCCTAACGAGGTGTATGGCTGTCCGTGAGTTTGGTGCTCATGGAGAGCAAATCCTTCTGCTCTGAGAGGGGATACGACCCACCACTGCCTGTAAATGATGTACCGGCAGATGTGTGCTCCACAGCAAGGGCTGAGAGCATGTTTGGAGAGAGTGAGCTTCACCCAGACTCGTTCATGCACGGACACCAGCATGGGTAACTTGTCTTGCACATATGCATCCATAGCCACACTTCTAGTAAAGGCTGCAGAAGAAGTTGAGTTGTGCTGGCACTTCTCTAACCAGTCTTAAGGCAAATGGGAGATCTGCCCAGCTGGCATTTTTCTTTGCATTTAAATAAAAAATTTCTGAGGTTTTTAACAGCCTGGCAAAACCAGGGGAAAAACTAAAATGTCCTGTAAGCTGGATAACAAGTGGTCTGGCTTTAAATTCAGAGGGGAGGTTCTGATGGAAAATCCAAAGTAATTGCACTCAGCCCAGTTGAGTTCCTCCAGATCTACTTGAGCATAATTGACATCATCTGGCTCTTTTTCCATCGTCATGAATGTCTGGACAATTAACTATCAAGTCTGAACAAACATATAAACCTCAGAACACTTACATTGTTAGGACAGATGAATATTAATGAGCGCTTCTATTGTGTTTTCCTTTTTTTTTATTTCCACCATGGCCACATTCAAATTTATGCTTGTTGAGCTACCCACTAAGGTCTGAGAATAAGTATCTTGATCAACTTAAATTTATAAGATGAGAAGCATTTATGTTTTGGCAAGATGACCTTGAGTAAATTATTAGCTGCTGTTGTTGTTTAGACAATAGATAAAGAAAATATGTCCAGTTTAAAGTCCCAAGGCCTCTGAACACATCAGTTGTTGGGTTTTTCTTTCTGAACATTTATTCTTCCTAGATATTTTCTAGAAATTATGTCATCGAGTGACTGCAGAGACTATGTTTCTTTTTCAAATTCTATGAGGGAATCCCCCAAAAGGGCCGTCGCTAAACAGTAAGAATATACAAATTGTGACTTTCCTGACATTAATACGTGCAGAGCTGCGTTTTTATGAGAGCCGTAGGGATTGTGAAGGTGTTGTACGCTCAGCCGCTTGGCAGAGAGAGAAAGCCCCTTGGCAGGAAGGGGCTCAGCACCATCCAGATGTGCTGGATGATGCTGAGTCCCTTCCTGCCCCCAGGCTGCTCCGTGCCTTAGTTTTGAGGTCCAGGGTGAGAAAGGGCAGTTGCCTTGGACACTATAGGATGCTTCCACATGAAACACGTGCCCTATAATAACACACGGTTTCCTACCACCACCTTCCCATGCACATAGAAAATAAAACACCCTAAAGGATTTATAGGGAAGGCATTAGGAACCAAAATAAAACCTAATCTAAGTCTTCTTTTTTGAGGTTTAGAAAGCAGCATGTTTTGTAATATAGAAAATATTTATTCTCACATGAAGAATTTTTTTTTCTAGTGTGGCTGCCCTTCAGCACAGGGGGCAAAACATCACAAGTGTTGCTATGGCTCCACTGGGACCATCGATTTTCAGAGTGACAATGTTACCTGTGGCTCTTGCTTCACCCTAAACCCACATTCAGTAACATCGGTCTCCTGCCTTCACCCGTGGGAGGATTCATTTATCTCCCCAAAGGTTTTGCAGGGTCCAGAGTACCAGAGGTTCCTCCCTCTGGAAACCCAGAAGGGATGAGATGGTGATGGATGCCCATCACGTCAGAGCTATTTGAGTGTCTGGTGATGCACAACGGCTCTTTGAAACCAATTGACTGATACTGATGGAAGTTGGCACAAAGCCACCGCTGCTGCTTTCTGAGCCTCCCTAGAAGCCCTCTGCTCATTTTAGAGGCCAGATATTCTTGTTTTAGTTGTCACATCCACCTTCCTTCTGAGCTGAGTCAGGCTTATTTGGCAGATCTCTTTCTGGGACATCCCAATCCGCCCTGACCCTGGGAGACTGGTTTGCATATTGACTCTTCATGGTGTATCTGTACCAGGGCACCTGCACGGGACTGGTAGGTGCAGCCCAGAAATTATTGGCAACTGGTGCCCTTTTGAATCAACAGCTGGTGGCCAGATGTTGTGTCCCACAGTGCTTAAAATGCTCCGGGGACAGCTCGATCCAATGGTATATGCATTTCTAGGACTTTCCTTCATCCTTCACGCGAGCTCTGCTCTTCTTTGCCTTCCTCGTCTCCCTGTAGCCCGGCTTGACCTGGTCTCAGCAGTCCGTCCACACTGCAGCGAGCTCAATTTGGCTCACACAGCTCTGCCAACAGCCACAAAGTTTCTGCCTCTTCAACAGCAATTTCAGTCTCAGTGAGTTGCAACCACTGAATTTGCCTGTGCGTGAGGGTTCGTGGGGCTGCTCCCTTGCTTGACTCCAAAATCCAACATGAACAAAATATTTTCGAGCTCTGTAATCTCCCTGGCACTGACATTTGTCCCACTGCTTCCAGCAAAATACCCCATTTTCAGCTTGATTTAAAGTCCACTAAAGCCTGTGGAAAACCTTCCATCTAGGGACTCTCTGGGATTAGAAATCTCTAAAATGGGAATGAACTGTTCAAGCCTGTCTGCTGCATAAGGATTCAATTCTGCTCCCTTTTGAATCCCACGGGGAGCTGGATTAGATGGATATAATCACAGAGCACTGAGTCCTTAAGCAGTCAGTTGTTTCACAGCAGTGCCTTAGTAAATACTAGCATAGTCCAAAAAGTGAAGCTCACACTAGATAAACAAAGAGATACGTTGCACGCATTTTTTCCCCTCTGCCCACTGAGCGTGGCGTTATGCGGGCATCACACTTTGAGAAAGCTATGGAGATCTGAAGCCAAAACGGACCATGACAACAGAACTGAGGAAGGTTTGGAGAACTTGACCTTCAAGGGAGGTCTGAGCTTCCGCTGATCCACTCCAGGACAGTCAATTTAACCTGCCTGCCCAGTGGACCTGCAGCGCTTTGGTGAATGTGCATCCACCAAAATCCCCATTTTTCTCACCTAACTTGCAAGGAAATCTTTGGTACAGTCCAGATGCCCTCAAGGCTTTGGATTACAGGTTTAAGGAAAGCAGAGAAGCCAGATGTGGAGCTGATTGTTGTGAAGAGTGCTGCGTTAGAAGGAATGAGTGCAAATGTCTCTGTCAATTTAATCATAGTTTACTGCTGATAGCCTCCCCTGTCATATTTTTGCTGTGAACGAGACTGGGCAGTTGCTCTACCAACCCCTTATCTTGTCTCCCAGTGACTACAGTGCAAAGGCTGGGGAAAAAGAAAGCACATATCATTGACATTAGGGCATTAGAAGATACCAGAGGCATTAGGGGATACCAGAAACATTACTGAAACCTTTCCTCTATTTCAGCTTTCTAAATAACACTCTCCAACCCGTCCACTATCCAGCAAAATTTCTAAGATTTAGCGATATCTGCCCTTCCCGGTGGCAGAAAGCGAGAGAGCGAAACTCCGTATTTTCACTTTTAATTGCCTGTACCAGCTATCTGGCTGCTGTTGGAGCACATTTCATAGCATAAACTTGTAGGTTAGAGACAGACGTTTTTACCCTGCAGTCCACCCCCGGAGCCCTGCGAATAGTCAGAGGGAATGAGCGTACAGTAGTTAGCCATGCTGGTTTGATAGAAGTTGCTGGTAACACCCTGGATACATGGGTGGGTTTTGCCTTCCCAAACCACACCACATACCAGCTTTTGTGACACATGTTCCAAATAAAATCCGTCTCATTTTAGTCCTAGAAGGACGTCATTTGGAGAGGTGGGATACAGCGATCTCCAGACCAATGATCTGCTGTAAGGCCATACGGTAAAGCCCTCATTAGGACAAGGAGTTATTTTCTCCAGGCTCTACATGCTGCTCAGTTAAGAGACTTCCGAGGTTTGTGGATTAGAATAATTTTACCTCCCAAAACCCAAGGCTTTTTAGTTGATTGTTTTGCCCCCATTCTTCATATCTTTGCCCCATGAACTGTCCTAGATTCCCAAAGGAGGAGTCCCCACCCTGTCCTCACCTCCAACTCAAACCCACCGAGTGATCTCTCCGCTCTATCCCAGCCAAAACCAGTACAAATAGTGAAGTTATTACCAATTTTCTTGGAAGATGCATTAGTTGAAGCACTAAAGGTGCTGTTTTGTCACCGGTACGGAGATAACAAACACGCACAGGGACCTTCCTTGTGTATCAGAAATGCTTTGGGTGCTGGTGGTGGTCCTGGCACGCTGCAGGGAAATAGTCTCCATCTGGCTGATGCATAGCGCTATGGGTTATTAATGAGGGCAGGAGCCAAAATGATACTATAAAGGCTTTTTAATTAGAAATGCAAACATTTACTGTAAATGGGCTCCCAAACCAGCCTGTCGTCTGCCATATTACCTAAACCAATGTTATAAATTATAAAACTGGATTACAGGGTGAGGGTGACCATAGTATCACACAATCAACCAATGGATGGCATGAACCGGATGGCTGCAGTTAATTTTGATCCACTTCACACTGAGATCGTGCACTTTTGCTGCTTCACATTATTTTCTAATTCTTTTCTGCTCTTCTATCTCCTTTCTCAAGGCATCATCCAGGACACACCGAAGGCAAGAGGAATTTTTCTCCTTACATGGCATCTTAAATAGACAATGTCTTGGGGTTTACTGTAAAAGGACCAGAAATGCACAAATTAGAAACCAGCATTTCAGCAACGCAAGACAAAAGTAGATATTTGGTGATCCAAAACATCAAACTCCAAGAATTTAAAAAAAAATAGAAAAAAGAAAAAAAAAGAAACAGTCCCTATGGTCATTGCAATAACTTGACGCGTGGAGACATTACAAATGCACTTAGGATTCTTTATATGTGCTGCCATCAGGTGTTTGGTTCTCTGTGTCAGAAACAAGCTCCAAGGTTTTTTCCTTGTGAGCAGGGAAGGCTGAGGAGACGACACACATCGTATAACCAGATCTCAGAGCTCTACACTTCCAGTAATCCCACCACTGCCACAACTCCACGAAAGGGTGACATGGAAACAAAGCATTTCTCTCTGCTTGTCCATGAAAACCTTCTATGGGGGAAAAAACCCCATGAATATTACACAGAGCATAAATGCACCAGTGAGTTAACTTCTTTGCTGCAGTCCAAGGAAAGCCTACAGGAGGGAAACCTCAGAGCAATTAGCTCTGCCGTACTCTGAAAGCAGGAGGAACTGAAAACGCTGCTGAATAACTATTATTTCCTAGGTGTTGACAGAAGTAACCACCTTTCCCTGTTTTCTCTTTTCCTAAATGTTGTGGGAGCAATCCTTGAACCTTTTACTCAAATGGTGAAATTCCCACTGGAGGGCTGTGGGGCTTGAAAGGTTCCACCCTCTGTTTTTACAAGGGAACAAATGGCAGTAGTAAAAAAAAAAAAAAAGCAGAAAAAAAGAGTCAAAAGGAAAGGAGAAACCGTTTCAGCCTATACTTTCTTTAAAGACAGTTATATGGGATTTACTTTTTTTCTTATCTTTCCCTCGCCACTTTTCAAAGCTGGGGTTAAGTTCAGAGGGAGGAATTTGGGACTTCAGGGTGTAGGTGACCACTGCCGACCCGGACCCGGGGGTCTATCTGAGCTGTCGTGTCTGCCCAGCTGGTTAGCGTTACCGGTGACCGCCGTGGTGAGGAACAGGGCTGACAAAGTCATTATTCTGTTACGTGATTGTTGTGAACTTTACAAAGTGTGGGGCGCACCCCAAAATACTGATGTGGGAGCAAAAGACGAGCTGACTGCAAGGTCAGCAGTTTTGGGCTCTCACCGGGAACTCGCTGGGAGAAGGAACACGTTATCAGTAAATTCATGTATCCAGAGGAGCCGCATGCAAAACCTCAGCACACTTTCAGCTGGCCACAGTGGAACATTCATTCTTAAAAGGAACTTAAGGAGGCAAAGCTTCATTTCCTGAGATTTAAGGAACTTTATTAAATTTTTTTTCCCTCCCTTTACTGCATTAAGAGTTGGCAGGGGCTTTTGAGCAGGAGAAGCAGCCATAGTGTGAAAGGGCTTTTTAGAGGTAAATCCAAACAATCATTAACCTAATAATGGGAAACCCAAGGGGAGGAAATTTTCAAGCCATTACAGTTGCACTGTTATCTAAGATGTAAAAGAGTAAAAGAACTTTCTCTTTATCTATCGCACAGTAACAAAGAGAGTTTCCAATCTCAGAAACCCCATGGACCACGCAAGGAAATGGCCAATGGCCTCAGGAAGTGGTTTGGAAAAGCTTCTGGTCACCAAGCCACCGTCCAAAACTCTGATTGCCAAATGGTATTGAAATTAACGTGTGGTCAATAGAAATGTCATTTGGATAAATAGTAACATTTAGCAAGGAAAAAAAAAATAGCACCCTTGAAGATCTGGGTTTTAATGGTGCCGTGATCCTCCATTCAACCCAGCAAGGAAAGGTGGGTTTTTATTTCCAATGTCTTTTTTTTTACTTTTTTTTTTTTTTTAGCTTAAATGTGTGAGAAGAGGACCGAGATTCTTTGAGGTCAAGCCCGTAGCAGGATGCAGAAATCCTATAATTGACCTTCATCGCCGGATTGTGCAACCATGTGGGTCCCTGGAGAACATGAAGAGTAGAAAGAAGCCATGGCTCTTCTCAGCTGTAGCAGAGCATTTCCATAATGGACACGTGCATATCAGTCATCAGGAATGTCACCATCACCTACCCCAACACAGGCCATGGTGGGACAATATCACATATCTGCATACAAAATACAGCTCTTATTGTTGTAAGTGATGGATTTGTCGGAATGTGAGCATGTTATTAGGATTCATCTATGTGAGTTCTGCAAAGACCTTTCCCTCGTGGTTTTTGTCAATGTGGAAGAATGTCTTCTTCTGAGAGGTATTTATGCAGTGCTCCCACCCCTTACATTACAGGGCTGCTGGCACTGGGTGCAAGCGGCAAAACATGAGAAACTTGTGCTTTGTTTTATGTCCCGCTCCAGTCACTGGATCACAAAGCTTTTCACCCCATTATCTGTTTCTAAGAATATTTTCCTGCTAGATTAATGCTAATAAATGAAAAACATACCCTGGTCATTGAAAGACAATTGGAAAGGCTTAACCTTAAGCTTGCATTTTCTCATATTAATATTCCCTTAACTGTAAGGCCAGTCTGCTACGGGTATCATTGCTTATTCCTAGGAGGAATGGGATGCATGGGGGCCTTGGTGTTTTAGGCAGAGGGAAACAGTACTCTCCACCCACAGCAGAGAGTCGCCTTTATTCTCACCCAATTCTGGATTTTCCTCGCTCCAATTTCAACCATAGCTCAAGGACCATCCACCTGCAAAAAGAAGCTTTTCTTCCAGTTGCTAACGCTGCCAGCAGGTAGTTTGGCATCAGTTTCTTACAAAAAAAAAAAAAAAAGAAAAAAGATTGTTTTGAAAGTTTGTGGCTACATTTGCTTGCCTCAGCTTAGATATGTATCACAGCAATTAATAATGCTGCAAGTCCCCTCTGGCTATACCTGCACCTCTGAATCACACACCGTGCACTTTGGTCCACAGCTTTAGCTGGAGGAAGGGAGTCAGCATATGTGTGTCATTAGTCGTTTCCCCCCTTATGAAAGTAATAAGGTTTTTTAGCATTGTGAAATGCTTTTCTCTAAGGCTGGTACATAAAGCTTTGATTATCCCTCAGTGCATTTCACTCCATCAAATATGAGAACCATAGATTTCCTAGGCTTTAGCTCGCAGGCGATTCAAAACACTTAACCAAACATTTTCTGTAATGAAAAAACATGCAGCCTAATAGTCAGAGGAGGGGGCTGGAATCAAGTCCTTGGGATTTTGTTTCCATTTCTGCCACTGACTTGCTGTAGCTTTGGGTGAGCTATTAGCTTTTTTTTCATGTCATCTTGCTGAATCATAAAATGGATCTTACGAAAGTCAGGAGAATTTATGTTTGTTGAGTTTTCCCAGCAAACAGCACTATAAAACGCACTTTGCTCATTGCTTTATTGTACCTTGCACAGCAAACATTGCTGTTTATGGCTGTCCCGTTCTCTTTTTCTGTGCCTGCTGCTATAAATGTTACACATCTCCAAAGGGATAAAATAGATCCTAGTGAGTCCTGCATGCGCCAGTGCCAGAAGGAGGTCATGCCGGGATCCTCAGCGGTCCAAAAGCTGTTCAAGCAGACTGAAAACCCAGTTGCCATCATCATGATGACCAGTTGCAATGAGAGACCTGTGAAAATTGCAACAGATTTCAGGCACTTGCCATTTTTTTCCAGGGCAGCAGCTCTCCCCTTACCTGGCCTCAAGGCTGGGGAAAGGCAAAAAGTGGTTTTTTTTCTGACTCCCACCTTCAGCAGAATGATAACCCAGGAGCCCCTTGGACTGCACTAGTCTGCAACGAGTTTGACAGCGATTCATTGCTTGTGCTTTCAGAAATAGCAAATGAACTGTTAACTCACCAGTCTAAATGAATATCCAACTGGTCACAAGCCCGTAGGTCACAGGAGAACTTCTATAATGTGTAGAAATATTTTACTCAAATTACAGCTTTCGATAAAGAGTGTCCTAGGACAGCAGCAGAAAGAAATACTGTATTTTAGACCTGTGAAGCTCTGGGATGGCTCTTTGACAGTGTCTTGCATCCTATTAGCTCTATAGTCTGTCTGCTTTTTGCCACTGAAAATAATATTTAATTTTAGCAAGTATTGATTTATAAAAATTTTATTATATAAATTTCCACAATGCCTGTTGGAATGCTACGGTTTTATTATCATTATTAGAAAGTCACTGAGAAAAGGAAAGAGTTCTTGTTTGGGGGTTAAGCAAAGTGGTGGAAATCCATTCCAGCTGAAAGTTGGCGAGAAATCTCAGCCTGCAAGCAAAGTTGGTCATTTTTCCCTGCAGATTAAGAAAAAAATACATTTGGCTGTGTTTATTGTAGAGGAATGCAGAAAAAAAAGACAGGGAGAGAGAGACAGAAGAAGCAAAATAAAAGTTTGCATGATTTATGGGAATCTTGCAACTCCAAAACAGCACCGTGCTGTGACCTGTTGTCATGAAAAGAAAGAAGCAACAACAAATAAGTCGGGTAACCATTCATGAGGTTTAGAACAGCACTACTGTGCGGCAGATTTTCACAAGTCTGAATCGCAGTAAGAAATCCCCCATTGCACGTGCACAGTTCCCAGCACGATGGAATGCCGTTAAAAGCAATATGGGGACACATTCCCAGTGGACTTTTACTACCTCCGTAATTTGGGTTAGAAATATCTGTTGAAATTGATAGACCTGCCTTGTATTTTGGTCTACGCCGTGACACAGTTACTTAAAATTACGACATATGATTCACAGACTTTGCTATCCCATGGGCTTATGTGGTGCCACAGGAGGTTTATCTGGCTTGTCTCCTAGTAATAGATGCAAGTTTTTTATTTTTATTTTCTTTATGTTACTGTTTAGAAAGAGGAGTGGATTTCTACCAGTCTGCATGCAGGCAACTAAGAACTGAGCATTTGAAGAGATCCCCCAGTGCTGAGCCATCAGAGGTGCCATGCCATAGCAGCAGAGAGGAATGTGGATGTTGTCTGACTGCAGCTTGAGTTGCTTTACTGGTCATTTCCAGAGTTTGGTAGTGTGAGTCTGGATCCTTAGACACCTCCTCTGAAACGGTTCTTTATCCCTTGAGCTGGCAGAGCAGCTGATGGCAACAGAGCAGGAACCCCATAACAGTCATTGCTGCTGCCAGAAGTTCCTAGCAAAGGATTGCAAAAATCCTTCCTCCTTTTTCCTCCTTTTTTTTCCTCCTTTTTCCTCCTTTCTCCTTTCCTTTCCTTTCCTTTCCTTTCCTTTCCTTTCCTTTCCTTTCCTTTCCTTTCCTTTCCTTTCCTTTCCTTTCCTTTCCTTTCCTTTCCTTTCCTTTCCTTTCCTTTCCTTTCCTTTCCTTTCCTTTCCTTTCCTTTCCTTTCCTTTCCTTTCCTTTCCTTTCCTTTCCTTTCCTTTCCTTTCCTTTCCTTTCCTTTCCTTTCCTTTCCTTTCCTTTCCTTTCCTTTCCTTTCCTTTCCTTTCCTTTCCTTTCCTTTCCTTTCCTTTCCTTTCCTTTCCTTTCCTTTCCTTTCCTTTCCTTTCCTTTCCTTTCCTTTCCTTTCCTTTCCTTTCCTTTCCTTTCCTTTCCTTTCCTTTCCTTTCCTTTCCTTTCCTTTCCTTTCCTTTCCTTTCCTTTCCTTTCCTTTCCTTTCCTTTCCTTTCCTTTCCTTTCCTTTCCTTTCCTTTCCTTTCCTTTCCTTTCCTTTCCTTTCCTTTCCTTTCCTTTCCTTTCCTTTCCTTTCCTTTCCTTTCCTTTCCTTTCCTTTCCTTTCCTTTCCTTTCCTTTCCTTTCCTTTCCTTTCCTTTCCTTTCCTTTCCTTTCCTTTCCTTTCCTTTCCTTTCCTTTCCTTTCCTTTCCTTTCCTTCTCTCTTTTCCTTTCCTTTCCTTCTCTCTTTTCCTTTCCTTTCCTTCTCTCTTTTCCTTTCCTTTCCTTTCCTTCTCTCTTTTCCTTTCTCTTTCCTCCTGGATCATTAGTGCTACAATCTCTAACATATTTTTACATATAACTAACGGACCTGAATTCCTGTTCCTCCCACTACTCCCAAATTTGGCTCAGATCAACTGTTAAGCAGCGCTGGGCAAATCCGACCGAAGTGATACATGACTGTTCGTTTGACGTTTGAGATAAATATGCTTACAGCCTTGCTTTTGTTTTCGGCTGTCGTTCCTTAAAAGGAGTTTATTGGCAGCGAAGTCTGTGGGAGCTGCAGATTTCCAGCAGCCATGGGATTTCCACGGAGGAAGAATTTCGCATTCACAATCGAGAGCGTTTGCATCGGGAATGTCTTTTTCCCCTCAATGATTGCACTCCATCAGAGCACAAGACAGCCCTGGGGGACCTCAGTGTCCAGTCAAAACAGCTCAAATTTCACATTTCAGCGGATGGACACCCAAAACAGCATTTGCAGCAAACTGGAAAAGCTGCTTTTAGCTGGTAAAAGAGTCATTTCCCTGCTTGGTAGGAGGAGGTGGGAAGGTTCTTCCATGATTCGGGGTCAGAGAGACAGAAAGCCAAGAGCTGATGCAGGGAAACGGTACCAATAAGAGAAATTTAAGTGGTTTCTCTTTACGCAGGAGCCTTCATGGGACATTTGCACCAACGTCTGCGTAGAGAAGGCTGGCTGATCTCGCATGGGAGCCGTGGGGGGCTATCTGACCTTGATGCTGTTTCGCGTTTCTTCTCTCTGTTGGGGCTTCTGTGCTTGCCTGAGTCACTTTGCTTTTATTTGTTTAATAGACAACTGATTCAAGCAGTTTTAGCCTGGGGTTTCTGGGTGTTTTGTGCAGCATCATGGCAAGATCCACCTACAACCCACTTGTTGCGATGTCCCTATTTTGTTCTGTAATTCCTACGTTAGAAAGTAAAACCCTTATTTGTGCCCTCTTCCAGGCTTGCTACTGGCATTTGTGGAGATATAAATAGGCACATTTAGGCGAGAGAAATAGAGACACACCTTTAAAGTCCATTGACATATTTTGGACCGTGAGAGCTTTCAAAGAAGGACAGAATGGAAAAATAGGAGATATTTTGCTTTAAAAAAAAATAGAAACTATCCTTCCTAAATAGGGACAGTTGGCATCTGTACCTCCTTCTTTGCTACGAAAGCCCATCCCAGTCTTTGCTTTCAGACCCATTTCATATTAAAAATAGCACATGGAAAATTTTTCTCCCAGAGTTTCTTGCCAGCTGACTGCTCGGCCGACTGGGCTGTTGCTTTCAAGTGACTGATTTAGAGCAAGACTCGACTAGAGAGCGCTAAGTGATGGCGTCATTGGGGTTTTTTTGTCACATCCAGGTAAAACAACGTGGTGACCCAAGGGGGAAGAGCTGTGACAAGCTCAGAGGGTGAGCACAACCTGTTGGGTTCAACATCACACTGCGAAGAAAAGAGCCAAGCAAGTAAAGTCGTGTGTGATGTTTAATTATACTCGGGGACAGGCTGAAATGAAAAGCAAACAGTCAACAGGTTCATGCCCAGTGGTGCCTGAAGGCTGAACTCGGCTTTGGATCAGAGTCTTGCAAAGACTCAGCCTGGGCCAACCCCAAAGCCCGAGAGGCAAATGGCTCCGAACCCTGGAGCTGCCGAACCTCAGACGCACCGTGTGGCTAATTCGCATGATTTAATTAGCAAGTCTTGCGACATATGGTACCCGCCTTAAAGCTGCTGCTCTTGGATGTGATGAGAACTCCAGCTTTTATTCAATGTTATTTTTCAAGTCAATGCCTTTTATGTTTGCAGAACAAAACAGGACGCCATGGCATCAGGTGATGAAGGAAAACCACCCAAAAGTTGGGGTTTCCTTTAAATTCTCAGGATTTTTGAGGATTTAGGCAATGATTCAGATGCACTACAGTTCTGCCCACAAGATCATTGCAAGTGAGTGGTAAGAACCACCCTAAGAGGACATCCCTGTGGCTAGTGTAAATAGGTCTAGCCCCTGCATGCCTGCAGAAATTTGGAGAAGGCGGGAAGGGCTGTGTATCCATGTGTTTGTCTGCCCTGTGTCCCTGTAGCGGAGCTAGTTCATCATCCGCCTGGTGCAGACATGTCTCCTCCGGCTGTTGGTGGGGGGCGAGGAGCTGGGGTCCAGCCGGATTCCTGCTCCTGCTGGGCATCTCTTGGGAAAACAGCCCGTCGCTGCCTGCCCTGCAGCATCGTCGGCAGCCGGCTGGAAAAAAGGGCCGTGAAATGAGCTGAAAAGGCCGCAGGGCAACTGCCCACCAGCGAACCGTCTCAGGCGTCGGCATGACGCAGTCTGCCGAAACATTAAATATTATCCTGCTTTGGAGCAACATTTTCTCGCTAGTGCTGCGCTGGAGGGTGTACGTCAGGTACTGTTACACTGCTAATTGGCTGGCGCTAATTAGAGGGCATCTCGCAGCGCTGCCCTTATGCTGGCAGGGATCGGGCTGCTCCGTTTTTTTTGGAACGCTGCTGGAGGAGCCCCCCCATCCGAGCATCCCCGCTGGGGCCAGTGGCCGGCGCTGCCGCTGCCTCCCGGGGTGCAGCCGCTGAACGGAGCCCCGGCCCTTTGCGCGGCAGCTTCCCGGCGATAATACGCAACTATTGACTCAGCTGCTCGCGCCTCTTTTCCCAGCAAATTAATCTGCCTTTGGGTTTCTTTCTTGTCAAGAGGAGAGGGAACTGTTGGAGCCGGGGCTGGGGTGGGGGGGGGGATGCAGAGGGGGAAGAACTGAGAGATGCTGTGTTTAATGCAAACTGCGTCCCGATACGGTGCTGCAGGCATTACCCAGCACAGCCCCTGCAGCCTCTAAACACTGGATTTTTCAAAATGCACTTTCTTTTGCTCATTTAGACTCATTTCACCTCCCTTTTCATTTTAGTGCGCTACTCTTCTTTGTAGCATCAGTCAGAGATTCTTTCCAGGGAGCGGGACATTTCTTTTTCTGTCCACTAAAGGCTTAAATATCAATAACTGGGGAGCTCTAGATCAATCACATGTATCACTATTTTTGCCAAAATACAGGAGTAACTGTGATATGTGATTTACGTGAATGATCGAGGAGCCCCCAAATCCCAGCGCACACAGATTTTCAAAGGTATCCCAGGCTGCGAAGAGCCATGCAGGGGAATTATGAAAATGAGGTTGATTTTCACAGTGAGATTTTAGTGGGAACTTTTTTGCCAGTGCTTTCTGGTGTATGAACAGCAGTTGTTTCCTTTCTGATCAACAGAGGACAGTATTCTTATATTCAGAGACTACACTACGTCTTCATGACACAGCAGCAGGCTACAGCACTAATGTAACACCATGCACTGAAAAGCTAAAGAGAAATTAAGGGATCTATCTTACCCATCTCCTCTGGGTAAAATCCACCCCGTCACAATTTGGATGATGGAAACTGGATAAATGGGTGCCAAGTCTTGTAAAATCTGATTTACTCAACAAACCGTCACAAGATTTGGAATTACCATAAAATCTCATCATTTCTCCAGTTAATAAAACACTCATCAGAAGGGACTGTTACAATCCAGCCAGAGATCTGGCAATGACCATTCATTTAACAGGGCAACACATACCAGTGCTTTTGATAAATAGCAGAATTCAAAGTAGCGTCCCGGTTATTTACAATTCTCCATTAATGAAAAGCCATCTACAGCCCTGGGGACTTTATTTCAGTAAATAATGTGGTGTGGAGAAAACTTATTGAACTGAATTCCTGGAAGTTTTTAGAGATTTCTGAGCAGAATGGCCCTTTGCACAGGATCCCTGTGTCTCTGGTATTTATACACCCAGGAGGAAATTCCTGCCAATAGCAGATTTTTTTTGCCCCCACGCGTGGGGCTGCGCAGGGATGCTCCTGGGTCCTCTGTGCCGCAGGTGGCCTTTCTGCAAGAGGGACAGAGGAGCACAGGGGTAGGGTGGGATGGGTCTCTGGGCAGAAAACGCGCAGACACTTTTCCAAGGCCCTAGGCTCAAATAACAAAAAAATGAGGAGTTAGGCTGAACCCAGGATGGGTGGGAGTAAATTCCTTCCCGCTAAGGCCCCGTAGGATTCCCTGTATCGAGTTTCATAACTCCTGGATTTGAGCTGGAAGGGAGGAGCTCACAAAAACCACTCTCCCTATTTATTTGCAGTGTCTTTTGCCCCCATAAATTGCAGCTCTCCCAATTTATCTAGCTCACCAACCTCCTGCTGGGCTGGTTCAGCTGACAAGCATCAGACAAAATATTAGCCAATGCCACCAGCGATGGGAAACTCAATTAAGTTGGCTTGGGATGGATCTGTACTTTTAAGCAAAGCTCAGCTGAAAGCAACATTTCTTCTCTTTTGAGGTGCAAATACATTGACTTGTTTGCTAGGACCATGTTCGTGCCCATGTTGGAGCTCCTGGACCTATTCCTGTGCAGCGAAACTGAACTTCTACTTCCCATCTGAGGGTGATGGCAAAAGTTTTTAGATAAGCTTCAGGACTTTGGGATGAATATCTGACCCAGTGGGGTGGCTCACTCAGCGCAGCTTAGCGAGCAGGGAAACGTCCTGTCCTCGTCTCAGCTCTGTGGGAACTCCTGGCAGGAACAGGTTTGGGCCACGGTTTCCAAGAAGGAATTAGATTTAGCTTATAAATTAGTTCCTAAACTAGGGCCCAGGGTCATTAAAGGAGGAATCTGCCCCGGGGAGGCCCATCCGTGTCCAGATTCCTTCTACACTTCTAGAAGTTGCTCAGTCACATTTTAAACCTGGGTTTGACACAAAATACATGGCCCGAGCCCAGTGGAATTAAAGCTTAATGGGTTTACCCAAATTTCCTCTCTGCTGAAGAGGAAGCAAAAAAAAAAACCTCAGCCATGTTCCTCCGGCAATGTTCCTAATGTGTTCTTCAGACTTTGCAGCCATTTATCTCACGGCGTTGCAGTGCTCTCAATTCCCCAGGAAGGTCTCCCTGTTCATCGTCTTCCAGGGTTCACTTGCTCCTTGAAAAGTTCAGCGCGGGACCATCCCGGGCGCATTCCAGCATCCCGGCTCTGGATGAATACCTGCCCCACGTCTCCCACCGAGCTGCCGGCCCTCCTCACTCTAAAGGGCTGATGATAAATTGTTCCTCCGAGCAGTGGCAATTTCATGGTTCGTTGGGCACAACCACTCTGCATTTTCACCCCCTAGATAATCAAGCTATTACCGGACAATGAGGAACAGATTGCATCTACTGCAGCATCCCCCGAACAATGGGCCATATATCTCTGGCATCTCCCACGCTGGGGATGGACATTTTGAAGGGGGAGAGGAGGACAGGTAATCCCAGGTATTTTAGCATCATTTTGTCTGCCCCTTTATCTGCTGCTGAGGGAAATCACATGCCCGGGTTCAGCCAGGGCTGGGCTGGAATGAGCTGGGATTTTGTCCCTGGCATTTTCCGTTTATTTTATCTCACCTCTCACATTCCAGGATCAGTTCCTCCTCTCATCCTCCTCCTTTTATGATTTACAATAGCTGCAGGCTTTTGCAGCTGATAAAAGGCGCTACGACACCTGAGTGCCCTGCAATCTTTGTCTTTCCCAGATGCTCCCTTTTCTCCCACCCCATCCCATAAGATAAGGATCCCTCTCCACAGTGCAGCAGGGAAACTGAGGCACGCTTAGCTGTGCCCAACAGCTTCAAGGCACGCACCACGACAACCCAGCCAGCCTGCTTGTAGGTGGTCAAGTTGCAGCGTGCACCACATTTATGGCTGCCCATGGAGAACCTACATTCCCCACGTGTCCATGGGCATTGAAAGCATCCACAGAAAAGCAAGGACTAAAATGCAGCTCTCTGATAGTCTAAATTACTCTCTTAAACTTTAGCCAGTAGTAGCTGCGGCAAGGGATGGAAAATCATTTTCATTCCATATCAAGACCTGGGCTCCTCCATTGCCCTCACCTTCTGCCTTTTCTGGTGAAATCTACAACGGCCATAACAGGAATTTTATATGAGAAATACAAAGCTTTTCTACACAGCAAGACTTACAAGTTTTTTAAGCGTAAACACCGTCTATTTAAGACAGCAAATACTGATATGCAGATTTGTTTATTAGAATTAAGGTTTGGCTATCAGGTTAGTTTTTCTCAAAAGAAGCATAGCTGTGTGTACATACTGTACTAAAAATTATTCTAGAGCTTCCACAGTAGAGCAATATATTACATCTTTCTAACTCCATCTGTTTTATGGCTTTGCTGCTCCTTTGCTCTTTACTTAAGCTTCTGACACAGAAATGATTTTGTGCTCTTTGACTTTTCCAGCCAACCATACCATGTCCTAACGTTATCCATGGTAAATAAAATAATAGACATAATTAAAAATAAACAGGTCAAAGAATGAGATACTAAGTCTGACGTGCCACAGAATCACTTAACAGAGGTAAAATATTGCTGTATCTTATGGAAAGTGTAATCAGGCAAAGAATTTCATGCAGTTGTCTCCCTTTAACCTTCCCACCCCCTTCTTCTCCCCCCCCAACAAAAAAACCCTTGAAGTGAAATATTTATGATTTTAATAAATTAAAGAACATGGCTAATTAGCTCCATCATCAACACCCACAAGGCTGTTAAAGTGACTGAGAATGCTGGAGTTTAATATTGCTCCAGCCAGTGGAGCAGCAAAGTGTTCGGTTCACAGGACGGTCCACACACGTCGTCATTCGGGTGTCCAGAGAGTGTCTCCTCCCCGAGACAGAGCGGGGAGACACAGACGCCATCCTTGGCTGGGTGGGCATTAACCCATGCCCTGGGGATTTGATCAAGCACTGTTGGATATGGATAAATGTTTAGCACCTAAATGATCTTCACCGAGAGCAATCCTGCTTCTAAGTGACTGGTCTTATCATCACACCCATGTTTGAAGAACCATCTCGTCCTTCCACCGGTGACCAGTTCCATTCCTGGCAGTGCAGTAATGCTTTTATCCTGTCTAAATTCACCCCAGACTTTAGCAACAAATTTTTAACAGACTAAAGGAAGTTATTAATGCTTTCTAACTTGTGTGGTGAAACCTACTAAAATTCTCACTGTGTTTATGCAGAGGTGGTATTTTTTTTCTCTATGCACCCTTCCAACAGACAAAACAGATCAAGTGGCAAATTCCTCGCACTCATCGTCGCTGGGCTGAAGTGACGGACATTGTTAATTGAGGGTGTCAAAATAATTTACTGCAAGTAATTAAATAAAATGGCAGGTTCCAAAGCCTGCTGAATTTTGATCTGAAGTCCGTAATCGGGGTTATAATTTAAAAGCACCTGACAGAAGCCTTAATTAGAGAACAAAAATGCGAGTAGCCAGTAAAGCTCTGTGATGGATGGTGGAAAGTGGGGGGAGATACCTACTCATGTCTCTTCTGCAAGATCTCAAACAGCTGGCTGACACGCTATCACAGGCAGGCGCTGGCTGCTCCTGCCCCAGGTGGTGTGAGCCCATGCCCAGGGCTGTGAGCGGATGGCCCCACATCTGGGTCTTCCTGTCAAGAAAATTGTTCCAACCTTAGCTCATGACCCTTGGTTTTCCCTTGGACCGTGAGTGATCTGTGAATGGGATAACACTGGCTGCTGATAGAGCAGGAGAGCATTTGCTAGTGGGCTCCCAGCTGGTAGAAGTATGAATTTTGTCACAGTGCAGCTGCAGTTGGTGTTTGCGATGATTTTTCAGAAGGCTGCAAGCCTGGGGTTAGTGGCGCATCGAGTTGGCCTGGTTGGCTTTGCTTTTGAAAACAAATGAATAAGTCAGCTCCTCTTGGTTGTGCTCCCCAGGCTTTTCTGACTTCCTAAATGGTTCTCCTGGGCACAGTAAGTTGTGCACGCTGAAAAACAGTTGTTAGGTGTTCAGAGCTGGGACCTCCCAACATGCAAAGACACAACATATGGTTTATTCTTCATGACAGTCTTGGCACCAGGGGGTCACCACCCATGTTGCTTTCTAATTCCCAGACACCGCCTTACAGCCTCCCGCTCGGGCAAAAAGGGGTGGGGGGGAGGAAGGAAAGGTCATGGTTTAACTTTTTTGTAAGTTATCTAATATACCACTGAATTATGTCCTTACTAGGGGCTGTCAAGATGGGTTATATCAACGTGGAGTTGCAATTGCCGACCACTACTCTGGGGGATACATCTTCAAGGGGATGAATTTGTTGCAGTTGCATTTGCATTTGCTGATGCCTCTTGGGTCGTCCAGTGTGTGTAGGTTCGAACTAGCCAGGTCTAAGTTAAATAAGTGATAAAATATACCACATCTGACCTGTAGAGTTGTGACACCCGCTCTCCTTTTGCACTCTGCTTTATCAGGATGAATTGAGCACAAGGGCACAATTCAGTCCAAACATTGGAAAAGAGAAATAATATGATACATTATGCAAAGTGAAGAAGGGGAGGAAAGGAGACCCTACTCTTTTTGTAGCTTGTATCAGCACCAATACTTGTCTAAAGGCAATGTTACTTGAGATATTTAAAGTTCCGTGTAAAATGATGATGTGCCTTGAATATCAAGCAAGGGAGTCCAAACCCAAAACTGGGCTACCCTTTGGCAGGATGAATAATCCTATGCTCTTTTGACTAAATTGCTCCCGTTACCTGAATGAGGTTGCTGAAGGTTCACTGGCGTACCGTCGTATTTCACAGCAGCGTGAACACATCCCCAAAGACAGAGTTACCACACGCATCGGGTCATTATTAATTTAGTTCATATGGGGACCTGTAATTTCTCTGTTCCTGGCTCGCATGTTCAAAGGAAGGACGATCTCTTTGATGAAGGCAAAGTCTGAAGGACACAGGACTCTGCAAACCAGGTGATACACTCATTTGCAATTTCAGCTCTTCCTTAATGGTATCAGCTGGGAAGGGGGTGGAAAGAGAGATCCTGGCAGCCCTGGCCAGTGCATTTTTGCATACGTCATTGGAATAAAAATATTGTTTCAGCAGTTATATTGACGCTATTAAAACAGAGTTCAAGGAATAGTGCCAATCTTCTGTTACCAAAACTATAATGCACTAAACCATCCAGCTTGAAGGATAACCAGGGGCCACTCAAAGCGGGAGCATATGCCAGAACTGGAAGTGCAACAAGTCTCTGACTGTGGGTGAGGTTGAGAGAGGCTGTTTCCCTACAAAACCTCTGCTATTGCTCTCAAGAGAAAACATTTCAGCGGAGAACGGAGATCCAGTATAACAATCATGATTCATTAGTCTTGTATCGGCGACTTTATTTCCTTTAATAGGTCCTGTGTACAGAGGAACATCATTGGTCCTAATTTGCTTCACAAAAGGGGGACAAAGGAGAAATATCTGCACTTTTCCATGGCTTCAGTCTGATTCAGCTCAAGATGAGATCAATGGAAATTGATGGACACTCTTGTGTCCATCTTTAGGACCCCCCAGAAATTATACAGTACAAGAGGTAGAAGTGTTTCTACCCTCTCCAGGCCCACAGGAATATAGTGGTGACTATTTTGATGGAGTGTGCAAGTGCAGTGTGATAACGGAAAATAATTTTAAAAGATGAGGAAAAAACATTCTTGCTGAGGTTTATTTCAACTTAATGATGTTTAATGAACTGGCAAAGCCCTGCTTGGGAAAAAAAAGGCAAACTTTATGAATCTGGATCTTAATGATTAATAATGCTCCACGGTTAGGATGCCAGAGTAAACATAATTAACACTTTTCTTTTTAACCAATTGACTTTAGTTTTCCGTGGCCAATAAAGTTTGAAGAATTTTCTTTGGATCCAGTTACATGACCATTGCCTGGGAGGGATGACAATCCACCGTATATCCACAGAGCGGACAAAGTAAATGGCCTAGAAAGCTCCAAAATGTGTTTTTCACATCAGTAAAGAGGGAGATTTTTAATGATGATGTAACAATGTCAAGCACCATAAACAGTCCTTGGAGAAACATACCTTAGCTACTCAGACTTGCATGGAAATGGAGGTAGGGAGCTGTGTATTGTGTGTTGACTCGAAACATTACTGTCTGCCTAACTTACAATGGCAGCGCTGGAGACAAGAAACCAAATGAAGGACAAATCAATTCTGACACTTTTAAAAATAAGACCTCAAGCGGTTTCAAATTTTTAACATCTTCTGACATTTTGGAGGCTTTTGCTAATTCTCTAAAGCCTTAAAAGCACTTTTCCTCTCACTGGCCTATTCCGATTTCCATTCAGATGCCACTTCTATTATTTAAGAGTCCTACTAAAAATGCCAAAAATGTTAATCAAGCCATGACTCATGCCAAATAGCTCGAGTGATTTGTATTATATTTGGAGACTGAGAATTAACCAACCATTCAACTCAATGCAAAACGAATGTTTCATGTTTAGCATTAATGTTTAATGCTTTAAAATACAAATCTTGCTGATTTTGTTGGGGTCTTGTATGAGGTTCAAGGTGGAACTGTGCGAGAATAGCCATCTGCATCTGTTGACCTACTGTCAGTCCCGCAAACACTGGGCTTTTCTCAATTTTTCTCCTCTCCTACAACTTTCTCCTGGCAGAGATGGCCATGTGGGCTCTCCCAAATCAAGGTCAGACATGATACAGGGGCTTATTTAAAAATAGATGGCTTGGAGCAATGCTGGTGAATTTGCTGGACATTTGGTTAGGAAACAGGCAGCAGCCTCCATGTAGTAGGTGGCTAAGAGCAGAAGGTCACAGTCACATCTGGAAAAGGCACATCTGGATCTAGGACAGGAGGTCCCTCTATTTACACAGATGGCTGTAGACAAACCTGTCCACGCTGTCATCTGGGCTGGATATGTTTCTCCTGCGCCTGGAAGCCACATGGCTGTGTTAGGGTCGTGCTATGCCCAAGCTAATATAGTGATGCAACTGTGCAACTGGTAGTCTCCTCCGACCCTCAAAACATCTGTATTGCTCCCTCAGAAAGATGGTTGGAAAGGTGGTTAAAAACACCAAAGTGTTAGAGAAAAAGTCAGAAGTTGCTCTCTTAAAAAAGCAGTAACAGACTTTTTATTTGGACATTCTCAGACACAGCCCAGCCCCTTTAACAGGACTCATTACTTTTAACGTGCGGTATTTCGTTTTCCTTCCCTACACGGCACAAGCAGGATGCTATTCACTTGCATCACGTCTCATAATAAAAGTCCGGACTTTGTCTGTACAAAAGCGCTCTGGATGCTGCAATTTTTTCCCCCCTCAGCATCCAAAGCAAATCACACCTCATGTTAACAAGACATGCTGAAAAGTCCAACCTTTGCAAGTTCACTGTCAGCCTGGCAGCAGGCGTAATATTTGCTTGATAACGATGACTTGGCACTGATCCACATTTGGCATATGCAAGGCTTTATTTTGTGCCTCCCTTTGCTCCTGTTCCTTCTTCCTCACAGTATTTTTTAGTGGATGGCAGAGGTCTGGGGGAATTAGAGGAATTTTGGCAGCCTTAATTTAAATGCTGGGAGCTGATGGAAATGCAGAAGGATGTGCGTACCTATAGGAGCTCTTAAAACCTGCAGCAAGGCATGGATTTCCTGGAGCAAAATGAAACCAAAGGAACCTGTTTCCTTTTAGCCTGTTTCCTGCTCCCACATCCCCATACAAGCTCATGTATCTTGCTGTAATATCACCAGTGAAATGCTGATGCAGGTGATGGGGTTCCAACTACATCTGAACTGTAAGTGTCCTGGAAAGGTGGTTGCTCCTCGCGGTCCTTTCCTACTAGTGAACAGGACTGGTTAGGAAGATTTTGACAAGACACCGACAAGTTTTGTCATTCATGGAAGGAATTTTTAAAGGAAAGGAGAGAAATAAAGAATTAAAACCAACTCCAGGTACTGGCTGGGGTCTCCATTAACCCATGACGTGGAAACCCTATTCTTGCATTTCACTGTGCTGGACAAACAAATCCAAGAGTGAAGAAATTTCAGGTCTCTTCAACTCGAAGTGAAGACTGAGCCCTAAGCCTATTGTGTTACAGGTCCTTTATTTACCCATCCGACTTGTAGGATCCCAGGATGACTTGGATGGCTTTATACAATGCCTCTTTGTAGGCTATGGCAACCCATTCGTGTGTGGCCTTGATGCTGAGCAACCCTGCACTCTTGAGAGTGAGTTCACTCCTGGGCTTGATCCATGGCTGTCTTTCCTCAGGGACAATCCTGTATGAGCAGACAGTTCCTTCAAACAGACTTCCTCATTGTGCTACACAACTGCACTCGTGGCAAGGGCAACGCTGGTGATTTGGAACATTTTTTTCCAAGAAAAACACTGATTCAAGCTCATCGGCTTGGAATTAACTCATCTCAGGATATGAAGGTTGGAGAAAAGCAAAGATCAGAATTAACAGAAAATCATTGACACAGGGGTGATTCCTGCTGAAACAAACCAAACATTCAAACTCTCAGAAACTCTTTGAAATAAAATCTACAATAATCTGTGCCAGGGTTGGCAGCAAGAAGGTATTACAGACCTTCAACAATGGTTTTTCCATGATCTTACAAGGGGTTCATTGTCCAATAAGCATTATTATGCATTCAAACAAGGATTACTCTTGCAAGCCTAAAATGCATTGTTCTTTTGTTATATGCACTTTCTGTCCATGAAGTCATGGCAAGGCGCTGAGGCTTCAGACTAACAGCAAACACTGGCTGTGATGTGATATTTCCACTTGGCTCCCCTCCCAATGGCTCCTGCTAGAGCCATTGTTCTCGATGACGGCCATCCATAAAAAGTGACAACAGCAAAGCACCTACTTCCCGAGTCACTTTCTAAGTCCTACACATTTGGCATCTGCATCTCAGAATG
Source organism: Dromas ardeola (assembly GCA_013398915.1). Taxonomy (NCBI): domain Eukaryota; kingdom Metazoa; phylum Chordata; class Aves; order Charadriiformes; family Dromadidae; genus Dromas; species Dromas ardeola. The sequence continues at coordinate 754,881 of VYZM01017854.1, read as the reverse complement.
GCGAAATGGTGTTCCCAAAACACTCCCAAATTTTTCAGAATTGTTGTGACCCTTTTACCAGGAAAATTTTTCTCACGACTACAACTCTCTGGTAGTAATTAATGTTCTTTACTTCAGCCTGGGATGTTTCAAAATGCTTGGAGTGGTTGGGAGCTTATGTTCTACCACCCCAACTCCTATAAAAACCCCCCAGTTTATCTCTAAAGAAACTATTTAGCCATGTTCCGATGTCACTTTATACGTCTTTTAAGCAATTCTAACAGAAAGCAACAAAACCTACTGCTTCATTTGGCACTGGAGCAAAGTCTTCAGCATGCGTAAGCTGCCTGGGAGCTTGCTGGGCTGTGCCAGCTTTCACCAGCTGAGCATCGTACCAGCAATGGTTTCAGTGTTCATGGACTTCCAACCCCCTGATGTTTGCTTCAAGTTTCAGACTGAAAGTGCACAAGAAACTCAACATAAAACTCAGACTGTAAATTTGACTTTTCCTTGATCTCCAATCAGAACCATAAATCAACCCCAGATTTGCTTTGAACTTGGTCGCGCTTGCCCCAGAAAGTTCAGGAACTTTAATGATCCTTTGGGACAGAGTCAAGCCCATTTTAGAGCATTTACAAAGAAAACATCAAACTGGATGAATTTTATGTGGTTTTGCTACATGCCTTTGGCACAACTCTGGCAAACCCTGACAAGGATCCAATTCAAGTAAAAATAAAGATAAACTGGGCATTCGACTGATGTCATCGGACAACAAGCAAACAAACAAGCTGACGGCATCTTAAGGATTTATTTAGTTTCACTTTGCTAGAACTTTATCAGCATAACGGACTGGTTCTGCTTTCCTCTGCAATGATGTAAATGAGGAGTAAAGCCATACTTTAGCTGTGATGGTTATCAGGCTCAGATAAAGCCTTTCAGATCTTTTCTCTGTGGACTTGAAATGTCTGGCCAAACACAGTTTTGGATCCAAGTTAATAGTCTCTCTGTGAAAGTGCTGGAGAGGCCCAAAGGCATCTGTATTACTCTGCTGCGCTGGGACAGAGAAGGTTTTGAAATACAGCTTTGCTGTTTAAGTAGGATCTGCTGTCACTTCTCAGGTGACTCTCATGGCTTTCAACCAGAGAAAATCCAAAGCACTCAAAGTAAAAAGTTGTTCCCCAGCGAGGTGAACATGCTACTCCTGGATCTGTTCTCCAAAAAGTGGCTGAAGTTTCTTCTAAACATTCTCAATGCAGCTAACCATCTTACAGTAATGTTGAGACAAAACAAGAGATAGAATGTATTTTTTGTGGTTTATAAATACACGCTATGTCCAAAAATCTTACAGCATGTTTAAAAGAGGCTTGCCAAGTGTTCACAGCACTTATCTTAAAATCTGCCTTTAGACTTTACAAAAATTCTAAAATTATATAAACACATACATACATTTATACGTTTCCAAGTCAGGTGGGACCTTATAATAATCCTGTCTAACCTCCTTTTATTGTTTGGTGACTTTTAAATTTGTTTTTCTTTCTTTAAGCTGAAGTATCACAGAATTCTGCACAGAAGGGCTGTACTGAAATCATCAGCCTGGTATCCGAGCGAGGATCTTGTTAGTGAGCGGGGTCATGCTTCTCGTTTCTGTTTTGCCTTAAGCATTCGTACCTAGAAGGGTTAATAAGTTGTCATAGAACAGTACTCGGTAACGAGCCCAAGTTTCTGGAACCCTTTATGAAACATGAAGCTCTTGACATGACACCCTGGTTCATAATATAAAGCATATTATTGCCCTTTACAATGTCAGAGGGTATATTTAAGAGTAGCTACAGTAGCATTATTCACAAATTAAGTGGTGGAAAACCCAGATTGCCAAAATTCACGTCTTTACAATGTTTGAGCCTATAAACCCAGGCATTGTATACCTGTCTATCACCCTAATATCCAAACATAATCTTAATTATATCAGCAGCAATAGTGATGTCTCTGGTGGATTTAGCAGAAATTTTTATTTCCTGTATCTCATGGGTGAATACGGTGCTTTGGGTGATTTGTTAGATTGATTTATCAATTATGCAGCTTTCATCTGTTCATTTTTAGCTTTGTACATATTTCAACAGTTTGGTTTGCAAGTTTTGTTTTCTTGGTTTTCTGCATTTGTTAGGCTACCAACCTTTGGTGATATCACCCCATAAATGACTGGTGGGAATTGGTGGAGACTCTTTGATTTCAGTGGACCTATGTAGATCTCAAAGCTTATAAAAATGGTCAAGACACGTGTAAGGTAGTCACCAACTCATAGATCTACCAACAGTTGCTTATAATCACAGTTAAGGCTGGTGGGGAGCTACATGTAAAAAACTCTTTCCATTAACATGTAGTTAAGGGACACAGAGAATTTTCATCAAAATGCAATATTTCCATCTAACTTTCTCCTCTGAAAAGGAGAACTGCTTTTCACTGAAAAGTAAGTTTTAAAGGAAACAATCTGTTCTTAAATTTAACACAAGGAAATTAAGCCCTGAACCTGAAGATATGCGAGTAACTTTGCTTATGCAAACATTTCAATTGATTTCACCAAAGATCTTCACACAGGAGAATTATTCACACGGATAATTGCTCGTAAGATCGGGCAATCTAGGTTAATTAATGAAATAAAGGTACTAAATCATTTTCTAATCTATATTGTTCTTTTTGACTGCCAAAGTGCTGGCTATATTTATTTTTTATAATCCTGATAAGGAAACATTCCTAAAACATTAGCAAAAAAATCCAGCTTGAGTGAAAGGACAAAGTGAAACAAACATCTTTCAGCCTTTCTCCACTGTTGCTGATCTTTAAATAGCGAACTTGATCTTCTGTCAAAGCAGATTTTGGGTGGTTATACAGCAAGTAGCTCCACAAGATGGGATTGGAAAATCCTTCAAGGCCCTTAATCGGCAGTCCCTGCCTCTTGCTTTGAGCTCTTCCCCTGCTCTTGCCTTTGGAAGAAGTCATGCTTGAGAACGTTTAATCCACTGCAGCCCTTAGCGCTGTCCCTCTGGGAGCTCGCTCATGCTTGTTATCGTATGTTCCCCATGTCAGAGGTTAGAGGGTATAACGTGGAATGTAAGCCAATCACCGGCTCCTCGCTCGGCCAAGACTTATCTACGATCACAGCCAAGGCAGGATCGAGACGCAGCAAACTCTTTCTATTAGCATGTAGTTTATAGATGGGGAGCAAAGTCACACACCACCGTCTAAATATGGCCAGAATTTGTTTGAAACTTTATAAGATGTTTTCCATTCCCGGGTATTGACTTTGTAAATGATACCTTCTAAAGCTTTAACAGGCGTGAGAAATTTAAATATACAACCCCCTTCGACCTGAAAAAGGAAAACAGTATATTTTAAACAATTGTGCAAGGAAGGGCAGTGGCAGAACTGAAAAGGATCTTGGTTGGACCTCTAAAAGCAGTCACCCTGAAGAGAGGAAAGTTAACAACACCCCCCTATTTGAAAGCAAATGTTTCTGGGAGCTGAGCTCAGGGTAATGTGAACCACACAGATATGGGATAGCCCAGGGGGGCTAGAGGAAGTTTAGATCCATTCTGAAAAGGTCACGCTACCGCACTTCATTTTTATATTGTTACAGAGAAACCTACTCCTCCACTTAAAAACTCGCCATTCCCATTTATATAGCTCCTCACTGAAAGCAGTTTGAAATAATGAGCACACTGAATGGTATCCAAGATGTGTTGCTGTTGTATAATTTCTGCTTTTGACGCTCCAGATACTGATTGCTTCATTCTCATTTGTCACGGGGGAGAGATGCCTCTTCCAAACAGTCAGGAAAGATCACGTTGCTTTTGAGAAATACTGGGAGCAGATCTTCCAAAGAAGTTTTACTGAACATGAGTAATTTGGTGTGGCAATGTGCTGATGTAGGGTGTAGGACTGTTGTCTCCCCCTTTAATGGTTTGTCCACTCAGGGCAGTAGAAAAGTAAAACACCTCTGTCTTGTAGGAGAAGCCTTCTTGCTCGTTGCCTTTAACTTGTAATGCGGTGAGACCATTGATCACGCTGTTGATAAAGCAGCTTAGGCTGTGACAAGCAATTGGCTGGGTCCACTATTTGCAGAGAGAAATCAACGGTTTTGGAACACAGCGCTTGTACTTAAAATAGCAAAATTCCCTTTGAGGAAAAGATCTTACAATATACGTTCCTTAAATAGGCCAACAATCAAGAAAATAAAACCCATTTTACAGACAGCCAAAAATGAAGGAAAAATAAACTCAGCAGTTGCTCTGTAAGTTAGTGACAAAGTCACAGCTTGAAGCTAAATAACCTGATTCTGAAAGGGCTAATTTCACTGCTAATCCACGTTGCTCTTTTTATGTGCTGGGCATTCTACCTCTGAAACTCTGCTGCCTCCTCCTACAAATCAGCCATCCAGAGCCTGAAATATTTCAAATTATTTCATGGATGGCTGACTTTTTTTGTTGCACACAGTCTAAATGCATTAACACACGTAACAGATAGGAAAAATACAGAAAGGCAGTCACGAGTGTGTTGCGCTTCTGACAAGCTCTCATGTGGTCCTTCACCGTGCTAAGATAAGGAGGGAAGGAATAACACACTACATAAACACAAACACCAAGACTAGCTGTGATTGCTCGTCATCCACCCTGGACCTAATGCACATCTGCCCTGAACAGCTACAGACACGAGCACCACACAACTTAAATGAAAAATGAGGAGGCAAAGGGTCTGACTTAATATGACAAAGAGTCAATGCTACATTAAAATAATGGAATTGCACAGTGAATGCATATTTCATTACCTCTGAAAATATATATTTCACTAATCATCATGAAGAGTAGACAAGCTCGCCATGATTTATTCAAGCCTTTATTAACTTGTCCTACACTTAATGCTGACAGCTTGATGATGTTTTCCAAGATCCAGTGGCTTCTTCTTGAAAAGAAGTCAAGTAGGCTCATGTGTAAAACATTAACTATATATGCATCCCAGAATTTAACCACTGTTAGCTAATGACCAGAGCAAGGCAATATTTTATTGGCAAATAAATTGGTCACCAAAAAGTGCGGTTTTGGAGAGTTCAAAACAACTGGAAAATACTGTTTCTGGTCAAATAGAACATTTTGGAAACACCAGCATTGGTCATTTTAACATTTTAAATTCTCACAGTTTGGGGGACATGTCAGAAAGGGTAAGGTCTCTAAAACACAATTGGAAGAAGGAAATATCCAATATTTCAGAAGAAAATATGACCACAGCAAGCAGATGTTTTATATGCATTTCAAGAGCTTTCTCACAGTGCCCCACTTGGGAACAGTAATCAATACTTTGTCTCTGGATGTCTGTTAGCAGGGATGACTTAGGTCCCATAAGCATCAGTGTGCATTATCCTTCAATAAATTATTTCTCTTAACTAATTTCCAAGCAAGATTTTTTTCTGCTGAAGAAGAAAAATAACATCTGTGCTGTTAGATGAAACTTTTTCTTCCCAAAGCCTGTGGCTAAGAATCTCATAAACGAACATCTGAAATTTAACTTCTGTTGTGAATTCATATTTAGACGCTGCTTTGGCAAAATTACATGTTTAAATGCCAATCTTAGGGAAGTGCTTTATGTTTGTAAGACAGGAGCATCTTAAAGTCAGTAGTCAACAGGACTGAGCAGGTGCCTGAACTCTGGGCACATGCTGAAATGCTTTGCTGCTTTCTGACCCTAAATGAGCAGCCTGACAAGCAGCTATATTCAGGGTGGTCTTAAATCTCTTACTAGGAGCTGGTTTAAATCAGAGGGAGGGATGAGGCTGGGGAACATAAATGTTCTCTGGGGCCCATTTCTGTTTTTATGAGGTAGGTATTTCAGCCAGAAGAAAAGGGCTAAGATCAAGCCAGCCATCTTCCAGGTGAGACTCCATCCTTTAAAACCCTTCTGTGGGGGCTCTTAATAACTTTGCCATGTGTAAACATGCCTGATGCTTTTCTTATGAGCTCAGAGTGACAAGCAGAGCAAGAAGAGAGCGGCGGCTCAGCGCTTTTTGACGTCAGTTCTTATAAGCCTAAGCAGTTGATAACCATGACACTCAAGAATCTGGGTATCACATATCATTAGAGAGCCACATGAAGTAGCACGATAGGTTTCAGAGCTACCTCACCCCACTATTACTGCAATGAGCTCTGAGTTTACCCAGGATTTTTTTCGTGGGCTGTAATGACCAAAGCACAATTTAACCCCTGAACCTCTCGGCACACGGGTCACATTTCAGCCCAATGGAGGACACACACCAAGTGGCTCATGTTTATTTTCCAATTGTCATTTTCAGTTTACCTTGAAGAACCTGATCTTTAAGTTGGTAACAAATAGCTACTGAAACCAGCTGAGGACTTTTTTTTCCAGCTATAAACCAGTCAGCCCCATGAAAGACCCCATGAGACTGTGGAACATTTGCTTCTCATGTCAGCTGAGAAGCTTCCCAAAACAGCAGAAGATAAAGTACGTCAGATGGCTTGTGTATTCTCACTTTGCTCTGGTCATGCTGGGTCATCAAGGGATATAAAATGTCTCGGACTTGGCTAATTTAATTTTCATGCAGAAAGAACATTTTGCTAATGGCAATCTGACTTATCTGTGCTGTTACAGCCTGACCCAGTGGACATCAAAGTCAGTGAAGAGACAGTTCTCAGCAAACCTCAGGCAAGGTATTTAAATTCTTTAATGCAGTTTTATTTTATTTACACCCATGAGCGCAGTTTCTCAAGTATATCTGGATTAAGACAGGTTTCAGAGATAATACATCCAAAGTTCTGCCCAGAAAGCAGATGTATATCACACTTTGAAAAGTCGGACTTTTTTTCTATGCTCCTGCATAGTCCTGCTTAACCTCTCCAATAACAGAAATATCTATAATGACAGATGATAAAGAGCTGAGCATTTAGCTATCTAGACCAAAATAAAGTAGATTCTGTATGTAATGTGTGTTGGCCTCTGACAAGTCAGGAAAATCTCTGTTATCATGAAGATACTCTGGTATTGAGCGTGGTTATTTCACTGGCTGATACCCACAGAAGAAAACGGTGGCCGTACTGAGAAGCAAAGCCATAGCATCATGTTCCCATTCCATGGTTTCAGCCACAGGGACAGCAGTCCTCTTCCGTGTGCCTGGTGCTCCCCAAGCATTCTGCAGAATTTATTGAGATACGAAGCCCTTACACAGAAACAACCCCAAGGAATCCATGTTTCCATGGCTCCAGAGTCCTGTTCCTCCATCCCTAGTGTCAGGAACTTTGGAAACTCACTCTAGATTGAAAAAAATGAATGCAATAAGAAGGAGAGGTACAGCAGTATACAAACTGAGCAATGTGCTGCGCATTAAGAAAAATTTGAGTGTATTTATACTCTGAGATTTACAGATGTTGTCAGAGCAAGTGACAGTGTTCAATTTTTAGGAAAATAAATATTCATGTCCATGTTTGTATCACGCTCAGAAGGTAGTTCACCAAAAAAAAAAAAAAAAGCCTCTAGGCAAGTCTGATTTAATCTGGAGAACGTGTATGCATGGATGGTGAAACATAACGTTGTAAGCAAGCCTAAAAGCAAGCAGTGTCATATCTGAATGTCCAATTTACAAGGCGAAATAAATCTGGACACAGTTTTCCGTACATAATCTCTCATCAGTTGTAAATCCCAAACCTACACTGAAAACATCCTTTGCCATCTGATTTAATCAGACCCAAAGGCAGACATTTGAAGGCTACTCATTTTGTGGTACTCTCCAGGCTTTGGGTCTTTTCTCTTTTGCTCTAATGCAAAATTAGAGCTTTATAAAAATCTCTGTTGGTGACTCATTTTTGTAAGTGCTTCCATATTGCTTTCGCACTTCCTACCATGTGCCAAAACTCGTATTTTGGAAGTAAGTTTGTGTAGTCGGATACAAATAGGCAAGTCATACTTGCAATGGGGTCTCCCTGATGTCCTTCCTGCTTCATGGTGCTCCAACCATCCCTTCCCGTAGAGGAAGTCAACAAGGGTCCAAAGAGGTGTGATAGTGCAAGAACTGTCCTGAGCTTGCAAAGGCCTCACCCTTTTGGGGAACACTGCCGTGCTGGGTCACTGGGGAGCTTTTCCTCTCTTCCAGATGCTTTGGCGGGTAGGTCAAGCCCAAAGCTTTCCAAGAGGTGCGTGAGGTTTTAGCCACACAGTTTGCTTTAAAGCCAAAGGGAGCCACGCAGCTAAGCCTTGGCCAGCAGCTGCGGTATGTGGCCTTTTGTAACTATAACATTTATTGGTTTGGTGAGCACTATGAAACGCTCTTTGGGTGGGCTTGAACTTCCCCCACGAAAAAACAATCATCGTCTCCGGGCTGGTAAATGCTGAGGCTTGCAGTGCTGCTCGCGGCTCTGCCTTCGAGTTGGCCAAACCTCTCAGCCCTTCGCCACGTAGCGGCAGCTGAACTCCGATAACATCGCATGCAGGATGAGGTCACAGCTTCCGAAATCCCACTGATCCTTACCCAAACACCACACAAAACCTTCAAACTCTCAAAATCATATATAAAATATCACGCTTAATAAGGCTATTGTATCACAGCAGGGTCTGGATTTAAGCTCTCTAAATCCCGGCTGTTTCCTTAGGCACCCATTATTTGGTTTGCTCTAATGCGGGATTCTGTGCGTTGTTTGTACAGCACATTTATGGTGCTGCACCTCTAAGCAAATTCTTTCTTCTAAGGAGCGGAGCTGGAAGGTTTTATACCCCTGAATTTCTACCCTTTTTAGTGCACGGACAATAGTTGTTTTGCTTTTAACTACGCTGCAATACATTAGAGGAGCTGCAAACCCCCACGCGTCCACCTGCCCTCACTTCTTTCTCTGGGAGACTTCGGTTTGTTTGTTGTTGCTGTTTAGAAGAAAGTTCTGCCAGTCCACATCTATGCCCTTGGCCTTTGCTTCTGAAATTCTGTCCCCACAAAGCCCATGAGAGATTTTTCATTTAAAACATCACCGCTAACATTTCACTATCCATTTTTTACTCTGGAGCAAGACGCACTCCTGAGGCTCAGGAGCTTAATACACATCAGCTGAAACATCAGAGCTCCTAAGGATGCGTTCACATATCTCCTCCAGCAACGTTGGTAGTACCCACATCAGGACAACCTGGTGTGAAAAACATCTACAGAACAAGAGGGCAATATTCTAACCGCTTCTTTTTATTTTCTGCCTTTTAACCAACACAGGGAAGAAAGTTGAGCAAAACAGTGCAAGACTAAATAGAAAAAAATCATCCCTACAGCCTCAGCCAACCTCTCCTGTCACCTGGGAAAAATACCCCCTTTCCCACATCTGCCCCTGTAGCCTTCCATCTGTAATTTACTGCGGTGGAAAAATTATTCAGGTACTGTTGGGTCAACATAGGACTTATAAAGTAAATGAGAATGACTAATGTGACATTATACCCCCACTGAACTCTTTCCAGTGGCCATTTGCAGGCAGCTGAAGCCAATCCATCAGCGGATGTAACAACATTTGTTTCTGAAACATCTGGTATATATCAATATGCAAATCAGTTCGGCACAGAAGGAAACACACAAAGAGATTTTGATCTAAATGCCTCATGTTGTTGTTGTTGTTGTTGTTTCAAGGAACTGGAACCAGCAACCACTCAGCATTACTTTTCATTTTCTTTTTGACTTTTGCTGTAATATTGTATAATAATATTAATATATAGTATTAAATATTCAAATATTAGCCTGTGATGATTATCCCAAGGAGTATTTTTAACATTTTTTTTTCTGGAGTCAAAGTATTTTCTTACCAAAGGAATTTAAGCCAGTTGAATTCTGCATTAGACCTTAATTGTATCCCTTGTCAATCACTTTTAAGCCAAGCGGCAGTTAGGGCAAGCGGACCTCACATGTTTTGGCAAGTCAACGGTAAAGTGTCTTGGAAAACACCAAGGCAAGATGATACTGTGATTAAATAGCCAGGAAAGGGACTCGGTTCCCATTCTTTGAGGGAACTTTCTCCAATATGTGCCAGACCACCTTTCCGGAAGATGATAAATACATTTCTGATGCAAAAATATTAAGGCTTCCATTTCAAATAGGGCTGAAAACTTCCTCTCTGGTCATGAATGCAGAGCTTTTCTGAAAACCAAATCACTTATTTTACAGCTTAAATAGGGATTTGGGGAATCATATTCCTGACATGGAGGTTGAAATGAAAGAATGAAGACACCCAGATGTTCATGAAAAAAGAAAGTAACCAAAATACATTAAGCAATGTTTTTATACATTGTCAGTTAGGACCTAGACATGGATTGAATAGCATTTTGCAACACGGATTTTAAAAGGTTTTTATTTGATTTGAAATGTTTCTCCTTGTCTTTAAATATTTCCATCCAGTGCTTTCAATCTGAGAGAACTTCTGAACTGAGCCAAAGCCTGGGAGCCGTAAAATGTAATTCACAAGAAATTATTATTACAACAGAAAAAAAAAAAAGGGGTACCGACAAGCTGTTTTTCCTCCTTATCTAGCGAGAGCGAAATAGGAAAAGGAAAGAAATGGTTTTCTTGTTGAAAAGCAGGCCCTGGAAATGACTCCTTGTGGGTAGATTTCTGCGTCCACACCAGGCTCTGCAGAATCGCTTGGAGTCGGGGGGAAGGGAGAAGGGAAGATGGGCATGAGCGCTTGGAAGGATCGGTGACCTAGAAAAGATTTTTAAAATTCCTTCAGTTCTCACAATCAGATAAAAGCATGGACAAAAAGCGAGTGACTCATCTTCTCTTGTTCCTTTCTAATAGTTTCCTAATGAAGTAATTACAATGTACTCATTTGGAAACACAGAAAATAGAAGATAAGACGAGAAAAATCAAGGGAGGGGGGAGAAGTCTGATTAGCTGATCACTGCCTCCCCATGGATCTCTTACCGCTCTAACAAGTTCATGCCAAAATTTTCCCAAATCACACTTTTCTATACACTTTACACATGCATACTTATATATGGAATTACCCACTAATTAGTATAATCATTTTTGTAGCTGAGCGTGCACTGTAATACCTATGTATCTGCTGTGTAAAGGGCCAGGTAAAGTTTATAGCAAGACGTAATTTCTTAATATCTGTTATTAGTCTAAGCTGGAAAATCAGACAAGCTGCCAGGTACACAAATCTGGGATAGAAGCAGCAAATTTCTTGTCTTTTACCTAAGACCATCACAGCTACAGAAAAATGCCACCAGGAGCATGTTCTTATGAGATCTTGTGAAATAAGGTCTCGGTGAGCCATCAGGACTGCATGTTCATTAAAAAAAAAAAAAAAGTCTTCAGAAATACATAAACGAATGTAGCCGAGAAACTTTTTTGGAAATTATGACTGAGACAATTTGGAGCAGAGAGGGAAAGTCCTGTACCGATGTACTTGATCAAGTACATCACTATTGATCAACTTGATCATTATTTACAGAGTTTTCAGAGTAGGGTTTTAATTTACCTAGGGCAGTACATCTGTGTGCAGTTTCGGAGGGAGAGGGGACTCAGTCTGCATGCACGGAGCTGGCATCATTGCCGCTTGCCTCGGCACCCAGCACGGAGGATGCCCAAAGCAAATAAAAGCGATGGGCCAAGACTTCTTCCTCACAAACTACACATACAACTGGCTTGCAGCGTTGCTCCTGCTGACAATACATCATCTGTAACTGACGGAGGAAGCTCTGTGTTTCGGCTTGCCAAGTGTGCAGATGCTGAAGATCCACAGGAAACATGCAGTTAAGCGGTGGAAAATTTATCTGCATGGGCTGGTGGCATACATGGCCCAAACCAAGCTGCAACCAGCAGGACAGACCCCACAAGTACTGGCAGCGGGGAGCATGGCCAGCGGCTCTGCGTGTATCTGCAGGGTGATCCCTCCCAAGTCCCTTCACAGCAGCAGGCATCTGTTTCCCCATCTGCTAAGGGGGTGGATTTCTCTTTTGGGAAAAGCTTTGGGATGCAGGGGTGAAAAAAATGCTTGGTGGCCACTAAATCAGGATTACATCCTTTGCTACCTGTTTTGGCTTTGCCTTTGCTGAGGTGGAAATGAAGATGAGAATCAATGAAGGAAGAGACTCACAGTTTTCACCCCAACCATAAATGTTATTTTCATCCATCCATCCATCCATCCATCCATCCATCCATCCATCATTAAACCAATAAAAATATTATGTAACAATGTAAATAATTATTCAGCCAGAAAAATCACTGTCTTAGCAAATGAGACCCTTAAATATTTTTTTATCTTTCCAAGCCAAATGAGGCAAAAACCTAATTACAGATGAAAAGTAACCCAGCCTCTTAAATTCTCCAAAGCTGGAATGGTAACACAAGTACATCTTGCTTAACAGGGGAGTTTTATCATGACAGCTACCCTGCCAACTTTTTATTAAGGCTTAAGCTGCGTCCAAACAATTTTCTTCATAGGAGGAACCCACTCCCTTCACGTGTCTACTGAGAAGAAAGCCCTTATTCTCCATTTTCCATCATCCGTGTACGTGGTCAAATTCTCCCTGGGTAACCGAGTGTGAAGCTAGCACTTTGGACTGAGTTGCAAACGAGAAGTGCTCTCGTATATTATTATGGGAGAGGAGCACACAGCTCTGGCAGATCTGGTGGGGATTGCATGGGTTTCTGAAGACCTCGTCCTCCCTCCCCCCTTTTTCTATCCTTTCTTTTCCATTCTCTGTCGAGTTATCCTCACAGAAGTGCACAGCGTTACCAGAATCGGGGTCCGACAAGGCAAGGAGATGAATGTTGTGTTTTTAAAGTTAACAGAAGTTGGTTCCTCAGAGTTCATGCCGGTGTCACAGCGTGTGCCGAACTCCTACACATTTTGAAACTTGATCTTACACCTTGCCTTTTATGAAGATGAAATCCTTGGCAGGTGATTATTTTGCTTTCTCACATCATATCAGACGGTTTAAGCACCAGTCTGCTTGCTAAGAGCCAGCTGTTGCGGAGTGAAAAAAAGAAAGAAAGAAAGAAAGAAAGAAAGAGAAATTCCCCCACAAAAAGCTCAGGCTTTCAGAAATCCTGCAGTGGCAAGCTGCTGCTGCTATCTCTGCAGTTTTCATGAGGTTTCATTGCAAAATGGTGAATGTGGGTGTTTTGAAATGCTGGTCCCTGCATCAATATTAAATTAGGAAAATGTAGAAAGAAGCAGGAAGCCAAAATTTTCTTTGCCTGGAAAACTGGAGAAGAGTAGAGGCCGGTAACTGTGCAGCAGTGAGCCCACAAGCAGCATCCTGCGTTTACGACCGAGCCGATCTCTGGAGAGCATCGCAGCCTCCACCGCTGCCCTCCCCACTGCCGCGGGAGAAGGAAAACCACACCAACAACACGTGTGGGATGGAGGTCGCTCTCTCTCAAACCCTTGCTGGAGCAAGCTGGGAGTGACAGCTCTCTTCAGTCCCTCCAATCCTGTCTTGAGCCCAGCTGGGACTATTTAGCTAATAGCAGCTGATTCCAGCACACGTAGTGATGTATATCTCCTCGGAGAGGTGGACCTTTGTGTTCTCACCTGAAGGGAAGGGCTACCTATAACGCAGAGAGGCTCAAAAATGGGAACATCTCTATATTTCCAATGCTGCCTTTCACTAATTGTCTTTTCTAGAGTCTTTGTTCTGATCCAAATGAGTCGGGAGATGGGCAGTCCTTACTTCCAGAGAGCGGTGAAGGGCAGGCTCCCTTGCACACAACCAGCTGAACGACCATCCTCGTCTTCAGCACGTTGGTTGTAACCTCCAGAAAAGATCTCAAATAAATGTCCTTAGTATCGCTGCCGTACCATCTAGAGCAGCGTGTGAAACTGCTGCCAATGTGCTCTCCCTGGCCTTGGTGACTGCTTTAAAAAGAAATCTTCCTTTTTGTAAGAACCTTTGCTCCTGCCATGAGCCAGGGCAGACTGTCCTGGACAAACCCTCCAGGTGAGATGACCGATGAGAGACTACCCTGGTGAAACAGGCGTGCGGTGAGAATTCTGTATCGGGAGCAGTGGGGCTAAATGGGACGTATCACGTAGCGTATAGCGTATTGGCAAGGCTTACACAGTGTTTCCTTCACTGTTCGATAAAAATAAAATTTTTCATTTGCCAAGAGTATCAAAGTAACTGTTTGCTCTTCACTATGACCAAAGGAAACAGTGTTTCTTCCACTATCAACAAAAGGAATATATTTATGTCTCAAACCGGCTTTTCCCCGTGCACACACCCCCTCAGAAACCTGATTTTAAATCATTCTGAAATAAATTCTGTGTCTGTGCGCTGGATGCTCATTTCCTTAGAAAAGCAACGACGGGACAATTTTTCCCTAGTGCATCTCCTGAATTTGGCCCCGCACACGCTCCTGAACTGTTTTTCCTTCCTTTCCTCCCTCTGATGCAATTGCTTGGTTTCAGCTACTGTGAGCCTGACCCAAATCCCACTGCGGTCCATGGAAAACCTCATCTGGGTTAGGGTGAGCCTTAGCCCGGTTGTAACCCAGCCTTGCGGTAAAAGGGAAATGGAGGAGGAATAATTTTGGGACAGCTGGACTATGTCTGGTACCAGGTCTCTTCCTTGCTTGTCTTTATTAGCTCATTAAGCATGTAAGAAGAGGCTACTGCTGTCTGACCATAGAAAACCTTGCATACACATTGTTTTCTCTATAAAAACACATTTGGACACTCTGTTAGTAAAACGAGCAGAACTCCCTGATGAAAAGTTTTTCTGCCCGTATGCGCACTGTCCTCAGCTGTCACAAGGAAAGCTTGACTGCTGTGAATGTCCTTTAGATCTTCAGCACACCTTGGGGGTGAAAATATTGTTCTAAAGATGCAATAAAAGTAACTGATTTCGATTATAAAATAAGAATAATACTTCCATGCTCTTAGTTCCTCACTTAATCCAAACAGAAACCTAAGGGCATTGGAAATTTGGTGTGTTTGAACGTCCAATATGCCAAATGCAAGGAGCGTTTGGCATCAACAGTCTTGCATGAAGCAAAAAAATGTAAATAAGTTCATTTTTTGTTTTGGCAAACATATGGCCAAATTGATTTTCTTCTACTTTGGGACTAATATTAATGCATCACTGACAAATCAAGGAACTTCTGGTTTGTTGATCCCAGATTTGGGCAAGCTTGGAATTGCTTCCAGTAGTAGTTTTGCCCCTACATCCAAGATGATCATTTACCCAGTTATAATTAACCTGTCTTAATGTGGAGGCTTAGAATATTACCTGAGTGTGAGTAGGAAAAATATGTATGGAGAAAGTGGAACTGGAATATGAAATCGTATGCTGAAAGCTGTTTTTTTCGTTCCTTACATAAGCAGAGGTTAGTAATGTACAAGTCCCACTAAACATTTTGCTGTCCAGAAAAAAGTTCTGGTAGATAAGGAGGCATTGGTGTGATAAATTAGCATATTCTACCCTATCTGACCACAATCAGAATATATATTTTGAGTATTCATATGTGTAAGTATACACATCTTACACATATATAAGGATGCCTATTTACCCTTCTGTTGCCTAAATAATGTCCACAGCTTTTCTTCCTAGAGTTTGACCCTCAAAATGCAAAACAGATATCTTTATAACTGTGTTATCTTGTTGCTTGCTGCCAGTATGTGCGATGGTCTAACAGTACACAACACACACCCGTAGGCGTATAAACACCCACCCACCCACATATACATATAATAGGAAAACTGAAGCTTGAATTTTCCAAGCGCAGCTACACCCTTTTGAGCATTGTTTACAGCTTTTGTCACAGTTATGAATGTGTATAAATGAGAGGCTTTTCTCCATAAAACTCTTGGGGAGCTAAAACAGGGCATGGTACCACTGCTGTCAGCATGTGCCATTGCACCTGTGGGCATCTGATGGACACATCCATCGCTGAGATCTTTGTCTGTTTGTTTGCTTTAGGCAGGGACAGAAATAATTAATGCGACTTTAAAAATTGCTTTGAAAGGGACTGTGTTATGGTGACTATCAGCCCAGAAACACAACTCTTTAAAAACTGGTATTGATTCATTCCTGCATATACGTGGTCTTATATGTGTGTGCATGAGACAGTAGTATAAAGTACTGAATTAAGGCTTCTAATATGGAAAACAACTGCAGGTAGGATTTCAAGAAGTTCTTGGTTTCTCGCTGGTTCTGATATTGATTGAGACATTCAGTGAGTGGTTCGGGGCAAAGCAGAATCAGATGGAGGCAGCATTTTCAGTCTCCCACTCTGCACATAGGACCAGCATCACTTGTCATAACAGGCAAAAAAAAACCCAACACAACAAGGCAAAAAAAAAGCTTGTAGCTGAAGGCTGACCACCAAACATCAGGAAAATAAATCGTTTGATTTCCAAGATACAGTCAATATTTTCTTTTGCAAGAAGAAACAAGGATTTCTTCTAAAAATGAGTACAGAAGACCTGGGAATGCTGCACAGAACAATACATTTGTAGGTGGCGGGCTCATTATTGTGTTAACAGACGGATAAATCAAGGACTCCCTTGTTATTTTATTTTTGCAGTGTACTTTAAAAATACTCACACGCCCACTTAGTGCTTCCTCATTGATAACACCAGCAGCAGGGGGGAGACGGTGTCACCTTCCATAAACAGGTACTGTTGACATACGGCTTGTAAAATAGAACAATTTCAATAGGGTCAGAGCCAGCTCAGAGAAAAGGTGCAGATAACGCTGCTTTATCTGACAGTATTAGCCAAAAAATATGCCTGCGTATTTGAAGTCCCGTATTTGTCTGATCCACACATTCTCTGTTGACACAGGGCCAAGACTAACAGCGGCTCTAATTGGTTGTACGGATAAGACAATGATGTTCAGGAAGATGAAAATAATATTGGCCCAATGAGATGTGCTTTGTGTTTAAAGTTTGTCGATTTTCTGCTCCAACTTGGGCTGGAGTCACAACAGCTGACCGCAGCCAGCACTTAAATGAGGTTTAATGAAGCTGTTTGGCTCAGGGCAAGGTAACCAGGCACACACATCGAGCGCGGATGAGAAAACGCTGCTAATGCTCAGTAGAGTCTTTCCAAAAAAACAGATTGTTTTTTCCTTAAAAACAGCACGGAGATGATATAATTCCTGAATTTTTATGAGGCCTTTCCCAGGGGTCTGGAGATAGTTTCATATGTAACAAACACGAGCTTGGAGAGAGGAAAATGCAGAATACTGAGAAACCCATCAAACCAGAGAGCAATTACAAGAAAAATAACTGTGGGGAGGGTTAATGCTTGGAAAACGAGAGGGGAGAAGTGGTGGCATCACAGGTTTCCAAACCTCATTAAATATATCTTATTCATCCAGCCAGTAGCCCAAAGCTCAGATACTGGGTTTAGTACTGTGTTATTTCATCACGCCCGAGTCATGCCCGTGCATGCCATTTTGCCTTCAGCAAACGTTGCCTCTAAAAATGTATCCTGCACTTTTTCTTGAGTTTCCAACCAGTGCTGGACTGTGTGGTTATTGTATCAGTCTGACTCTCTTTAATTTCCCCCATTTCTCATCCATTCCCTACATTGCTGATGGCTAAGTCCCGCTGGAAATTCCCCTGCATTCATCAGTAAGAGAATAGGTTTTCTGTCTGCCAACACAACCCTTGTGAGACAGGAAAATATCTCCTGTATTTACTAGGTGAAATATCTGGATTATTGTCACAGCATTCAACAGAGGTATCCATTCATGTATAGCTGTAGCCAAAGACTAGTTAACAGGATAAATGTCTCTTAAACAGGAGTGAGAACAGTCTTTATGAAAACTGAAAAGTAGACCTTAAATCAAAGAGAGCTCTGCTAAAAAGCAACACTGAACTGTGACTGTTTGTATCTGCAAAGATTTTATCTTGCATGGATTTGCATCCCTTAAATTTCACCCTCTAAAATTAGTCTTAACCACCAAAACTTTGCCTGGCTTAGGCTCCAAGTGTGGTTGAACCACCAACTTCCATCCCTGAACCGATAAATTTGCCAAGGCTGTCTCAAAATTGGACACTGTTCATTAAAAAGTCAATCCAGTTTAGCTTGAAAGGTTCCGTCTTAAAAATGAGAGTGAACTAAAAAATGCCTCATCCCAAGCTTCCCAAACTTGGTTATCCACATAGAAATCTGCCTCTTCTCTTATTTTCTATTCTTTCCTTTTTTCTCCCCATTTTTTTTAATCAGCGATTTTCATAAGTGAAATTCATTGCTTTGGGGTTGGCTTTTTCGAACCACACACATTTCTAAGAATCACTTGCCAAGAAATGTCTGTAAAAGTATTTCTAGATGTTTGGAATTTCCTAGCAGTAGTATGGAAGTTTGGTTTGTTTGAATCTCTTGCTCAGCAGGAGGAAAATTGAGCTCAACATGTTTATGAGTATAAAAGCCATCTGTTTGATAGGGATCCTGGAATAAGACTGAAGGTCTGACTCTGAGATGATGAAGTGAAAAAGAAAGGTTTCTGTTTCCTGTTGCTGAGAATTAATTATACTGTTAATAGTGTGTTAGAAGAAGTAGGAGTGCTTTAAGTTATTACTTAAGCTCAAAGAAATAAATATGACTTTAACGAAAAGCTTTCCTGAAGGGAAAATCCACCATAACTTTTAAAATAGTTGGTCACATACCCAAGAACATTTGTGCGCTGGGATGTTTCTCCATAAATGTACTCTGGCAAGGTTTCCCCCCCGCTCTCTCCTTTCCATCTCTCTAAATCTAAACCCTTTGTGGATAAAACGTTGGGATTTTTTGAGGGAAGTGGGGAAGTGGCTACCTTATGTGCCTGGCCATTGTGTGAGATCATCTGCGGCCTTAAATTTATTCAGGTTCCTGTATAAAGACCCTTGATGTCACCCAGCTTGCTCTTTGGCTGAGTTTCTTGTAATTGTTGATGCTCGGTGGCTTCCCTGGGATCCACCCCTTCGGTGGGAGTAGGGGGTGGGAAAGAGAAATGGGAGATCCTTCACCAGAGCTGATAAAGCATTTGAATGAAAAAACCCCACCCAGAAATTATGGGTGAGACCTGGGCTGCTCAGAGCCACTTTTTGGAGGAACCAAACTCCCTCTGCTCTTTATAAAGGGAGGCAAGGGAGACGAGGCTCTAATTTTACCACTGGAGCTGTGTTCCTTATGCTTGGTGTGAATAGACCCAGTAACCCCTCCCTAGGACACTATTTAGGTATATCAGGCCAAAAACCTGTATACTGTGTGATGCCTTTCTGGTCGTTTACAGTAAAACAACTTATTTGCCTAGGTTGTCTTGCTTTGTTGTCTAAAGCTTTGAAAACCATCAACAAAGCACAGACTGTGGAAGCCACTATATACCAACCACTAAAAAAAATCTGTACGGCACAGGATAAGTGCAAACAGGCCACTTCCGAAGTCGGGATTTGCAGGAGAAAGGCGTCTCATCGCCCCTGAATAGCGTAGAAATCTCCCGCCCTCTTGCCCTCTCCCCTCTCATTCGTCACCTGCCTTCGCTCCAGCTGCAGGGTCACTCTTTAGAAACGTAAATCCTCACTGTGCGAAGCTGAATAAATATCTGTCATCGAAGGTGGACCGGTCTGCCACACTTCGGTACACACTGGCTTTGTCCTTCCGTGCTCTGGCATGAGTATGGAGCTCGGGGTTCTTGGAGGGCTGCCAGCGGGGCGAGATGCCACCAGTGTTTTCTTTAGTGCGTTGTAAACCCCAGGTGAGTTTTGACACCATCCGTACCCTTGGCGGACACTCGCTGCATTATATATGAACTGTTTGGAGCATGTTGAGTGCGGAGACTCCTGTAATGTCCTGAAGTATTTGGGTGTACAAAGAAAAATACAGCTGAGCTAACAGAGCTTTAAAAGACGCTGACTTGGGTGCTTGATAGCCCCTGCGTAAGGCTTGCTTGTCAACATTACCAGGCGAAATCTATGAAATCTATGCCTTCAACCTGAATATACAAGGAGAGCCAAAATAACACATTATGAGCGTTAATGCAGTTGAAAGTAAAACCGCATGTTTTCCAAAGGGTTTAAAAGCTCATTTGAAGTAGGGCAAAGGGTCAGAAAAGAAGGAGTCCCATTTATGTAGCTTTGGCAACTGTTTAAAAATGAAGAAGCCCCACTTAGAACATGTACATTTCATTATATCACTGCTGCCCTTGTCACCAGCAGGAAAAGCGGAGATGCTCGCCCTTGCTTGGACCCTGCAAACTCCCAGATTTTCCCGACTTCTCCCAGAAAAAAAGGAAAGAAACGGTTCTTTGTTAAGAGTGAGTGGAAAGAGCGTAAACCCCAAATGAATTTTTTTATTTATTTACTTTTTAAGGGGGTTTTTATGCTTAGGCAGTAGGAAAAAAAAAACCTGGGCACGTTTTACAGCACGATGTGCAGGGCTGTGTTAGCTGCTGGGTGACCTGGTGTGCTGGGCACCGGCTGGGTGACACGAGGTGCTCGAGGATCCAGGCTGGGGGCTGCACTGACGCTGGGAGGGGTGCATGGGGCAGTCCTCCTCCTCGCTGCCTCCAGCTCTTTATCCCAGTCCCAACAGGGACTTCATGGCTTTGCGGTCATGCTTGTGCTTTGGCCTTTACCTCGTTGCATTCTTGGCATTTCCCAACGAGAGGTGTCTCTTGTAATTACTGGGAAACCTGTCCCCTGGCTCTGATCTGGCCACTCAAATCCCCTTCCTGAGTCTCTGCCACCCGAGGCACTGATCCTCTTTGTCCCAAATTCAGAGCAGCAGGGAAGGAAGGACAGGCAGGATGCTCCATGTCCTGTACCCTACACAACCCCAAAGTCTACAGCCACCAGAGAGGACTGGGGGGCCTGGAGCAAACTACTTTGGGTCTGGAGAGGCTCCACGAACCTGCAAAGATGTGTTGGAGAGAAGCTGTCAAGCTACCTGCCCCTCAGGACCATTGCAGCTTTCTTGCCAACACACCTGGCTCGTAAAAATACAGCAGGAACACCAGCATTTTGCCCTTCAGGGACTGGTTTCCAGTAAGTGCAGCCTTTGGCGTGAATTTCTTGGTCCCATTTTAAAGGGCTGCAAATCAGCTGAGAGCCTGAATTCACTCAGAGTGAATCCTGCCCATCTCACTGTCCTAGGCTTACAACAAAACTTGGTGCACTGAAGGTGAAATACTTGAAGCAAATTTGTCTGCTTTTTCGCCAGGGATTTGGGAAAAAAAGTGTTTCTGTTAAAAAGAACCACAATCCCTGGTCCACAGGCTTGAGCAGAGAGCAAAAGGAACATTTTTGTCTGAGGCTCGAGTTAAATCACTGGCAGGACATCACTGCTTTTTGAGCACTTTAACTCGGATCCAACAAAAATCTATAAAAAGCTGTTAAGTTGTGATGAAGGAGTGCCACAGCGGTAATGAGTTTACTACAGTCCTTTAGGGTAAACTCCAGACTACGGCAGGGTGAGGAGTCTGACTGCCGTTCCCGGAGGACAGGCAGGTATTGCTGCAATGAAATGTCCCTCGTGGACCTTCAGCCTCCCCGTGTCCCTGCCAGAAACCCCGGAGTGGATCAAGAGTAGATCAAGAGCGAATGTGAGGTGTTGATCTGTGTCTCCGTTACAACATTCAGCTCTGTTCACAGGCTGGAAATGGCCCTTGGCTGGAACAGCAGGTTGGGCTGGTGGGTTTATGGAGATGAATAGCATTAAAAGGCGAGAAAACTGGAGTGACAGAACATGCCGCAGAGTAGGATCAAAGTTCCCTGGGGAGTATTTGTGGGGGAACAACCAGAGCTTTAGGAGATCTGCGTCCTTCACGTTCAACGGCATTTCATTTCCCTTTAACATATGTATGGGGAAGAAGAGAAGAGAGATGAACTCAAACAACCTAAAATTGAACAGTTGCAAGAAAGCCAAAAGTTGTCAGACATGTGGGTAGTAATACAACAATCAGCAGATGCAAAGCATCCCAGAAACCTGCCTATGAAGAAAAGGAGGAGAAAGAGTCCAAGTGTGCATCAGAGCTGTCTGCAGATGCCACTTCTATTAGCAGGGTGGCATCAAGACCCCTTTTTTGGGGCTGTGGGAGGTATGAGAGCCTTCAGAGACCACAGAGACTCCTGGTAATGCCAGTGGTGGGAGACTTTTGCCCAGGGAGGGGAGATGATACCCCTCGAACTTCATGCAGAACCTCAGCCTCCTAATTCAGCTTCTCTTATCTCCTGTGGGTACTTCATAGAAACTGGAGTGGCTTCTGCTGTTCAATACCATTCATTCTGCCAGATCAATCCTAGTATGGGATTGATTTAAAGTTTTGTTCCAGTATAGAGGTGGCTTTGAATTTTGGGACCCTTAGGGATTTATGACTTCAGAAAGAACAAGACAGCAGGACATCCCCACAGGTTGCAGCCTGTAAAGCAGTCCAGAGGGATGTCTGAGATGTTCCAGCTTCATTTATCCAATAAGGGGAGCACTGGTAGACAGACTTTGTAGATACTGGGACCGATGAGAGTCCAAATTAAATACTGAGTAAGGGGTTTCATGTGAGCTTGAGTGTTTTTAAAAAATCTGAATGAATCCCACAAGGCAAGTTTAGGGCTCTAAAACGGATTCAAGTAGAATAAAGGATGTATGAGTTAGAGGCATAGAAAAAGTCTCAAATGGCAGATGCGTCAGCAAAAAACAGAGAGCAGGAAGATGAAGAAATAATATTAGGGATATAAAGACACTGGAAGTAGAGATAATTTTCCTATACTGAAGTAAGGAAAGAAAGTTTATCTAATATTCCCCAAATTATTCCTCTCCAAATATTTGTTGGTTGATTTGCTTTTCCCTTCCAAAGCCTCAACAGCCTGATTTTATTTTCCTGGCTGTGTGGAGAACCAGGAACACCAGGAATATGGATTCCAACGTGAAATCCTACTTGCTGGCTCGAAAACCTATACCTGGTGTTGAAGGGATACAAGCATGCATTTTTATTAGAGCTTTATTTGCTACTTTTAAGCAATGAAGAAAGTCTGCCATAAAGTAAAAACATATGTCCCATGAAAAATATTGATGTGCACAGATAATTCTGTACATCCCTTGGGTACCAAGGGGATGAAAAGAATAAGAAAGTCATTAGCAGGGAAGGACAAAATAATTATGAGACATGCTGCATTAGACAAATGGCAGCTGAACCTCTTTAGTTCACTTTTTGCTAGTTGGAATTTCTAATAATCCTTCTGTAACACAGTAATGATGAACTCCAAGTCTAAAGGAGGGAAACAAGAATGCGTAAAATCTTCCCAAGTAACACATATATAGTTCATTTGTGTGGACATATTACATAAATGCAAAATGTTAAAGTTCAGTAAATATCCACTGACGTGCTGCTCTTTCCGGTGGTGAGCACAGTGGACTGATGTGAGAGTACATTAAACACATCTTCAGGTCTTTAACTTTGTTTTCTTCTCCCCTCACAGTATTAAAAATGGGAAAACAACATTTGAAATATTGTGGTTGTAAAATTAGAGAGCAGCAGCAGTCTTTTCTTCTGATTAAGAGTCACCATGGTTTAGTACAAAGTCTTACAAAACTATAGAAAGAAGTTTTGGTCATTTCTGTACCTAGCCACAGAGAAAATCAGCAATGCCTAGGATTTCGTATGTTTTTGATTAGCTTTTCCGGCTCATTCTTCTTATTAAAGTTCATTTTGAGGTTTGACTGATTCTCCTTTTGCCTCTGCTGGTTTGGTCCTCCCTCAAAATTCGGGTGGTTTGGGAAGCTTTTTTGCAGGAGCGCTTACTGATGGAGTGATGGGACCTTTCCTGGGGTGGATGTAGCTTGTCTGGCAGCGGGGACAAGGGATCGTGTCTCGCACTGAGATGGGGGACACACACACAAACTGTCACCCCGCTGCTTTGGAGCTGGCACAGCACCCCGGGGAAGCCAGAGATGTATTTGTTGCTACTGTCACATCTGAAAAGTGGAGCACAGGGTATAAATGTTACCATAAACACCTATTAATATCAGCTGAAAGTCTAGTGCAAAATGCTATAAAAGTTTTCATGTGCTTTTTTTGCTGGTGGTTTTCTCCCCCCTCCTTCTTTCTGACAAGCTCTGTTGATAATCTCCAGGAGCAGCAGAAACGAAGGGAGAAAGGGAAGGAAAGAAAGTTTTGTGGACTGAAAAAAAATTTCAAATTGCAGAAGCGAATCTATATAAGATTTCCACTTCCTTTTAGGTTAAAACCCCTTTTAAACCAAGGAGCTACGCTGTCAGTACTGGATCCAAATTCAAATCATGCCAGGCTGGCCTAATTAAAAAAAAATCTCCAGGGCTGGTGTCAAGGGATCATTCAAAAGTCTAAGGACAGAGTCTATCCCTTCATCAGAAAACAAAGAGAAACCCTGAATATGTATGAAGATGGTCAGGAGCTTTCCCAAGCTCCCACTCCTCTCCTTGGGAAACCAAAAAAGTATCGGCTTTAAATCTCGTTGGTGCATTTGTGAGACACAGGCAGCCATTGTACACGAGGCCCACGGTATTAATCACCTCTAGATTTCCCTTTCCTCTTTCTAAAGAGGAGATTTTATTTTTTTTAATGTCAATAAATAGTCCTGCCTGAGATTAGACTGTCAGGGACATAATGCCAGGAAAAAAGTTGAAATGCCCCAAACTGGAGGACCTCGACCTGTTTCCGGAGTCGGTGCTCAGTAGGTGCAGGTAACCGCTGTGGTTTTGCCCCAAAGGCTACAAGCCCTGCTTTATGGCACAGCTGAAGAGAGTGATGGTCCCACTGCTCGGAATATGCAAACAACTCCAGATTAAAAGAAGCCAGATCGCCTCCCAAAGCAAATATTGAATTAGGTTTGGGATTTTTTTTTTTTATTTTTTTTTTCCATCCCCTTTTTCATCTCACATTTGTGCTGCTCTAGTCTCGGCTGCGTCACTGGCTTCTTTGTCCCCGCGTCCTGCAAAAAGACTGAATATCTCAAGCTGTTGTTTGTGTTCTGATTTCTGGTCTGCTTTACCTGTGACATTAATTCAACATATCACCAACAAATAAGCTTCTGACAAGAGACCAATGAGTGCTTCGGTGTCTTTTGGACATATCCTCACAGTAACTTTTTTTTTTTGCTTGCTTGGTGTGTTTTGGCTGTATGACTCAATGAGAATACATGTCTCCTCCTTGCTTCTCTTTGCATTTGGCTGTAAATCAGTCTCCTGCATGTCAGAGTGGTACAGCTATGGGTGACCCTGCAAAGATTTTCATTAGGATGTTGAACATCCAGAAAGTTTGAGTTGAATCCTGCTCCTGCCCTACTCAATTTAGTACCGACCAGAAGGAAGCATTATGTCACACAGGAAGAAAAAAAGAAAATTAAAATGTATTTGAACGTTTCAGAAATGACAGATCAGCTCAAAATTTGACTTCTTTTTGAAGGGGGAGAAAAGGGAGTGTTTTCCTGATGACCAATATTTTTCTGTGTATTCAGTAACTGGATTGTTAAGGATATCCAACCTGGAGCAATCTTCTTTCACATCCCTCTGTTTTTTTCATGGGACATGAAGAGAAACTGGCCTCTTGAATTATGACAGCTTTGTGATGGGACAACATTTTCATGATACTGTATTTTAATATCCTTCTCAACAATGACATCTTCTACTCATTAAAGGTAGGTCAGTGAGTGAATCTAATAACATATTTGTGGAAACATAAGGAGCTGAAATATGCCCTTGGCTTTTCAGGAAACAGAGGTCTTTCAGAAATGCCGGAGAAATGAGATCCTATTTTTCCAAGGCACCAAATTTTTTTAAAGCAACCCAAAATGTGCATAATCATATTATAGGCAATCAGGGTGCTATTCAGCTACTATATCAAACAGGCATGTCATTAACGCAGCAGGCTAATTGCTTGAGCTTTCCTTGACCTGGGACTTCAACATTAAGGCTCTGGGTGGCCAAGCGATTTTCATAATTTTGTCTGTATTCCATGAGTCTAGAGGAAATCAAGGTCTGTGATTGCTTTGGTAATTTTCCTTTCAGAACAGATTGCTTGATGTGACATTTTAAGTACAGTATCTTGTAACTCACAGGCAGGCGAACCTTTCAAAGAAACTGCTGTGAGTGCAGTCTCCCATTTTCCTTGCTAAAACACTCTTCTGTGCCTTTAGCAGACTTATCTTTGTGAGAACACAGCAGCAGATCATGAGAATTGAGTTGCCACTGAGATAAGGTCATGTTATGTAGAAATATGAGCTCCTTAACCTCTGATCTTTCCCCCCACTTCCAATTTTGTAACCTTTCGCCGCATGTAGTTCACAGCGAAGTCAGGAGAAACGCCTGGATTCCTCTTGGTTTCCCCAACAAGAACAGGAAAAACTTACTTCTTTCTACCTCTTAGACTTTTTGAAAATCCACACTGTGCTGCATTATAGATTTTTAACTGGCTTCCACCAAAGAAAATCTTCTTCCAACTCCTCAGACACATTGATGACAGCTGCCTAAAATATCTGCCATCCCTAAAACCATGGTCAGAAGAGAATTTAACTTCTGACTAGATCCGTAGCCAACAAAGGCAGCTGTTGACATTTAAGCAAAGATTTGGGGTGAGATATTGTGAAATGGCTACATCTTGAAAGCCACAGAGGGGAGTGGAAGTCGACAGTAAATTTGAATTAAACAGGGTGGTTTTTTGACCAGAACTTCAGCGTGAAATCCCAAGTCAACTGAAATCAATGAAGGAGGTCGTGATCAGTGTTACACCTCTTGGTGTAAATTGGTTTGAACCCAATACTGGATCGAGAGTTTCCATTTCCCATGTCTGTAAGAGGGGGAGGAAATGAACAGGATCCACCTTATCTCCCTGTAATAGGTGCAGAAAGGGAGGAAAACACTTCCAGTTAGCCCATGCTGGGAAGCTGATTTGCAGAAGCAGAAAGAGCAGCCCAGTTTAGCTGACTCTCACTTGTCCCCAAATTACTCACTGTTTCTGAAGCTCTGAGTGTTCCTCCTTTCCCTCTGATGTCCCTGCTAGCATGCAGTAGACTAAGAAATAGGAAAACAAGGTGTGTGAACTGAAAACATATCTAACAGATATTTGGCTTTAAAATTGCCTTGAACAGCTTGGTCATCCATTCAACTTCTTCCCTTCTCTCCTCCCCTGAGCTCTGAACTTTTCCAGGGAAATGGGGAAGTTTGTATCTGCACTACAAAACCTGCAGATGGAGTTAAATATGTATATCATATACAAATCAATTTCCCCCCCCTTTTTTTTTGTTGGTTAAATTTCATTAGTAGAAGAAGAATTTTAATAGCTGTTATAATCTCTCTTTTCTTGCCCTTTTCTAAGAGCAATTAGATTGGAAAGTGCATTATGCAGAGCCATTTTTCAAAGTGATAGCACAGAAAGAGGAAAATTACTCTCCGGAAAGATTTGTATAAGTTGATGGCTATGGAAAGATTGTTTTAGTGTTTTAATCTGTATGCTGAGGTCACACAGAGACACTTACTGTATGGGACTGAATCTGAAAACTTGTATTATAATGTTATTTCCTAGCAATATTTCGCAATTCCTGATTTGAATCTTTGTGGTCTACCAGTTCACTAATTACCTCTTGAACCGGAAAAATAGTGTTTCTAGGAACTTTCCGTGACTATATCCAATAAAGCTTACTGAACACACAATCTTCTTTATGGTTTTAATTTCACCAACTTTTTAAAAATATCAGTTTAACAATTAACAACCTGTGGTATTCCTTGAAGGAGGGATTTCCTGAGCTGATTTGTAGATTGCAACACTAGAGAAGACGTCTATCTTTTTCTTAGTATTGATCCAACCAAGAGTCCAGAGGGCACATTAAAAGTTTAGCAGAGATTTAATTACAGATGGACTATTGCAAAGGAATGAATGCCAGGCATGGCCAAAGAAAAATCGTCACTCCAGGAAACACTTGGTCGCTGCAACACCTCCGCAAATCGCTGAGGGTACAACAAAGGGGACTGGATACACAAGGGGCTTTGCTGACTCAGACTGGAGGGATGATACATCATCTGCTGGTATAGATGAGTTTAATGGGAAGCTGGATTGGACCTGAAATCCTGACCGGAGATATGAGGATGAACATCACGTGGTGGTCAGCTGTAGCACACGCACAAGAAGTGCAGCTAACTGGTTGTGTGAGCATCCCTGGTGCAGGTGGTGGCAACAAGCCATAGCAATGCCTCGTTCGGTGTTGTGGTGCCTGAAAGATGCACGGAGATTTCCAGGCTGCTATCTTCCCGATCCTGCCCCTCAAATATAAAGATATACTTCAGATATTTAGTTCAGCCAGTTCAAATGAGCCATGGCACTATCAGTTATTTGGTCTCGGTGTCTAAATTTTTATCCCATGAGAGGCTCAGGTTGCGCATAGTGAGAACAGTTTATCCTTTGGTCTAACAGGATAATCTTATAGCTCAAGCAATAAAGTCTTGCAGTTCTGGATCCAGAGGTACGAGAGGTCTCCAGCTCTCCACTGGAGCTCTTTTTATGCAGAAGGATATAAAACCAAGCACGTGTATGCTGTGCCTTGGCAAGGGGAACGCGGTCTCTTCTCCAGGCGACATGTGAGTCTGCTGCTCTTGCCACTATCTTAGACAGTCATCTTCTCTGTAGGAAGAATGGATTTAATTATATCACAGTTTCCAGTTTTATTAATGCTCAAACAATATGAGCATTAAAGTGAAATAATATGCCAAGTACTGCAGAGGCCACTGAAATGTTTCCTGTTATTGTGTTGTAATGGAGATTGCAGTAACACAGAGCTGTTCCAAATGACTGCAGCAGAAAATGTCTCTAACCCTCTCCAAGATCCGCAGCTCAGCAGAGCTCTCAGGACTATCGTTCTTGACAATAGAGTTTCTAGGAATTAACATCTGAGGTGGCAAAGAATTTGCCTAGGAGGACTGGGCATGGCTCAGACACTTCCTTGCTCTCTGCAAGCCTTTCAAATGAAAAGCAGACCTCATCTGGCGGGGCCGAGAGCTGCATTTGATAAAGGGCTACAACTTTCCCTAGCCACAAAGCAACGACCGAGCTCATGAGCAGAAATTCTTGACAAATACAGGGTGTAGAAAAGCCACGGCCGTTATGAGGGAGCCCAGCTGGGTGGCAAATTTCTTGTAGGAATTAACATTTGTGCCCACCTCCCTGGAGGGGCCATGCTCCTGACACAACAGTGTTACTCAAGAGAAGAATGACATATAGGAGTGGCTGGGATTCCCAACAATGTTCTTGGAAGAGGAAACCAGCCATCCATATGACATGCCTGTGAATTTTTATACCAGCTCACAAAATTATTTACTCTGTCTGAAACGAACAAATTAAAGCGCAGCTGCTGGCTGTCACTGTTGGATTTGAGTTCCTACCCCTTCCGGAGGATGGTGTCCTTTCAGTCCAGGTGTGGAACCCATCTGAGAACTTTACCACCAAATCGTCTCCAAAGTATGGGTTGTGCTGATGAGAGATGCAGATGGATTTCACCGACTTCAATGGCAAAACTCCATGGGGACAGGGTTTCCTGCAGTGTGATTTAACCAAATTCACACACACAACCTCTAACAGAGAAATGTGTCTCTTCTACATTTTAGTCCCATTCTTCTACTAGACTTCAATGTTAACTTAATCTCTACCTCCTGTCTGACCTTTTTTATTCATCCACCTTTACTGCAATGAAAATGAATCATTCAATCATTTCAGCTCAATACATTGTTCTGGAACGAATTCAGGGAGACATCCATGAAGATTGTTTCCTGCAGTAGACAGCAAGTGGTTTCTACGTGCACGGTCTCGTGATGCTTTTCCAAGGGATTTAAATTCAGTTAGAATAAATTACGGGCCTTTGAATATAGCACTGGAATACAAGTGAAAATTACAGTGTTCTCATCTATTTACATGGAGACTCTTTATAAATAATGAGTCAGTGGTTGCTCTATCTTGAATTGCCAGGACTACCCGCAAACCCTTCAGTTTGTTTTGTTGGATTTGTTGTCACTACCTTAGCTGAGAGTGGCTAGGGATGGCTTAAACCATAATTTCACAAAGCGAAGATCCCAGTGATAAACAGATACTGAGCTGGTTAGACAAAGTGGGCATTTTGAAAAAATGATCTAATGTAAACTTTTATTAATCATTTCATTTTACAATAGTTAGTCCTTGGCCAAGCAGTAACTGATGTCAGGGCTATGCAGGTGAATTTGCTATCACAGGAGAAAACAGCAAAGCAGGCTCAGGTTATATGTATACTATAACATGCTCTTCTTATAAGATGCTTTGTGATAGTGAGGGTAAAAACCAGACACCTGAGACATCCCAGCACCTTTGGACACTTTCAGAACGTCAGTAATCTACATTTCATCACCCACGGGAAGCAACAGGTTTTTTGTGCAATTGTGAAAGTTGGTAACGGACTGTATAAGATTCGTTCTCTGTAATAAGTGACTTAATTGCCCGCACACAGAGTGCATCGCATTTTTGCTGTCTCCCTTCTCATACTGAAGTACCACAGAAATGTTGTCTATAGACAAAGAGTGAAGAGTTAAGCCCTCAAGCACTGAAAACAGGGGGATGATGATCTAACCTATCACTGGATTTTTGCAAGGTGTGAATAATACAGGCGCTAACTCTGCAAAATACATGTTTACAAACGAATAAGGCAGTATCTTTATGGCTTCAGCTGAAGATATAAAGAACATGCAAAGAATCAATTTCTCCAAATCCCCTTTCCTTCCAGCTGGACACTTACTGGGATTATGTAGTCAGTGCTGCACTTCAGGACAGAAAAAATTGTAAAGAAAAGAAACTACAGACAAAACTGGCAGAAAATTAGGAGACAGGCAAGCGCACGGGCAATAGAAATCACATTTAAGCAAAAGGGGGAAAAAATCATCAAAGAGAGCCAGACTGCATACAGTAGTCTTAGTGTTTGGACTGGTTAAACCCCTTTTATCTCACATTCATAAACACAGGCTCTCTATATGATATAAAACACATTTAGCTGTCATTGAAATGCTGTGATTTATGGAACAGGGCTGTCCCTAAGAGGGTAACAACACTTGGTGCTTATTTTGGCAGGTGCACTAAATTCAAACTGCTGAGCGGCTCAAAGAACAGCTAATGCTAATGACAAAAGGTTAATGATTTTCTTTTCTTTTTCTTTTTCTTTTTCTTTTTCTTTTTTTTTTTTTCAATTGGAAATATTTGTTCAGTTTAGGCACTGCTTCATATGTGACCCCAGCTCTAGCCAAGCAGATGTCAGCTCACTTTGCATTTGGCAAAGGCGGCATTTGAAGAAAATATTATTTTAGCTTCAAACGTGACTAAATAGCCATCAACATCTCTGGGTTAATGAAGAGGCATCTACAGACCTTTGCCTTTCCTTCACGTTTGCATGTAACAGGAGATAATTAACAATCCATTTCCCTAGTAAATCGGAAATGACATGTCCAATAGAAAAATCAGCATTCAATATATTCACTTGTCTACCTATCTATCTATCTATCGGTTCTCAGTTACATTTTACAATTTCTTCATGGTCCTTTAATGCATTTGTTACTTGAGGCTTCTCCTGGCTTAGCAGATTTGTCTGTGACATCTTAAATGATCCTATGCTCTCTGCTGCTTGCTAATTCCCTAAGTTATCTTATTGATAAGAAAACTGCGTATTTTATAAGTGTTTGTGGTCATGTTTAGCAGGCTGGAAACCCATATAGTCCAGTTCCAAACTGTCTTCAGTACACATCAAAACCCCTCTTACAGAAAGCGGGACACAAAATATTGCCTGTCCAAGCCTCAGAGTAGTGCCGGCTGCAGAAAGGGTCCCTGTTATGCCTTGTCTGAGCTGAAGTTTTTTACAGGAACAGCAGCATCCTTCGCACATGGCATTTTTATTGGTGCAGGAGATACATGGGGTTCAGCTAACTGGTCCTGGAGAGCAACAGCAGGTGGGAGTGAACCAGGGATCTTATCCTCTCCAAAACAATGTTTTTAAAAATATGAGGCAGTGATGCAGTTTGGCATGGTTGCCGAAGGTGACCTGAGCTGGTTTGAACAGGGAGATACCCGCTCTGTCCTTCCTGGGGCATGGGAAACCAGGCTGGAAATGGGGTAGTCCTGACCCAGGCTGGGGCACAGGTGGGAGGAGGAGGCCACATTCATGGGCAGTACATCAGTCATTCGTTAAACCATGTGCCTGGGCCAGGTTCCTCAGTGGCTTTGGCTGGGTATGATCATCTTTCACTTCTCGCCTTACACTGGTGATGATGTACGTCAAGCATCTGCCCATCCTGCACTGGGAGCAAAAAGGTGCAAGAGAAAGCCCTGGGGCTAACTTAGTGGGCACAGCACTGGGAAAATAATAAAAAAAAAAGTTTTTAAACCCTTTTGAGAGCTTCAGAGGACAGATCCCTCAGGATGCAGTGCTTTATTGTCACTATCAGCACGTAAGCGCTCAGAGAAGTCCTGTACTCAAACACAACAGGGCCAGTCATCTGCCACAGGACAAAAATCTCATGTGCAACAATATCAAAAGCAGCAGAAAAGTCCAACAATAACAACAAAGCAGCAAAATCCTGGCCAGCAGTGAAAAGTAGGTCATTTTGAACGCATCCAAGAGCCGTATCTCCACAAGGAACTGGACAGAAGCCAGAAAGACATTTGTCAAATTAATCATGGAAGATCAGGTGCCCGTCCCCCTCCCCACCCTCTCCTCATTAACCTTTGGCACAAAGGCGGGTTTGAGACAGACTCCTAATAAGTGTGATTTTTCCCAGATAGTCCAACATTATTGTTATTTTTTTCTAAACCACAGTGTTACTCATAGTGAGGGCCACGTTCACTTTGCTCAGCCAAGTTATCTCTGATACAGGGAGGGGAGCCGGGGGACTGGTTACACCGCTGGCTCTCCTGGCTCTTGCTCTAACACATGCAAAACTGCTTATGGTTCAGCTCTGGTCCCAGCTGGACCCTGCTGAGGACCAGAAGAGCATCAGGATTGCTCTTAACATCATGAACAAAACCTGTCCCAGGCCTTGATTAGAGCTGGAAAGCCCTACAAGCAATTTCAGTTGGAAAGTCCTACAAGCAATTGCAACTGCTTGGTAAATGTCTTATGCCAGGAGAATTCTCCACTGGAAAAATTCGGTTAGGTTATCCCTTTTTTATGGTCTGAATAGGGCTGTATCTAGAGTGGTTGGATGGGGAAAAGCAGAAGTGAACAAAAAGCCTCTGGGATTTAATGAGTAAGTGTTTGATCAGAAAGCTCAAGTCCATCAGCTATTTACTAGGAAGGAAAGCAGGAAGCCTGGAAAGCATTAGGGACAGAAAGACTACTAGACATGAAAAATGGTATTTTTAATGCTGAAGTTATCAGCAGAAGAGGTCCTCAAAGTTTACACGGGGAGTTCTAACAGTAACATCACAGCAGGACTTTATAAGTAAAAAGTGTGTCAATTTAACATGTCAATTTAACATATTTTTTTCCTCACCATTGGTCAATATTTCCCTCCCACCAAAGTCAAGAGTTAGTTTGGCTTTACTTCAATTTTTTTTTTTTAAGGACTTCTCTGAGAAAGATGAGTAGATGATAAAATATGTGAGAGGATGACGAAAGCATTGGATGAAAAAATAGATTATGGGCACAGGGTGTAATATCTGGTAACGCTGGAGAGTACGGATGCCTAGGGAAGAAAAAGACAGGCTGGTCATTTTACTCAAGAGCAAAGAGAAGGATGGAAATCTGGATGCTGTAAGTGAGGCTTGGTCCAGGAATCAAAATCCATAAAACACATTAGCTCTACGGTGAACATAGAAAAGAGTCTAGTCCAGGTTAGCCAAATATCTGTGGCTTCAATAGAAGCCTTTAGGAAAATATGCAGCCACTAAACCATTTTTATTGTGTCCTACAAACATAAAACGCTCTTTTAGCTGTTTAAGGCCAGTTTTTTACTCCCACCTCTCCTGACCTGCCTTACAGGGCTGGGTCAGGAGCAGAATAGAGAGTAATGAAAATCACCATCTGCTTTTCTAGCCCCCGTGACCCCGGTACCACTTGTTACGCACTGGACACATTTCTTCCAGCCTGCCCATCTAGGTACGAAAACCTGTGACATTGAATTCACTCTGTGTTAAAAAAAAAAAAAAAGGAAGAAGAAAAAAAAGAGGGGTTTGAGTGGAGCTTTTTGCATGGAAAATCCCGGAGTGAAGTGTTTGTTGCCTCTTTGAAGGAAGATACATCACTAAGTCACTGTAACTAATAATCGTGTGATATTGAAAGAGCGCAGAATTTACTGGTGCAGTGGGATTACTTTTGTTAAAGCAATAATGCCTCATTTGTTCTTATGACAGAGCTTTACAACAGTTACACAGGCAAGTCTTTAACATCCATCAACATTACTGTCTGGATTGTATTATCTAGGAAATCCCAGAGTCACTAGCCTACAGGTTGAATTAGCTGCAAATTCATTTCAGATTAGAATCCCTTTTGTAAATGCTGCAGTCACTCAGGCAATACCTCAGAGAAAGCAGGGGGATGTTATTGAATTTTGTGTTAATAATTCTTTCCCAGCCTTTTTTTTTTTTTTTTTTTTGTAACCACTGCTTCTTGAAAGGCATTAAGGCATTAAGCTGACTTTAAAATAACAGCAGCAAACACTTTTCCAAAAATACCTCCTTTGTGTCCTTCCTGCAGGAATGAAACCCTTTCAAGTACAGTTTGTAGCGTATCTGTCCCTCATTTCAGGTGTTTCAAAAATACATCAGCATACAGGCCCAGAGAAAATTGCCCAAAGACTCCTTTCCATTTTTTTGGCCATGTTTCTGCAATGGGTTTCTCAAGCAAGATTTGCCCAGGCTTTTGGTCCTTTATACCTGCCCTTAACCAGTGCATCTTGGCTATTTGTCGTCTTGCAATGCATGGAGCGACTCAGCTCTTCTTTCCTCTGCAGGGTGGGAAGTTCTCAGGAGGGATGAGATGGTCTCTTCCCTTCTGACATGGTTCTTTGCACCGTGAAAGCCTGCTTTTTGGGGTCTTAGGGGTTTTTAGACATTGCTGCAGTGCACACGAGAATTAAACCACGAATAAGAATCTTGTCGCAGTTACTCTGGTGTAAATGTAGAGCAGTATTGCTGATCAGATCTGGATTTAGCTTGGGATGCATTTCGGTCTCCCTTGAATTTGCTTGCAAGTGGTATTCCAGCAAAGAAGCCTGTAGGCAGGAAAGAGTGTATTGGACTTGAGAGTTGGAGAATGTTTGAAGAAAATGAAGTTTGAACTCCAAACCACAAATATTCACAACAGAATCCTGATTCGGAGGATTACACCGAGGCAACCGCAGGGCAGAGCCGCCACCACATGTCTGCTCAAATGTCACCTACAACGTTTGGATTTTGAATTGTTGCTGCCGGACTCCTCCCAGGCAATCCTCAGGCCGACGTATTTTTGGCAAATAATTCTGAACAAAGGCTGTATCTGAAAATTCACTTGT
Source organism: Dromas ardeola (assembly GCA_013398915.1). NCBI lineage: Eukaryota > Metazoa > Chordata > Aves > Charadriiformes > Dromadidae > Dromas > Dromas ardeola. The sequence continues at coordinate 719,431 of VYZM01017854.1, read as the reverse complement.
TGCCCACATTACTCATGTGAATTGTTTGCTCGGCATCTCGTTGGAGAAAGAATGGAGAAATCCAAATTAAGGAGCAGACCCCTACCTTGAGGTTTTTCTTAAAGGATCCCTTCTGTGCAAGAGAGCTAGAGCTTGGTTTAAATGCCCCATTAAAGTCTGTGTTGATAAAACTCAGGATATTGCCATTTTGATTCTTTACATTTCTAACCTGCTATGTTAACATTTTTTATGTAATGTATACTGCTGCCCTCAGAGAAAAAAAAGGAAAAAACCCTCCTCTCTGCCCTTTTTATAAGTTAGTTTAAGCTTTGACAAGATGGTTTTTTGTTCTGGTTGAAGAAATAGACACTATTGAGCAAGAAACTATTGAAGCATCTGTTTAACTTCAGACCCGTGCTGAAGCTCCAGCCTGTTCTCTCCTGGGCCGTAGACATCATAAATATCTACAGGAGGATGTGGGTCTCATCACCATTTTTCCTACCAAATATTAATTAATTCTATTAATTCTCAGAGCAGGTTTTAGCCTGTAACTGAAGACAAAGCTGCAGATTTCCTTCCCCAAAGAGCAATTGTTCCCTGATTTGGTAAGTGGGTGTTCAGGTGAGGCACCCTGTTTTCTGGGGACCATAAAGCCCCAGTTCCTACCCAAGACGGAGGTCTCTGCAACTGCCACCCCCTTCCAAGACACACACACACTTGGAGACACAGAAATAATGGCTATTTTAGCCTGTCATTCTCTGCAGCCAAAACCTCACCTCTCTTCGTTGGGGTCTTTACATAACCTGACCTCCAGAAGCCAATTACATCTGTTTTCTTTGTGCTCATGTGTTTCTAGTATTGACATCAACTTCGCTTTCAACAAAGGGTGGGTTCCCATGAACTCCGTCCTTTATTACCAGCTGGTTCTTATTAGAGATTAACCAATAAAAAATGAGTAATACAGTCAGCAGTGTGTTCCTACATGTAGCACTTTTCCATGTGTTTCAATTTACCAATCAACCAATAAAGCCCTGCCCTCCAATGAACTGCATTCCATACCTCACATTTTTTGCTTATTTTGATAAATGTAGCTTTTCATAGATAAAAAGGGCAAGAATCTGGCTAACACTGTCTACTGTTAGCTGGAACATTGATGTTGGTTAGATGAATTAGAGAATGCTACTTGATCTTTTCTCTGACAGCTTATTATGCCTTGGTTCCTGGGCTTCTAAAATTTCTCTTGCAAAGCTTCCTGTCACTGTGCTTAGTTAAAACTTGTCAAAAAATTAACGAACCCAATTTCAGGCTTGTTTTGCTTATTTTCTTCAGCACTGAACAGGCAAGGGAAATTTCGAAAGCATACACTGTCCTTGCTGCTGTTGCAGAGGTTTCTGCAAGCTAAAATTCCTTATCCGGCATTATGTGTGGTATTAAAGGGTTCAAACCTGGAAACGGCAGCTCATAAAATGAGTCATTTCTAGTACAACCTTTTGGGAGGGAAAGTACAAGAAGCAAACAACAACTGAATGGATTCCTCAATAAGAGAACCTGGGACCATGCTTGTAAAGTTATTCTTTGCAACCGTTATCGTCTCTCCTGAAAACCCTTACGCACATACTTTATGTCAAGCATTTAAGCAGTTGCACTCAAGCCAGTAAGACTGCTCACATGCTTAAAAATAAGCACATGCGTAGCTGTTCATTAATTTTCATCGTTTAACAGGAGTAGTTGAAGCCCTGGTTGAGTCTCTGGTGTCAGTGGAGAAAGATCACGATCCCGACTGGGACCAGGCATGCAGGCAAAATCTACAGGTCTGTGTTGCCCCTCACAGGCACGAGAAAAGTCTTTGATATATCAATGCTGAAGTGTTAAACTTGCAAAGTTTTATTTTGACGCCTTCGGTACATTATGAAATTTTAATTTCAACAAATTATTTTTGTGATTGGTGAAGCATTTGTGCTTTCTTTTAATTAAAATGTGCCCTACTTGTAGCAAACTGGGGCCCATGAAGGACTATCCACGTCTCCTACCCGTAAAGCAATCCAGGTGGCATGAATGTTATTAGACCCTTTAATTCTCCTAAATAGACCTTCCCGTTGACACTGAATTCTGAACTTGGCTTCATTATCACTTTTCAACAGGAGGATGAAAATACAGTAAATCTTTCCATTAAACCAAGCCGCTGAAAAGGGAACTTTATTGTTTTAAGGTAGTTCAAAGTAGGCTGAAAAACTCCCTGTAAAAACAGGCACAAACTCCTCAAACTCCCCTAAGGTATAAATGTGCTAACTCAATGCCTCAGTGCCTCTTGCTCCTTCGCTACCATTTTCCCATTGCAGGCAGGGAAAGTTCAGCCTGTAGAAGCACACGATCCAGAAAGTCACTGAAAGTTCACCAGGTAAGATATGGAAACCTGACATTGATGCCACTCAGCTAACAGCAAACCTGGAATTTCCCAGGGCATCTCAGAGACATCTTAACTCTACTAGACCTTCAAGATTCAAGGCACTAAAAAGCACCGGCCATCTACTTTAAGGTGACAACTAAACTAACAGCTACAAACCCTCACCCAGTCCTAGAGACATGGGGGCTTTTCACCTATATGTACTCTAGAACAATTACTACAACTTCAGATAGCAGCCATCATGAAACGCCAACTAGAAATAAATGCAATACATTCAATGGTGCCTTGAGCTTTTTCTTTTTCTTTTTCTTTTTCTTTTTCTTTTTCTTTTTCTTTTTCTTTTTCTTTTTCTTTTTCTTTTTCTTTTTCTTTGGGTATTTTTAGGGGAAACTCCAGTCCCATTGGAACTAAGGACAAAAATTTTACTTTCAAGGAAGCCCCAGAAAAACAGGGAAAGGTGTGGATTTATGTTCCTACAATTGTCCTGCATAAATCACTGAGTCGACACTCCTTCCAGAATAAGAGAGTTTTGGCTCTGCCTAAAGCATTCCCCAGAACTGTCAGCCTTGAAGATGAGATGCCCTTGCTAGGTCCTCTTCCCTTTCCTTCTCCTAAGGCACAAAATGCTCTTTCTGAGTGTTTTTCTCAAGAGAGTGCGGATGGTTGCCCAGCTGTTGGTATGACAAATAATGGAGGCCAAGATCCTGGGAGCATACAGCAGATGACGGACCTATTGCAACTTTTGGAGGCACTGAGTTTCCTGTGCTGCAGATAGGGTCAAGCAAGTGAGACTGGTCCACCTCCCTGGTGCTTTTCAGAGGGAGGTGATATGTTTGTGGAACCAAATTCTTCATTTCTAGTCATGATTAAGGGAAGAAGTCAGGAGTAGGCTATTTCCCATCCTTACTTCTTCCAATACAATCCTTGGCGTTGAATTTGTGCCCTGTGCCCAAGATCCCAGAGTGTTGCTGCAGCTTTCCATGAACCATGTGCTTCCAGCTCCTCAGCAAACGTGCTGAAGCCCTGTGGCATGGCTTCCTCCAACACACAAGAGCAGTCTCACTTAAGCGCAACAGTTATGTGGCAAATACATTCCATTTAATAATTGATTAAGTCTTACGTGAAAAATAGAGAGTGCTGCAGAAGATTCATTTCCAGAAAGGGATTTTTTTTTAATAATTGGAATTAGATTCTGGGCTGGAGAGAAAGCTGGGGATGGCTGATAACATTTTGACAATGATGAGTGAGGCTTTAGGAAATAAATACAGCCAGGATTTTTGAAGTCTTTTCAGCAGCAGAGCCTCCAATTCAGTGGAAGCATATGAAAAAATATTTGCCTTTTTCAAGTCACCTAATCACTCTAGAAAGCTGGCAGCAATTCAAGTGATGTACACTTAAAATGTCAGGCTAAATTATAGATTTCAACCTTCAGAATGTGCTGTTAAGAAAAATTAATTTGTGGGTTTTTGCTGAAAAAAACTTTGAACTGTAAGCTTCTTTCTGTATTACTTGAGACGTTTTTGTTGTTTACATCAAGGAAGTACTGAAATAAATAGATAAATGAATAGGAGGCAAAACAGACCAACACATTTTCTGGAAATCAGCAAATACGAAGGAAGGAGAAGGAAATATGAAGAAAGAAAGGCCAAGTTCCGCCCACAGCATTAAGGACGTGGAATAAGTGAGCTGTTACTTGGGAGCGGTGGGGGAAAATATTGATAATACACCATCATACATATGCTCAGAGCTGCACAGTGACAGTTTTTGGTACCATTTTTCAGTACTTCCTGTTAATGGAGATTGGTACCTCCCTTCTTTTGCTGATCACCTCACTTGCTCCAGCCTTTGTTCTGATTTCTTCCAGGGTCTGCCACCAGGAATATGCACGCTGCTTCTTGTCCTGTAGCACCCAACACAGCTGGGGCACACGCATCTCCATCTGAGGTCCCCTCCCTGTGGCATCCTCTTCTTCCTCCCCCATTACAATCCAGTCTGTGTTACTGCCTGAATTAAAAATAAAACAAAGTCTCTTGCTGTCCAATTCTACAGCATCCAGGAAGGTCTGCCAAGTGCCAATTTTCTGTTTAACACACACAAGACCAACACCAAGAAGGGTTTTGTTCCAATATACAACTTATTCATTATTGCTGATTCTGCAAAGGGACGATGATGTACTCCCCCTGCCGGCTTCACATCTGCAGCTGGTTAGGAAATAACCACAGGTCTCTGTGCACCGGTCACAGGGTGGGGAAAGGTGCTAGGCTGTGATACACAACACCTCTGATTAAATGTAATTGCTAGGATTATTCCTCCTGGAGAGAAGGATAGGGCAGAGTCCAATGATGGTCAAATGCTGATGTGCTTGGCAGTGTCTACTGAAGTGGTTTATCTTCCACAGAAAGAGTCTGAACTCTAAATAGTCTTCTAACAACACTATTCACGCAAGATTGTTGAGGATCCTCTCCACTGTAGTCTAATCTCTGTGAGGATAAATATTCTCCCAGGAGAGAAACCTTGGTCTAGTTGTTGGCTTCTGCAGGGGTGCCTAATGTCAGGGACACTCCCTTCCTATCTCTGCTTGGTTTGCATAAATTCGGCTCTGTGTTTTATATGCCCAGAGTTCCCCTTTCTGCTCTACATTCCTAATTGCTACAGACCGAACTTGTACTCAGCAGAAGAAACTCCCCTCACTGTTGCAGTGACCTAAAGGTCTTTGCAGTGAAGTCCAGGAGAGAGCAAAGTAGGTCTTGCAAAATACTTCTGCATCAGAGGGAATCATAGAATGGTTTGGGTTGGAAGGGACCTTAAAGACCATCTAGTCCAACCCCCCTGCCCTGGGCAGGGACACCTCCCACCAGACCAGGTTGCTCAAAGCCCCATCCAACCTGGCCTTGAACACCTCCAGGGATGGGGCCTCAACACCCTCTTTGGGCAGCCTGTTCCAGTGTCCCACCACACTCAGAGTAAAGAATTTCTTCCTTAATAGCTAATCTACATCTCCCCTCTTTCAGTTAAAACCCATTACCTCTCATCCTATCGCTATACTCCCTGATAAGGGAAGGGACATATGCCTGGGATATCGAATAAATCATGCTAGGCCTGGGGGGGAATTGCAGGTGGAGGGAGCTGGGTGTGATTCCTGGTCCTGGGAGCTGACCTTCTGGGACCCCCTTGTGTCTTGGCCATGGGGCTGGCTGAGGCTCTTCCCCATCAATGGTACAGTGCCACCGAGATGGGCTCTGGTACCATTGCTACCTCACTTTTTTTGGCTTCCTGCTCCAATCGCTGCTTCACATCCACTCTGTTGTTTCGTATTTTCCCAACAATCCCTGACCCTGCCGAACCACATCACCCAGAAAGGCTTTCCTTCCTGATCACTTCCATTACACACCCATGATTGTGGCAATTGTTTGTTGTCATTGTTATCCAACCTTGTTCTTCCTCACAAAGGGAACAGAATTAAATGAAATGCTTCATTTCCAATTTAAATTTCTTTGGCTTTTTCTTCCAGCCATTGGAATTCAGCTGTCCTCTCTCGGCTAGATTAAAGAGGCCTTTAATATATGTTATTTTTCCTCAGTGAAAATACTTATGTGCTGTAATCAAGTCTCTGTTTGATCTTTTTAATAAGCTAAACAGACCAATTTCCTTAAATCTATTCCTATCAGACCCCTCCTACACTTTAGACAAATGCTTTTGCGAAGGAAAGCTGTTTTCTGCAAAGCAGCCTGCTCCACTTTCAACACCCATTCGAGACTCTCAATACATCCTCTCCAAAATAATAACCCAAAGAGGCATTTTGAGGCTTGACTGCCTCAACTGCTCTCCATCCCTTCTGCCTTCAAGCTGAAGAGATGCCATCTGGCAACGGAGTTTTGGGCAATGAAGTCATGTAGTTTTGCACCCCCTTTTGGGAGTTATCTGTGGGATGGCACTGACTCTAGCTGTGAGCACGCTTTCAGTTTGCATCAGCCCCGATGCCCGTGGTGGCCACTGCCTCCCCAGCTGCCCCGTTGGATGTACCACTGGAGGTCAACACCTTCTGCATCCCCATCCTAGGGGCCATCAGCATTCACGGTCCTGCGAGGAAGGAAGACAAAACTGACACATCAAGGACCCCATGGCCCCGAAATCAGTGTTGGTCCTTTACACTGGTCAACAGCAGGGCCCTGAGACAGCTGTTAAAAAA
>VYZM01017854.1:628240-696953 GCA_013398915.1 Dromas ardeola | reverse complement strand
TGTCTCTCCACCCACACTTTTGGTATGTTTGATGGGGCTCTTTCATCCCCCCCCACTGTTCCCACACAATTTCACATGTGGTCTGAGTGGGGCACTTCCTGCCGTTAAAAAAAGCAAAACCAAGACCCCTGCAGAAACAGCCTGCATGCAGAACACCCAAGTTGACAGAGTGTGAGAGAGAAGGACTAATCCATACCAGATGAGTAACAGCAATAGCCCTACTGAGCCAGGCCAAACACAGAGCAGAAGACAGAACAATCCTTTTCTTCCCCCCCTCCCTCCCTGCTCCCTCTTCAAGTGGACACTTCAAAACACTAGGAAAATATTCCAAGGAGCATGCCCCTAACTTTAAACCGATATTGTTTGGGTTAAGTTGCCTACCATGCAATGTTCTTTCTTCACTTTCAAAATAAACCGTAGGAAGCATTAATGCAAATGCTATATAAACACACATTCATTCCTACATTTTAAAATCTGCCCCAGTGCTCGGGCTTTAGTTGCTGTTTAATTTGATGCGAGAACCAGATGTATCTTGAAATTGCAGATCTTCACAACCTTCTTACATGTAAACAGGAGGAAATCTGATCCATATCTGAGACAGAGACCTCCAGAAAGCAGGCTATCGAACCCTACTGCTTGTCCCTGGCTTTTGGATGTGCTTATCATCGAGTTTATTTCATTCTAACTTCGAGTCATCAGACGGGAGAAAGGCAGTGCACCAGAGTCAGATTTGTTGGACAAAGCTCAGTAAGAGCTTTTGGATTTTTTTTTTCTGACAGCAGTTAATTAATTGGGACCTGTTAAATACTTTATTTTTTTGGTATCGGAAAAGAAGAATTATAAGTTAACCCATGTTTTCAGTAAAATAAGGGAAAAGGAGCAAACTGAAATTTAAAACTAGTTGTGATGAGTTCTTTAAGTAATATTAAACAAGCTCTGAATACGTATAAACACAAAATGAATATATTTATTGGCTGATATAATTATTCTAATATCAAATTAATCTTTCAACTGTCTTTCTAAAGAACATTTTTCGGTTCAAGGTATTTTTAGTTCCTTGAAAACAAATCTTCTGCTTTTGTCAAAATATTCTATTTTGTAAAAAATTAGTTTTTTACCTAAAATTTTCAAACCTGGACTTTTTTTGTTGCAGCCCCAAAGTGTGTTATTTTGGGTATAAGACTTTATGACAAAAAATTCACAGTGGAAAGCGATCATCAGAATTTTTTTTGGGAAAGGCATTTTTTAATTGAAGGAAACCTCTTGAAAAAATTCCACTGCCTTCCCCTAGTATGTTATAAATTAAATCCTTAGTTGGCCATTTGAAAATTTAGTTATTCACTTGCAGATTGAGGTGTATTTTCAAAACCCTTCCTCCCCACAGGCACAACGGATCAACTGTGGCATCCCTGCCGGGTGCTGGTGCCCTGGACACCTGGGCACCTGCAGCTCCCTCGAACCTCAGAGGAGGATCTCAGAGGAGCATCTCAGTGCCTCATCTGGACCCCGCTGCAGTTATAAAGGAGCTGTTAAGTAGCGACATGGACCTCCACAGGGTCTTTCCCTTTTTGAAGCCCCCATGTAAAGCAAATTCAGGTAGAGAGAGTTTTGAAGGATGCATTATTCCACCAATTTTCTACATGGAGCATTGAAAGAAAAACCTGACCCACTTTGAAGAAAATGAGCCCCTGTTTTCTGCGGTGGCTCAGGATTTCACCTCCCTCTTGGGCAAAATCCCAGCCTCCAGATCAGGCACTTATTATCTCTACGTCCCTCATAGGTCCTTACTTCTATGGGGCTGAATCTAATCTGATTACTCTTGGATATGCCAAAAATGATGCATTACTCCAGTCGCCAGAAGGAGCTAAATAAAGCCTATTGGGTCACATATCCACTTCCATAAGAAGTGCCTGAATATATATTTACACAATACTACACCCGATGACAGCTCCAGAGCTATTACACTCTAACAAGCAAACAGTTCACATTAAAGCTCGGCTTCGCAATATGTTCGTCACAGCAGACTCAGTAACGATCCAAAATCCGCTTTCGCTTTCACATCCCTTTTGTGCTTATGGCCAAAAAGGAGTATGAAAATTCCCCAAAGGAAGATCAGAGGCAGAGGGAAACAACATTAATCATGTGTAACGACGCCTGGGAGATGATGTCAGCGTGCTCCCTCCTCCTCGCTCCCCGCCACTTGACGAGGATGGGGATACACAAGTCAAGCTCTTCGCTGCTGTTGTAGCATCCTTCATGGCTGAGCAGCGATTTACGTAAAAGTGGGTTAGCACAGCAAACAATGGTAAGAGAAGTGGGACACAAGGTATGTATGCACATATGTAATATTTAGCTGGCTCGTATTTTAGTGCCACGGTTTCAGGGTAAAATCCTGCCCCCATTTGTGTCAGCAATTTATATACTTTAATTATCCCAAAACTTGCACCTTCATACATCAAAATCTATAGTGAATTTATTTCTTGCTGTCTCAGTGCTGGCATCTCATGAATTCTCAGAGCAACACTGTGTCACCTCTCCTTTCCTCCATACGGACCCTTGTCCTTCCTTCGGACCCTCCTTTGGATGGGGGATGTCACATCCAGCCATGGGGACAACAGCTACAGGGATGCATCCACTCAAGCTGCTCGTATGGCCACCAAAAATCATGTCTATTGAACAGCAGGGGTTAATGAGGTCTGTCCAAAACAGGTGGCCTCTTTGGGTGACTCGGTCATCCAATTCTGGCTCAGCCAGGGTTTGGAGGTGAGGGGAGCAGCTGGGACAAGGAGATTAAACAGAGGAATTGGAGAAGATGTGACAGGTCCCTCTACGAAGGAAAGCAATAGATCTTCATTGATTTCAATTTTATACCCACAGAGAAACAGTGTGATTCTTTTTTTTTTCCTATCACGACAATGGAATAAGAGTCAACCTCTTGATGCTGAAGCACTGCTTCAAGAAATGTGTATTAAAAAATATAGGTGTGCAGACATTGGCCTAATATTACTCCCCCACATAAAGGTTCACCATGGTTGTTCAAGAGTAGGTGATGTGGTTTGTGAGGAAGGGGAGACAGTTCTGTACCTACTCTCCTTACAGAATTGATCTACGTGAGGGAAAAGCCAGAAGATCTCTCCTGGTCCTAGGAACAATGTCCCACAAGTAACGATGGACACAAGGCTGAAATCTCCTGATAGGCATTATCATTGAATCTTTTCCACTTGTTATGAAGAGGACTGGTTTCTGTATCTTCTCTTTCTCATCTCGTTTTTTCCCCAAATGTGGGCCTGCTCCTGGTTCTGAAAGCTCTGAAGACACAACTGTGGTCACCGGTGTGCTTCAGTATGTGATTCTCCAAAGCATGAGACATACATAGGGCCAGATCTTTCACTATAGATTTTGATGTATGAAGGTGCAAGTTTTGGGATAATTAAAGTATATAAATTGCTGACACAAATGGGGGCAGGATTTTACCCTGAAACCGTGGCACTAAAATACGAGCCAGCTAAATATTACATATGTGCATACATACCTTGTGTCCCACTTCTCTTACCATTGTTTATTGTGCTATCCTACTTTTATGTAAAGAAGGAAAAAGTTCACTGGCAGTTGCTCTCTCCTATGAACAAAACCCCTATTCTACATTTTTAAAGCCTGCAGCTGAATAAACGAGAGAACCTGGCCTTTCTTTACAGTCAGGGGCTGTCAATATTATATGATGCTGGAGAAACACAGGGAGAAGTGAGGCAAGGAATGAAACACCAAGATTTTCTGTTTCAAATACCAAATGTCTGAAGCCAGTGTTAGGCTGTGCCAACACACTGAGGAATGAGTGAAATGTGAAACATGATCTCCCTAAGACGCTGGAAGACATAGAGACTGGATTCTCAGAGTGTTGCTATTAAAAGCCCATTTGAAACTCTGGGTTCTCCTTTGGGAGGATAACAAGCAGAAAGAGTTTGCTGGTAAAGATTATATTTAATTCCATGTTTAGGATGCCTGGGCAGAATATCAGGAAGAACAATATATTTATTCTTGGTGTTTCTCCCTTGTTGGGCTTTCTGCAAGATTTTGTTGTTTTTGTTGGTGGTGGTTTCTTGGGGCAGGGGGTTGCCTTTCTCCCTTGGGTGTATGAATGGCTGAAACGTCATTAGTTGCAATAATTAATCTTTGCTTCTGTGCAGTTTTGCGAAGCAGTGGCTTTATTGAATAGCCTTCTATTTAAATGCAAGCCAGATGCTGTTCTCATAGCCATCACAAACACAAACTATTAGTTTTAGTTCAGGTCACGGCCAGTTTAGTTATTTGAACTTCTCTAAATGGTTGTGCCTCCCAGCTCTCTTGCTCGGCGAGGCTGGGGCACCGAGTCTAAATAAGGCAGAAGATGATCATTTTTTAAACAAAACTTTAAAGCCAGCAGAGCACCACATTAATAAGACCTAGCAAAAGAGTTAAAATTTTCAATTCAATCGTACCAAGATACTAACCTTCTTTTTTTAACTTCTCATGTTTTCTCTCAGCACCAGTGTTTGCAGCACGTTTGCATCCGCGGTCAGGTGGAGCCAGTCTTTGTGTTACAAATATTCCCTCTGGAGGCAGGAGAACAATTTTTGGGAACTGACTTGCTCCACATGAGTGAAGCCCACTAGGCTGAGGACCTGGCAGATACCTAGCTGTATTTACACTCACATATTGCAGAGACACTGTTTATAATCCCTCTTACAGCTCAATACCTGACATGCACATACCTAACTCTAATTAATAAAAACATTTGCTGGTCAAAGACCTGCCCCAGCAGCTCTGGGTGGAGCTTGGTTTGTGGGGTGAAGACACCCAGTCTCTGCCATTCCTCTGAGACCTTCAATGAGAAGAAAACTTGGTCTGCAAACAGCGTCAGCTCCAGCCAGATCCAGACAAGTGGTGGGTGATGTTTGCGGTGCAGTTTGACTATTGCTGTGCAGTTGAGGTGTGCTCTGTGGTGGTGGCATCCACAAAAAGTTGAGGATCTACTGGGCTGGAGCTGAGTGCAGCAACCCAGATTTAATGAAGCAGATGCCTTGTGTCCAGAACTCTATCCACAAGCCTTTCTTCATGTATCTGGATACTGTCGTCTAAGGAATGACATGAAGGAACTTCTTCCTTGCATTTTGCCAATACAGGCTTGCAGCAAAGCAGCATGCACAGAGAGGATCTGGCTCTGGAATCGGTAGAGCTCAAAGTATGTACAATATTTTCTAATTTCCTGATGGGTTCCATGTAATGCAAACAGAGTTTAACTTTTTTACCAGATCATTAAAAGTGTTGGCAAGAAGGTGTTGGTCATGTCACTGAGCTGGTTGCTGCATCACTGTAATTGCTATTAATCAATAGCATCTTGGAACTGTTTTGCTCAGCTAGCAGCTTCCAAATGGCTTGACGCTGACGTGAAAAAAAAGAGATTTCCCCCCACACACACACCTTTTCTTTTCACACTTTATACTGCACATTAAAAATCTACTTTCTGGATCCTGATATCAGATAATCTGTGTATAATTAATGCCTGAGAACATTCGTCCCCTGCCTTACTTTTACAAGAAGGAGGTGTGATATTCAAATTCCTCCTGTTATAAGAATAAAGAAGAAAATATATTAAATTTTAAAGTCAATAATTGGTGGAGTAGTAGCTATAAGGGTGTCAAATTCTGCAAAGGATGGGGAGAAAAAGAAGCCCAGGGACTTTATCCCAAAAGCAGATCAAAATCCAAGTGTTCAAACAGTAACTTAATTACTGTAACCCATTATTGAGATGAAGTGATTTCATCCTTGCTGTCCCGTGAAACAAGACTCCCAGCTACTGAATGGTGAGGAACAGATGGAGGGGTGTCAAGAATGATAAAAAGTTCCTGAATATAAATGTAACAAATAGATTTAACAGAAAGGAATGGCGCCGTACATATCATAAACCCTGCTAGGCTTCTCATGTTCAGATAAATCTTGATTTTGTAATGGGATAACATCGGAGCCCCCCGCTTTGGTTTTCACAAGTGATTAGGTCGCTGATGTATGGGGCAGGGGATGGGAGAAGGGAGGAAGGGACGTCACAGGGAGGCCTTAAATGACCTCTGCTAGCTGCTCTTTGATACAGTGAGAAAAGCCCAGCTAGATGGTGCAGGTTTGTTATTATTTCATTGTTAATTTTGTGGTGGCCTTGTTCCAAAATGGGTTTAACTGGAAACAAACTTGCTGAAGGAGCAATGTGCAAGGAGACATGCTGGAGGGCCTGGGGGGGTGAAGAGCCCATCAGGAGAGTGAAGCAGCAACTCATGTCTGTTGATTTTCCCTGAAATCATGCTGTCCAACTCCAGGCATAGCAGGGTGAAGGAAGGACTTCGGCAGACCTTGGGGGTTGTCTGCAGAAAGCTTGGGAGAGATGTAAAACATCCTCCAGCCGTGTGGTTGCGGCCCCAGAATGATTTCTCCATCATTCCTGAGTGGGAACAACAGCATCTTCCCACTTGCCTGGGATGGGGAGCACCATCCTGAGTTCAGCATTTGTAATACCATTCATTCATTTTTACAACCCACTTTCATCCCCCTTTTTTTTTTTTCATTGTGTAGCAAGAGCGAAGCTTTTTCTCAAACAAAAAAAATCTCTTGAGACGACGATGTGTAAACAAGTGAGGCCTCCTTTTAACAAGCGAGAAAAACATTAAGCTTCATTTTGGGCAAGGCACCCACCTATTCGTCTTTCTTCACGCTGTTCCTTTTAACACCGAAAATACCCCTGAGCTCTTGAAATCCTCAAGGTATATTGGCAACGCAGAGGTCAGTAACTTGATCTCAGCGCTAAAAAGACACTAACAGTTCTTGAGGGTAAAGGAAAGCTCGTTAATGATTTTAGCAGATGAACCAGAGGAGGGGGGGAGGGTCAGCTGGTAAATCCCATACTACCCTACAAAAGATAACCTTTGACTTCTCTTGACTCTCTGAACTGCACTGCCAGCAAAACCCCGAGTCCTTGTGGGACCAATAAATCCTTGGGTGTTCATATCAGAGATCCTATATCCTGGCTGTAAAACATGAGAATCCCAACACAGCCAAGTAGTTAAAAGTCATCGCCGATAAAAACCACTGGGCTTGGTTTACCAGCAGGCTGGGATGTGGCACTGAACTCCTGTCCTTCAGAGAGGAAAAAATCCATTTCTGCGCTGGAATTGCAAAATAACCAAAACAACACATCCCTAAGCCAAGTGCTGCCCTCAGATATGCGCCGGCAGCTTGTGGAGAAGTCAATGAGCATCGGGAGTGTTTATCTGAGGGCAGGAATTGGCACCGAACCCCCTCGCTCCATTTATTCAGGCACGGAGCACGCTGCTGAAGGCAACCAGCCCCAGCCATGCCCGAGCGTCCCTCAGAAAACGAATTCTATCGAAAGGAAAATAAAGACTTGAAGCAAGTGGTCTTTGGGTTATGAAAATCAAAAGATACTGCTATTTTTATTTTGAGGAGCAGGCAGCATCTGCAGGGAGCATGGGATGTTGCTATTCGGAAATTTGTGTTTAAAATGTGTTTCCCTTCCCAGAATGAAGCCGTGATGTGATACAACTGTTCCGACCAGCGAGTGCTTTCACGCCAGTAGCACAACCTGTCTGTCACAGGACGGTGAAAATGCTTCTTCAGTCTCCGGTCAGCTTTTGCCCAGAGCTGAAAAGCTGGTCTAAGATAGAGACCTACCGCTTAGTCCTGGTTGCTCTCCCCCCAGTCTGCCCATGACTTTGAGGGCTGAATTGCTCTGCCTTCGCTGGCCTCTCTTTAAAACAAAAATAATAATATCTTGCCTTTCTAAACCGCAAACATCCATTCTCTGGGGTTTGGTGGACAATATGCAGAAAAAATGCAAGGGCATTTCCACATTCATGCCTGCGGTGAACATCCGGTCTGTGACCGGTCTCCAGATGTGCCCAGAGGAGCAGGGAATGGAGAATAAACCCTAACTGGTTTCAAGATGGAGCTCAACAAGACTGATGTGGTAAGCTTCGATAGCAGGCAGTTAGATTAAGCAATGAGGACGTCTCTTCAGCCTTGTGTCTTCTGCTTGCCTCTGGGTTTTTACACTCATTTAATTGGATTGAAAACACACACACAGAGAAACACAGTTAGGTACATGGAAGAGAGATAGTGTGATGGGTCTTGCAGGTAATATTTCATGAATTACCCAAGAGTTCCTCTCCTTCCTTATTTAAATACATTAATATAACAGTGAAATAGTTACTGCTGTGAAGAACAATCCTGTTCATTTCGTAGCTCTTTTATTTTGCATTTTCCAAAGAATGATATACCTACTCCACTCAAACCATTTTTTTTTTAAATCAAAGGGAAACTTTGCAGTACAAAAAAAAATCTGTTTAGCAAAGGAAAAGAAGAGGTAATCAGAGGTAATTTCAAAAGTCTTAGTTGTTTTATATCATAATGTCTTTTTTTTACATTTGCTTCTGTGCTGGTAAAACAGCTCAGTTTCACCAAATTAACATTACTGGATCACGAGTGGCACTGCTTGTGGAACAGGGAAAATAAAAATTTTATTCCATTTTATGCTGTTCAGTAATGATGGCAATGACAAATCCTGTTTTATATCATATAAATATGTCAGATTCTTGTCCAACTAATATTTTCCAATCGTTTTTCTTTCCCTTTTCCTGATGATCATCAACATATGAACTAAAATGAAATGAAGATATTATTGAAGAAAGTAAGTATTAAGATCAAGGGTCGTGAGTATTTGCTCTTGCACTGAACCTGAAAGGAAATCTTCCATAAAGAAGTTTTTCCTGAAAGGCCAGTGGGAAGCTAACAGCAGCATTAAGATGGAAGATAGGATACCTATAAAAAGTTATGTTTCAAAAGAAGGATGTGGGAAGAAAGGGAAATAGGGAAGGAAATGGCATTTTAAACCATATTAAAATAAGAAGCAGGTTTCCTAATTCTGAAAGCCTTAATTAGTCCCTTTTAAAAGTTAAAAAAAATGGATTAATCCCCACACATTGCATTAAATTTGCCACAGTTCCTGCCCTTCTATTTGTGTGGGTAGGAGTTTCACAAAAGACCTCAGTAGTAATAATCATAAAAAAAGGACAGCAGCCCAACACACAGTGAACAACCCATCAGTAATAAACTGGAGTGTGTAGCTTAGAGCAACACTCCAATAACAAATTAGTTAGTGTGCGCGGCCCAGCACCGAAGGACAACCCAACAATAACAAACCAGTGTGTGCAACCCAAAGCACTCAAGAGCAACCCAACAATAACAAACCGGTTTGCCTGCCTGATGGGAGAAAAGAAATTCAGCAAGGAAACGGGTTTCAGTCTGAATTTTCCAAGGGGTTATTATTATTAACAACAGAGAGTTAAACTATTAATGTTTAAATTAAGAATAATACCTTCTGGAGCCCAATCCTGCTCCCATTGACTTTAATGGGACTAGGAATGGACCCAAAGTACCCTTAAGGGATTTAGCCAGTGAGGAGAACAAACTTTTACCTGTAACTAATGAGCCCACCATGGCAAAATGGAAATTTCGTTCATCTCCGCTGAATAACGTGAGCTGGTCTTTATGGGGAAATGGAAACTGTTTAAGTCCTGGCACCAGGACTGTGCTTGTGGTAACCTGCTCTCAGATGCTACTGAGCTGGATCGGGGTTAGATCACCTAAAGCGAGTATGCCTTTTCACCTCACTGTTTTCCTACTATGATGAAATTCCCAGACGGGTCCTCAGATGGGATAAAAGGAGGCTAGATCCTCTACACAGCCGACATAAATCTTGCCTTATTGCGTGAACCCCCTTCCAGCATTCCTTCACGAACACACACACACTCCCCATTATGTACATTATGGTGTAAATATATTATGGTTACATTTTCAAGTCCAAATCCATCATCTGGGCCTCCCTGTGCAGAAACCCTCTGCGTCAAAGCTAGCTCCCCCACACCCCGCTGAGCAGTATCTGACTCCTGAGGTCCTGAGCACAGCCCCGAAAGCTCAGACCCAGCCAGTCTCTTCGAACTTCACAGCTTGAGCTCATCTCTGATACAGTTTATACCTCCCAGATGCAAGCCAACTGAAACAGCAGACATCTATCAGAACTGATCCTTAGGAGAAGGCCTGGTTAATTGGAGATAGGGTGCTATCCAGCCTGAAATATGTTCTTTAATAAGTGAGGATGTCAGTCATTCCCTTGCTGTCTTTCTTTTCCGGGTGAAAATAAGAAGTCCAGCTCCATCTCTTCCCCCAGCAACACATCTCAAAAATAGCCCCTGTTGTCAGTCTGGGGTTGAGGCTGGATGGAGCCACCCAGAGATGCAGGAGCTGATCCAGCGTCCCATGACTGTGCTCCGTCCAACATGGCAATTCTCTTGTTGTGGTGTCTTCTGATCAAGGGAGCTGGGAAAGCACCTTCATAGAATCATAGAATCATAGAATCATAGAATCATAGGGTTGGAAGGGACCTCNCCTCTGGAGATCATCTAGTCCAACCCCCCTGCCAGAGCAGGGTCACCTTAGAGCAGGTTGCACAGGAACGCGTCCAGGCGGGTTTTGAATGTCTCCAGAGATGGAGACTCCACCACCTCTCTGGGCAGCCTGTTCCAGTGCTCTGCCACCCTCAAAGTAAAGAAGTTCCTCCTCATGTTGAGATGGAACTTCCTACACTCAAGTTTGTACCCATTACCTCTTGTCCTGTTGCCGGGCACCTCATAAAGAGGACATTCTGCTGATGAGGAAGACAGGGAGAGATCTGGATTGGTAAGGCAAGGCAAATACTCTAGAAATTATGTGAGAGCTTTCTTTTTCCTCTTGAAACACATAATCCCTAATGTTATAAACTGTGGTTTGGCTCCCACGTCAATTTTGCCCAGTGATTACTGCAGAGTGAGTCTTGATTCGGACCAGTTTAACTGGAACCAGAGTACAGCTGAAGGTGTTTGGAAATTACTTTTAATCTTCAACACTCCAGAGACCTGGCTGGGAATGTAGCAAATAGATCAAGGAAATTAAAAGGAACATTGGGGTCACTACTAGAGGTCAGGCAAGAAAAAGAAGAGTTGACCCTGATTAATCAGAAACACGATGCTGTTGAGAAGAGAAAATATTTTGGGGTTTAGACTCCTGGCAAACAACAGCAAAATACCAACAACTGCCATTGGCTGGATTTTTTCCTTCCAACCAAACCAGAGGAAATTCCTGAACTGACAATGAACAGGAACAATGAGTGAGTCAGTACCCTCAATGCCAGAAATTCTCTGGATTTCCTAGCCAGACTGATGTCTTTGGAAGGTCATAGTGATACAGAGATACATTTCTGTAAAACTTGGGGGTTGAAGATAAGCCAAGCCAAGATGCAGATAATGAATGCAGAAATATTCCAACTACCCATAAAACATCATATCTTTGGAGAGAGGGAAGACACGCTTTTTCCCTCATTCTTTCCTAAATTGTTTGATCATTTATAGCATTATGTTGCTATTGGTTTTATATGAAAGGTGCTTAGATGCTGTCTCTGATGATGACCCTGTGAACCACCTAAAAAGAACTGTGGGAGACTAATGCTAAGAAATCCCGACTATTATTACTTTTAACCTGTCTGGATTTTTTTTCATTTTGTAAAATGGAATCCTGGCAATACCTGACACCAAAGATGTGTAAGAGCCAGCGGTAATGTTAATATTGCTTTTTTCAAGAGTGCTTGTGCCTTGCTGTGCTACGCCCTGGGTTTTTTCATGCTTACCTCTAACACTCATCAACATAATTGTGGATATAGGGTCGGAGCGTAGGGCTATTCTCAAAACCAGAACAAGCGCAATCACATATAAAAATAAGTCTAATCAGTATAATGGGCAGCAGGGGTTCAAAATTCAGCCTGCTAGCCGCTTGTGCCGACTTCAGGCGGATCGGTTGACCCGCTGCACCGAGGGATGGCACAGATGCAGGTTGACATACCAACACCAGCTCATTAAGTGACGTAACCCCAGGAAGTGAGGCAGAAGTGGGCAGCCAGAGGAGAATGTGATCTTTAAATCCTAATGGGCGTCTGTCCTCTGGGCAAGAAGTCATTATTTTTACCATATGTTACTCATGTGTTTACTTTCTACTGATTTAAATAGAAAACTGTGAACATTATCTATGGGACTTTTTTTCCCCTGGTAGCTGTAAAGTCCCTAAAATCCCAGTTCCCAGTCCCAATCTCACACTGTTAATACCATTAGTAAGCACACACACATGATAGATAGAGGCTCTGAAGATATCCAGGCACCCAAAGCAGATACACGACGTGATATTATTACTGGCATGCTACAAATCTTATTACTTTCAGCGAGTATCAATGGAGAAGTGACCTCCTTGCAATGTGAACATAACCAGAAACCACAGCCCCCAGGCCCTTTTTCAAGCTGAAATTTCCTAATCTCACACTACTGTACCAAACACACAAATATGCAACAATGGATGGAAAGAAAATAAGGCTTCTCTGTATGAGTGTTGGATTAGAAAGGAATGACTGGAAAACCTAAATTGTAGTGCGAGAACATTCCAGCTTGGGGATCTGATGACACTGGAGCTGAGCTCTGCTCCTGCGGTTTACAGTACCACCAGACTGGATAACCTTGCGCTGAAACGGCTTCATCTGCATTACCCGTGTGTTATTTTCCTCCACCATGATCAGAGCAGCTACTGTTATCGTCAGATAAAGATGAAAAGTTAACCTGGGAAAAACAAGGTGGTTTTATTATTATTATTTGTTTATATCTATCATTTCAAAGGGTACAGCGGGAGCAGAAGATATCCTCTGGAACACGCTGTCAGGAACTGCAAGTTGATACAGATGTATTGATTTAATCAGCCTGTATGACACCATTTATTTATGCAAAACATCTGTGACAAAAATGTTGTACTTTGAAGGCACAGTGATATGCGCCTGGTCTTGTCTTGCACGTGAAAATGTGTGATAAGAGCATCCATGTAGCTTAGAAGGGTTGATTTTAGGATGTATTTGCTTTATGTATCACCTACGTTAATGTTACATAGGTAGCTCAAAGCCCAGGCAGCCTGTAAGAGCCTTTTCAAGCACTGCAGTGAATTTTAGATTTGAATTCAAAATTGCAATCCAGCACATGAGACTGAAATGGGCAAAGAAACCGGAAAGGACAAATGTTAAAAAAGAGGGAAAAAAATACATTTTTATATATGTTAGATATAAATTAAAGAGCTTTATAATCCATGGGAAGGCAAAACTTGTCTGCAAATTTAAGAGATTGCATAATTGAAGAGAATATGGGATTGTCATCTCTTAAACAACAGTATGAGAAAATATTTGGAGTTCATACGTACACCAGCAAAAGTTTACATGATAAATCAGTAGCTTGAGTGCTTCCAGAATACTAGTACATATGAATGTGTTGAAACTATTGTTTCTGTTGTCTTTTTAATGCTACTGGGAAGCTTTTTGTGGTAAAGCAATAGAGTTATTGCCAGCTACATTATTACAGTCTCAGTCTAACATCTGCAATTACTGTGGAGTAAACGGTTCGCATCCCATATGAAATATAAAAAAAATGAGGAACAGATTTCACTATTATTCTCTCTCTCTGTGAATTCTGTGACATTTTTTACTGTTTAATCGTGCCTGGGCAGTTTAAAGGTCTGGGAGAAAAGGAAGCCAAAGTGCTCATTTACAATTAGTGGTGGCTAAACATCAAAAAAAAAAAAAAAAAAAANAAAAAAAAAGGAAGCATTTGGCAGTTCAGAAAAATGTCAGAAGACTTCAGATGATTATCAGAAATCTATGGAAACTCTAGAAATCAGACTGAAAGACAATGAAAAGAGGCCCTTGTACTCTGTTTCTTCTGAAAAGGTCCTTATCTGAACACGTCACCCCATTTTTTTAAATCCCTTTGTTGGATTCCCCTTCTCTATCCTGTTCAGCCCAAGGTGCTGGTTCTCCTTTTCCATGCAGTTGACAGTCTGGTACTCTCGTGTCTCTTTCTCCCGTGATCAAGCACCCACCCCTCCAGTCACCCACTCTTAACAGCACCATCCGTCACCCCACTTCTTACATTTTCTTTTTCACACCCTGTTCCTCAGAGCTGGGAGGAGATCCTACCATAATTATCCATCCAGCTAGCCTATTTCCTTACTTCAAAGCTCTCCTTTAACATTTTCTTCTGCCGCAGTGCCTACAAAGAACAATAAAATCCATAAAAATTTTGGCTTCCTGGAGTGAGGAAATAATTTTGCCAATATTTCTGACCAATACTAACTTGCCTCTTTCTCTGTACAAGCCGTCTTTGAAGGAAGACCTTCAGTGTGGTTGCTCAGAGAGCAAGGGGGACTAAGTATGACAAAAATTCATCCTTTGCCCTATTTTTAGTGCCTTTAGGATGGGCTCTGTTGCACAAGGTGTCTGAGAAGCTGGACCTCGTGATGAAGACCTCATCCTTGCTGGGATACTTTGGGCCATTCAGTGAGAGACATGGTGCTTGCACTCACTTCTTCTGGCACAGTGTGGCCTTGAGGCAAGGTTTAATTTGTGGGGAAGCCCTAGCCAACTAGGGTGGATTCCAGCCTTTAAAAAAATATATGAAAAAACCTGCTTTTATGGAGCTGCCAAGATGTGTGTTTCTTCTGTGTTGCCATCACAACCCCGGATAGGCATTAGACAGCAAAGCCTCGATGCGATGCAGTAAGCCCTGATTCCATACTGGATACTTCTACTGCCAAAATCTACTCCAGAAGTAGCCAGTGCAGGCCTTAATATGCACAGGATTTCCAAAACGCTTTCACATGTTCAAAGCACTATGCAAACAGGAGCTAATTAAACTTTAATTAATGTCTTGACAGGTAAAAGGTTTTTTCATTTTGCTTTTAGCTAACGCTCATTCATCGCCGATGAAAATCACCTAAGACCCCAACCAAAACACTCTTAGGGTAAACAGACTCTGATTTACTGCATACATTTTGCTAAGAGCTGAGTGAACACTTTTTTTGTAAATGTATTTACATATCCTTTTTAAAAAAAAAAATTATTTCCTTTTTTTTTTCCCTGCACAAAGATAAATAAATAGCAAGCTGGAATGAAATGACAGAATATATGTAAAACAGAGGGGAAAGGTTAAATACCAAAGTGAAATTGGGCATTAAAACAAAAGTCCATTCTCAGGGTGTGAACGAAGTGTCCAATCCTTTCATCAAAAGTGTTTACAGCTTATTTTTGTAATACGAGTCTAAGTGGATAATGTAGCACACAGCATGGGTCTGTGCATAAATACGTTCCTGTTTGTGATTTTAAAAATCATAACATTCTTTGAAATATGAAAATCCTCAGTCTTGATACAATCCATATTATTGAACTGATGCCAGCTACCTATATGTATTTGATTAGCTTGCAGCAATCCTGGGATTTGATAAAGGCATGTCTTAAGAGCACAGCCTTGGTAAGGTGGTAGTGAAATGACACAAACTGAGCAGTGATTCAAAAAGGTGTTGAGTGCGTCCTCCTTCCCTGCTTAAGCTTCAACAGAAATGCTCAGTCTTCAGGTTCTTTGGAAAATCAAATCATTTAAGACTAAAGAGATGATTTTTAGAAGCAATCAATGGCTTAGAAACTCAAGGCTCTCAAATCTTGCTGACATTAGCAAGAAAAGGTCCTGGTGCCTGGAGGAGATCCAAGATCTCATCTTCCCATCTGCTTTTTTTTTATCCAGCATCTCAGTGCTAAGAAGCTTCTTTCACTTGTTCATGGACAAAATCAAATAATAGGGCAACAGGTTTGTTGAAGGCCTCTCCTTCAATCTGCTGCATGGTTCCTGTTGGAAGAGAAACCCCCAAGGACACCTCAATTAGATGGTCTTATGCCCTGCAAGAAACACAGCGCACCATGGCCCATGCTGTAGCATAGAAATACTTGCTCTCTGACTGCTGTAATGGGAGTGGTTTTGTGGAGGAATATGGGCCCCAGTGCCAGGTAGGAAGTCCATGTTACGTTGCCTCCTGCCAGCTCTAAATGGCTTCCAGTAAAAGTGCCATATGGTCGTGTGGACATACCCCCAGTACATATAGACTCCACCTGTGGTTTGGGTGTACCACAAAGACAACAGGGGAATTGGTACCCACATTTGGGCACCTCACTGGGAATTCTGGTCAAAAACCGCTTCAAGAAAACTGGACCCGGACCAGCTTGTCCAATATCACCTGATGTTTGTGCTGGGAATGTAAATGATGCTCCTTCCCTCTTTTATCACACCTCTCCTGTTCTCCCAGCTACAGCACATGTGTGGTGTGTTCTGGCAGGGTTTGCTGAGAAATATTTTGAAACCCTAGGAAAAGGGAGGGCACAGCCATAAGCTCTCAGAAACCCATGTTCGTTTGTGACTGAGAGCTTTTTGGATGCACTCACTACATTTTTAAGAATGAGACTATTGGCAGAACTTTCTTAAATTTCTTAAATCATTGGTCTCCTGCACCAGCAAACAAAGAGAGCCAAACCCTTTCCATTGAGTTTACTGTTGATTTTTCTTGTTTCATGCTTTGCTACAGGAAGCACTAGAAGCCAATATCTTTAATAATTGGCATCCAAGTAGCTTTCTCACATCTCCTTGATGTTTTGTTCAGACCGATTTATACAAAAATTTTTGCAAATTCTGATCAAGTTTACCATTAGGAACAATTCCTGTTACGCATTCAACATTTTCCTTTGTTTAATTTAATCTGATTTCTCCTAAATTTCTTCTCATGCAAATCAAACAATTCCTTTGCTTTCCTAGTGGTTTACAGCTCTCATATACATGCCGACAGTTATCATATCCTCTCTTAGTCATAATTTGGCCGACTTACACATATTTCAATCTTTTAATGCTTTCTCGTAAGCCAGTCCCATTTGGCTCTTCATAATTTTTATTACTTTTTTTTTTTTCCTTTTTCCTTTTTTTCCTCCCTCTAAGCTTGTTCTCTGTTGTTGATATCTTGCTGAGGTTCCCTGAATGGAATAGCATTCAAGGAATTAGATGATCACCATTACCACACTTTGGAAAATGTTAACTCTCTGGTCAATTAAGCTTCATGTCTCTTTATGGAGTTCCCATAAGCGACAAATTTTCTCTTGCCATATCATAGAGACAGCATAGATCAAATGCGCTGCCCCATTGGGGGTCACATACAGTTACCCCTATATGAGTGTAGGCTCTTTCTGCTGGAGATGACTTAGCCGGAGTTTAGAGATGACTTAGCCTGAGTTATTGACGACCTGCCAGTAGTTCTGGTGTTTTTCATGAGTGTTTCCCATCTGTCTACAAACGCAATGAGCATTTTGTTTGCTGTGTCTTCCCATTTATTAATGAAGAAATTAGATAAAGTTAGGCTTAAGTCCTTTTCCTCTCCCACCAGCACCTCCTTCCTCTCCTCAAACCTGACATGTCGAAATTTATCTTAGTTTATGGTATTTCAGCCAATGCAGAGACCACAGACAAGTACTTACATCCAGGCCAGATTGAGTCAATCTTTCAAATAAGATTTTATGAGACTATCAAATGCTTCACTAAAATACAGATATATTTGCCCAGAACCCAATGTAGCTATTTTAAACTTCCTGGCCAGGCAATTGAAGTTGGAGTAGCTGGTCACAAGAGTGTCAATACGTCTTATGGAGGTCTTCTGCTAGTTTAGCGCCAAAAGTAATGTTTTTAAACTAGCTTTCCTCCCTGCTAAAAGACTCTGAGCTCCAACTGCCGTATCAGCACATCAAAGTTGTTTAGTAGCAGGAGAAAATCTGGGCACATCTCCTTGACCAGACAGATCCAACCATTGCTCCTGTAATATTCAGATGCAAAGCCAAACAGAGCCTTGTTGGCATCCTGCTGTGCATTCACTAAATCACCTTGTCTCTTGGTTGCTCTGCCACAGGTATGTGGTGTCAAGAATGTCATAGAGCCTTGATGTCCACCCATGCTGTCATGCCCTCACAGCACCTGTGGGTTGCTCTGGGTCATCTTAGCCTATTGCAAAGGAAACTAAGAACTGGGAAAGGAGAAGTACAAGACCTGAGGCCACTATGCGTTGGCTTGTCATCACCTGACTTAATAGTTAACATTATTATTAGATTTAAGAGAGAACATAAGGAATGCATTTGTCTGGAATTACTTATCACTTCGAAGTTTAGGCTCACAAGAAGAAGATATGAACAGCTTTAGCAGGCTGGACTGGAAGTCCATGCCAAATAACCGCCTATCTGCAACTGTAGTAAGAGTGCAGGAAAGAGAACAAACGTAGGTCAGTTCTACAGCAATACTTCCCCCAAAATACTTGCCCAACCTACAGTGGTTTCTGGCTCAGGCACTTTCTGAACAAGACGTGGCGTCTTTCTGTTTAATACAAAACCCAGATGGATTTTAAAAACCTCCAATGGGTTTTTCTTTCATGAATGTATCCAGTAAACTTTTAGCACTCCCAGTATCCTGTGGCAAGGAGTTCCACAAGATGACTAAGCATGGTGTCAAGAAGGATTGTTCCTTCTCTGTTTAAACTGCCAGCTACCAGCTTAATTTCATGCTTCTGAGTTTTTGTATTAGAAGAAAAAACAGCCAACAGCTGCTTGCTATTCTCTCCTTGTCACTCATAATTCCTGAGAACTCCATCATATCCTCTAAGTCATCTCTTTTCTGGCTGAAGAAACCTAGCCCATTTAATCGTTCTCACACTGAAGCCTTTCTAAGACTTTAATTATCCTTGGCGCCCTCCTCTAAGTCTGTTCCAGTTTGAGTCGTTCCTCCAGGAGCTGGAAGATTTTAGGCATTTCAGGTGAAGATGGACCAAAGATTTATAAAATAAAACCACTCCTTTTTATATACTAATTTATTTCTTAATAATTTCTAACATTCACTTTGCTTTCTGAGACCTGCAGAGAGAATCTATTTCACGGGATAATAAGTTTTATAGGATTCTCTATTATAGCTCTAAGTCTCCTCAATGATTAGAGTTAGTTTAGAGCATAAGATAGAGTCGGTGTAGAGGATTTCCAGGACCCTCCTCCCTCTTGCACATCACTTGACATTTATCTACCTTGAATTTTACCTGATGTTTTATCACCCAGCCATGTACTTCCAGATGGATTTTTGGCATCTCATCACAGTCAGCCTTCATCTTTAGCCCCTGAATAATTTAGTACTATCAGCAGCGTGTTCTCACCAGTCTGTCTCCATTCTCATATTATGACTTCTTTTCAAATTTTCCTACGACTGATGCTAGATCCAAATCTATCTGTCGAGTGGAGTGACCCATACAGATCTATAGCATTAGTGTCTGCTGAAATGCCTTGGAAAGCTTCTTTCCCTGCTAGGATGAGTGATGTGGGAAGAGAAGTAGAAAGAAATTTCCTCTTATTCCTGGAAATAAATTACAATTGTTCTTAAAGTCTGCAGACGTCTGGCTATTACATCATCTGAGGCTCTGGTGTTTCTAGCTAACAGTCACTAACAAAGGAGATGCATTTCCTTCAAGGAATTTCACCATTTACACATCTGATGTTAATTCTTGTCGGGCCAAAACAAGAATAGGAATAAGTGACTTTTTCAGTTTATGTTTACTTTTTCCCAGGCCACAAAACATCCATTGACTATGAAACTTAAATTTACTGCATAACAAATGCCCACTTTTGTAATAAGCTAATAAAGCTGTTTCATAAATAACAGCACGAGAAGCTACAGATGCCGACCTAAGGAAAAAAAAAAATTAAAAATACAGGCAACATTTGGTTCTAATCTGATTCTTTATTAAATATTTTTCACAGTATCTGAGAACTGAAGAAATTTGGTTCTCCCCAGCTGGTCATTCTGAGATGTTGCAGTCAGCAAAAGGATGGCAAGAGGGATATCTTGTGCCTCCTGGGGGTTACGGATCTCACTTTCAGACTGCAATTTGATTGTTTGCTCCTATTTCCCCATCCCTGAGACAAGGAGGATGTTTCTTTGCTCACTTACATGGGAGGAAGTGGTAATTTAGAAAGTGTAGTGGAAAACACAGAAACCTGAATCAACAGTAGCCCTGCCCAAGCTTGGTAGTTATAAATAAAAGGAGTCAGGAGCAAATCGCTGGCAGTGGGGTGGCCCCATAGCACCCGAGCCATTGGGATGGTCCCTGGCATACAGGCATTGCCTGGATCCCCTGCTCAGACCCACATCTCCGCTCACCCCCCCCTGCGCATTGGCCACGGCAGATTTTCTGGATGGTCAGAAAGCGTGGCTGAGCAAATATGCACGTTGGGCCGGGAAAGGGAATAAAACGCGACATTGATTACTATCTAAATATTTCCCCCTTTGAAGTGAGCAGGTCTGTGTTTGGGGAGGATCGAATACTCTTTTCTCACAGTTTGAGGCACATCATGAGCTCTTTTGTGTTCTTGCTGTTGTGAACATTATTTAATTACGGCCTATTGCAAAGGGCTAAATAAGGTAAAGGGCAGGGGAAGGCGTTAGGATACAGACGCCCTGTGGTCAGCAGCCTGCTGTCCGGCTGAAAAATGCCTAGGCTATAGCACAACACAGCCATCAACTGTCTCCCAGTGCAACTAACTGCTGGGTGGGGAGGGCAGGAGGGTCAGACTGCCTTTGCTCCCCCCTTCTGCACTGCCCCCGGACAGGCAACACCGAGAGGGGTCCAGCAGGCAGCGAAACAGTACAGGTAGGATAACTGACCAGGGAAAATCCCTCTGTAACACGGACTCCCTCCTTGCTTCTTTATCGAGTTTGAGATGTTGAGATTTGAGCTGTTTTCCCTGTTTGGCAAGGCTTTATTCTTTCCCTTTCTCCTCGTTCACCATCGGGCAAACAGCAGGGTAATAAAGTCAGGACAAGTGGACTTGCACACATGAGGAATCTGGTCCGTGTTGTATTCAAGCCCTGCCACACATGCACAGTGTCCTGTATTTAAAGGATGTAGTTGGAAATAAGCCTGCTTTTTTCTACTGTTTATTCAATTTCTCTCCTTTTTCCCTAAGTATCTGTTACAGGGAAAAGTCAGTGGGTGTCAGTGTCATTCAGGATCAGGCCGGGACAAGCAGGGCTCTCCTACGTCAGTGCTTTTCAGGGTTTTACCACATTTGGATGCAGCGTGGAATCAGAGATCTGGGATGAATTGTTCTTCCGCATCTTCTTCCTGTGCCACTGAGATATAAAACAGAAAGCATCAGCTTGCAATAAATTCACAGATGTGTTAAGTAACACACAATGGAGGTCCTTTCAGCAAACTGTCAAAAGGCAAAGACTACGCTGGGAGTAGGAAAGGGCAGGCTGCCTCTCTGCTGAATTTGGTGGATGGGATTTTACATCTGCCCCCCAACATATTACAACCTCATTTGGCTGCTTCATCCCCATCCCCTGTCCTGCCTCTGCTGCAGGCAGTGGCTGCGCCAAGGCACACGTCGGGATAAGGGGCTTCAGCCTCTCCAGGGGGGCTGGAGCTGCAATAACAACGCCAATGCCGGGGAAAGTTTCTGAGAGCGTAAGGATTTTGGCAGGTACTGTAACAAAGAGGAGGGAAGCTTTCGGCTCATGCAGGGACCGTTTTCTTAACCACAAATAAATCAGATATTTGGCGTTTTCTGAGTTGCCGCCCTCCAGAAAGAACAACATATGACTGTCTGTGTCAGGATCAAGTGTGATGGATAAAGGGAAGAAAAAGGACATAGCTATGGCTCCAAGCCTGCAGAATGCATTTCCATGCCATGCTGAAGGCTTCGGCTGGTATGCCCTCAGCAGAGCTCCTGAAAGATATGTTTTTTATGGCAGAGATCATTTTCTTCTGCATATGAAAACCCAGAGATGAAAAGGTCTTTATTTACAAGTGTTGGAGCAGAGAGATTGCAAACCGCATCCCTGAGCCAGCAAAGATTTCTGTGCTGGGGTGGGAGCTGAGTGAGAAGTCAGTGGTACTGGGTATGCTGTTGGGAATGGTCCACCACACTTTGCCCCTGACAGTTCTGGTTTCTTTTTCACGCTTTGCCACTGGGAGCCTGTGAATTATGCCCGCAGAAACCTGTAGAAAGAACAGAAATTAGGTAGAATCCAACTTTTCATTTATCCCGTCCAAGCTTGACCCTCAACCGTCTCTTGAAATGACTTTTTGGGGTGGCTCACCTAACTCGGAAAGTTATGAGGCACAGCTCAGGCCATCGGGGAGAGGAGTGCTGCGGTGCCAGCTCCCCTTTGCGCAGGCAGCTGTAAGACCCTCTGTGGACTCCCAGCCGTCCAGGTCGGCAAAGCCCAGAAGCTTTCTGGGCTCATAAATGGTGTTATCTATAGCATGTGCAAATAAGTGCACCCACGGACTCTTTTTTGGGGGCATTTAAACAGGAGTCATGTTTTTAAAGCTTTCTGTCCGAAAAATGATCTGAAGGAGGTTCCTTCTATGAGCGAAACTCCATAACAGGAGCCTTCCTCCAATTATTCCTACATACTGGGACAACAAATGTGTCTAGCTGGGAGCCTTGCCACTGCACTTCCTCCCATGTAGAAATAAGGGAAAGGTTGAGAACCGAGGTTGTGAATCCCTGCTGTACCCCTGTAAAGTAATAATAGCAGCATCAGTAATAGCTCTTAAATCAGGAGGAGTTGCTGCAGCCTGCTCCCACGAGGCTTGCATGACAGCGTTTAACGTTCACGGGAATGACATGTTCCCAGCAAGAACATTCTCATTTGCATTATGGCAGGACATGGAGACCCAAGTCAGATTTTAAGTGTTGAGCAAACCTGATGTGACAACATAGTCCTTGTTTCCATATTATGTTTAGTCTAAGCTAACCCTTTTCAGGCCCTCCTCCCTGCTCCGAATGAAGGCTTTGTGAAAAGGCACGCGCAACGCAACAGCGAGGAATAAAAAGTATAAAAGCAAGAGAGAAAAAGAGGGAGGCAAAAAGCACTTGAACCTTCATTGCCTCCAGAATTCCTGTAAGCCCTCAGACTTCTCTGTTTTCTAATAAAGGTAATGAGATTTCAGGCTATTCTGTTAATTACCAGAATGTGGAATGAACTTTTACATGAGTAATATCATTGTCTATTTTTTAAAAATAGTAAAATCAAAGGTGAAAAGGTTGTTGTGTTTTTCAATGCAAACGCTATGCCGAAGCACAGTGTTTTATTAACACATGGGTGAGAAATAAGCTGACACGTGCTGTGCTAGCCACAAAGCCAGTGATAAGTCCAAAGCACATGGAGCAAGATATCATTATCAGACCAAACTATGCTCTCCAACTGTAGTCTAAACTATTCCATGGGTAACTATTCCTGATTTTACAAAATGATAAAATTCGTGTTCTTACGAAAGTACAGCCTCCCAATTTGCAAGGAGTCCAGTGTTCAGATCCAAATCCCTTTAGAACAGATAGAAACGACTCATTAACTTCAACATGGCTTGGATCAGTCTCCTATCTGGGAAACTCCTTAAAAAATGATGAGGTTTTACATATGGACAATCTACAGAATCAGTCTTAGTGTTTTATTTGTATAATTGTGTAGGTAGAAGTTGAAAAGTAAGGAAACTGATCTGCTCCCAACAGATGTAAAAATAAGAAGAAAATTATCTTAATAGAAAACAATTCATTCTCCTTGTGGGATGAACATTTCAAAACAGAGGACCAACTTAATGCACTTAGTGATTTTGGGAGCACGAATCCCACAAGAGATAATGGGACTTCGCTTTTAATTTAGCTATATACCTTTAAAAATGTTTCATCTAATTATGAGGTTGTTCGTATGGGTATAAAGTGTGCATATTAGCTATACACAAAGGAAGCATAATGTGCTATAATCGTTAAACCAACCAAAAAATATTATGCACTTTAAAGAAATAATTCAATGTGTTTTCTTTGTGTTCAGCTTGCAGGTTACCTAGCAATCATTTTAAGTACAGGAAATTATAAGTAAGATTTTTTTTTTCTGGGCTTTTTTGTTTGTTTGTTTGGGGTTTTTTTTGTAAAACAAAATAGAAAAGTAAGACATATATCTTTTACTGCAAGAAATATGCCAATAAATAGAGTAATGTTGTACAAATTACAGACAACTAAGAGTAGGCTCATAATAAAATATAATGCAATAAGTTTCTACTTTTCATAAATAAGTATGATGTAACATAGAAAAGGGTTTTCACTATTAATGATTTTTTAAAGTACTAAACTATGATTTTAAAATGGAACTGATATCTGCAACCTCGGCAGTAAAATAATACCTTTGCCAGTGTTTGTATCACTACAACACACTGGTTGTTAATGTTATTTTGTACCGAGAAGGATATTTTACAACGTTCAATTTCTATATTGTGGCTGTTAATGTGTTCTATGATTTATGACCGATTTTGTTTTTCAGATGGAGAGTTCTGTGTTTCAGAGAAATATTTTGCCAATGTTGTTTTTCAGTTTTTAAGTTCCATTTCAATGCTAATGTATTTTTAAGGAGCGAAGCTAGAGAACAGAAATAGCGCATATTTTTTGAAAACTATACAGCCTTGTATAGTTTTCATGCACAGGCTAACATTCATCACCATCTCCCTGCTGCTTTATAACCACTAATGTTATTATTCCTTTCTTTTTTTTTTTTTTTTCTTAGGTAGAAATAGTAATGAGATATCATTTCCCCGCTTTTGTAAAAATCTCTCTCATGTTGCTTGTTCGGTGGATAAAAACTCACAAGTCAATAAGCAGCGAGACCACCACTGAAACCCCATCCTCTGGCTTTCAGCTCAGTAAACTCACAAAACGAGCTTCACGTTTCACCCTTGTTCCCTGGTTTTGCTTTAAGCCCCACCGAATTTCAGAAGCAAAAAATTCTTCCCACCCCGTGCTTTCACCATCAAAGGACCCCATACGTTACGGCCAAGGCAGATCGCGAAAGAACACAAACAAACAAACAGGCAAACTGATTAAACACCAGCGAAAAGAAGTTCTTAGACATCAGGTTTCCTGAGCTTTTTCCCCTCTCTCGGTGCATTACTTACTTTTAATTATGTCTGGGGCCATTCCTTCCTATTCCACAGGATAAACCGGAATATTCTGCTCGGCAGTTTTGTCTCTAGCTCTTTAAACACTAGAGACCTTATAAGCAAACAACCTTTTTTTTCCTGCCTGTTATGAAATTTTAATGATCTTCCAAGGCTCTCAAAATCAAACCAACTTTCTTCCCTCCCCCTGCCCCAACAACTTGGCTTCTTTATACCTTTTGTTTCAGAACTGTGCCCAAACTAAATATACTAAACCAGGAGGGAATTATAGCTTTAAAATATGGGTTAAAGTGCCCCTTGTTTTCCCGCGTCTCTTCCCGTTCCTGGTAAAGTGCGGGATTAGGCTTGGGGAGCATTGGAAAAAGCAGGTTGGAGAGTGGAAACTGGAGCAGAGATGTGGTCTCTGGGCAGAGAGTCCTCAAAAGGGGTTTCATGGAGGGGATGAGAGTGCCAGCGCCGGCGTACGCCAAACAGCTTTGTGATGGATGTGTTTATCCTTAAAACTAAGCTCTCATTCAAGGCTGCAATAGGCAGGCTTGGGCAGGCGGGTGGCAGGAGAAGTGTGTCGGGCGAAGACGGGGGGTATGTTAAGGTGCCTTGTTTAAGCACTTCCTGATGTGTTGGTGCCACAGTTTATATTAAAGGCGATCTGTAGACCTTAAGGATCACCGTAAGGGATCCCCAAAGGGTTTTATTTTGCTGGGAGAGGAGGCAGACTCCCTCCACAGCCTTCCCCACCCCTGGGCACGGCTGGGCTCGGAGGACCGCAATGTACCAACAGGGGGGCGACAAGGTGACGATAAATGCTGTACAATATATAAAATGCCTGGTTAGTCTGTGTTGCTGGAATGTATTTTCTCAGCTCAGTACTGACCTGGAGATCATGGGTAGTGCCCTAAACTCTGCCAAAGATACCTTTGCAGTTCTTGTCGATCCCCTTCACCTCAATACCTCCAATTCCATAGTATTTGGTAGTGACTCTTCTAAAACACCTCCGGCTCCCAGTCCTGCATTGCTCAGACTTCAGTGGAAATTACAGCCTATCTGAGCATTCCCTAATTTATGCCAAGTGTTTTTAGCCAGAGAAGCCATTTGGAGAGCTAGCTGGGAAATCTTAAAATGCTGTTTTGTACCCCTGAGCTACAGCAAAGCAGTCATTTCATGCGGACTTAGCAGGTTGCAGCCCAAATTGTGTTAATTCAAAATTTGACATCTGAAGAGCACCAGCAAAAAATGTGGCCTGACGGGAGGCTGGTAGGAGCTAAATGTCACTGCAACAACATGTGGAGCCCTGCTGCTTCCGAAGGCAGGTTTCGGAGAAGGGTGAGGTGCAATACTTGATGTGATTAGTAGAGATGTGGGAAGTGTGGAAGAAATTTCACAAACTTCGAGAGCATTGCATTGTTTCAGGGTGAGGAAATCTGACTTAAGTGCACATGGTTGCAAAGGAGGAAGATGTTTGGTGGCTGTTCCATCCCCATTTTATTGTCCCCGTTAGTCCATCGGTGTATGGATGGAGAAGACGAGAAGAAATAGCTTTAAGAAAAGTCAAGGGAAAGCATTTGGGGTAAGAAGGAGAGGAAGAATTAGAGGCAGTAGGGTAGGTCATGGGTTGGAAACTGGGGATTTTGGAGGTGTTTAAGAAGCCCTGGAACATCCCTGATTACAACAGCTCAGGGAGAGCAAGTGCCGCATCCCTATATAGGGGGAAAGGGGCTGCACTCCCCAGTTTCCCCCAGCCCCCCTCATTTAGCATTAAACCCGCTGCAAGGGGACGGCGCAGAGCTGAGCACTGCTGAGGACTGGCCTGGGAACAGGGTCCGGGTTGGGATTCGCACACATCAGTAACTCACTCCCACGGCCCTGGGCAGCATTGTTCTGAAACACAGACATGTTTCCTTCCAAGTAGCAGACATGGAAAGAAAAACACACACAAAAACAAATCATCTCGTCCTTCCTTCTCCGGATGGCCAGCAGCCCGCTCCCGCTTGTCACTGAGGCTTGAGGTGGACGCGATCCCAGTCTGACAGAGGAGATGGGGGGCTGCAGAAGAAGTGTCCCAAGTCCCTTTTCCCTGAGGCTTTTCCTGAAGCTGGCTGACCTCTCCTGTGTGCATCTCCCATGTTGACAGCCCATCCGAGCACATCTCAGAGGCGGGCATGGGCTACTTGGGGGTTTTCCATGTGTCGAACTCTGTTTCTGTTGTGTTGGGAAGGATCTGAATTAGCTCACGGCTCTGTCAGGCTTCCCTAATATTCACCCAGTGCAGCTCCCTGCCTCTCTGTAAGGTCTGCAGCTTTCCTAAAGTCTTTCGGGGTTTCAGGGCTGCAGTGCTGTGGCTGGAAAGAAATCACTGCAGAAAGAAGCAGAAACAGCCATGGGCTATTGCACCCCTCCTCTTGGGCTGCATCCAGTCCTCACGCCCTGAAGACATTGAGGCACTGGGCAAAGCTCTGAAGATAAAAGGTCCTGAGTGTTTTGAAGGGGATAAACCCACCACCCGGGTGTTTTGAAGGGGATAAACCTCCACCACTTGTTGCCCCGGCTCCGTTGTCTGTCCCTCATCGGCTATTTTTTTAAGCTTTGCCTCCTCACAAAATAATCTCATAACAGGCTAAAAACATGGTTGGCATCTGTCCTGCCACTGGGGCTTTTGGCTGCTTTGAGATCATTAAACAGGCCTGACTCTACACAACCTGACAAATACGAGGTGAACTTTACCCCCGGGTCTGCCACCTTCACACAACAAGGGCACATATTCCACAGCTGGGGAGCTGTTATTTGACTCGGACTGTACCACAGGTCAGAATTTATGACTTTGTTATTATTATGTTTGTGAGCTTTATGGCCACACGGGTCCCGCGGGAACCCGCAGCACTTTCGCTTGGCCATGTCAGTCAGACATTCATAACGCACCGAAGAGGAAGCATTGAAAATGCTGGGAATATCCTGTCTAACACTGTCTCTCATCTCTCTGACCCTCAGGTAAGGGCCAGACTTTGTTTGCACCCAACATCGGAGGAAGCTGATAAAGGGCATAAGAGGAACATGGAGGGGGAGTGAATGGCAACGAACACTCAGCAGCGTTACTGCCAGACACCTCTGCTGCCCTGTTTGTTCCCTCTAATGACACATGTACTAAATTTCCTGATCATAACAGCCACCATGTTGCGCTTGGTGTTTTATTGCCCTCTGATGTCGAGCCAGGAGCTGCACAATGGGAGTTAACCTGATATTAATGAGTTTAACCACTCCAGCTCATCTGCTGACTCCTCAGAGCGTTAATGCCTTTGGGGGAGCACAAAGAGGTATTTTTACTCATGTACAGCGTGTAAACACACCACACTCTGCCCAGATTTTGTTGTGAACCACCAACAGCAATGACAACAACCTAAAAGGTTTGCGTTTTGTCTCATGGATGCCCATTGGCTTGTCAAGGATGGTTATCACTGGTGGGGTAAAGTATCTGGGGTGGGAGCCTGTCCCCTGCACATGCAGTGGACGGATGCCGGTGAGCATCTGTCAGGCTTCCTTGTGGGGACTGCATAATGAGCAAATTTTCTGTTGCAATATAGATTGTAGGGCCACTGACGTGGTAGCATCTCCTACTGGTACCCAAGATGGAGGCCCCACTGAGAAGGACCAAGCTGTCCAGTGTGGTTAGCTACAAGAAATGCTCCTGTTTGGCCATCTGACCCCCTTGCAGCAGCATGGTCCTTCTCCACCATCTTCAGAAAAGTCACAAGCTTCCCAAGCAGCAAACGCCCTCACCCCTAAGGAGCACTGGCACCTTCCACGATCCACAGCCAAGAGCTGACAGTGGCTATTTCATCATCTCCCTTCCTGGGGACATCTGGGCCAGGGACCAGGGTATTTGATGGAGATGTTGTAGCCCAGGTCTGAAATCTTTGCCCAAGCCACTGGCCTCTGAAGTCATAAAACACCAAGGTCAAACTATCCTGAGAATTTTTCTCTTTTTCCCTCCTTCCTTGGTCCCTCTTTCACCCTCTCCCAGGCAGAATGGTAACACCCAGACCTCCAGGAGCCACCTCTCTTAACAGCCATCATGTTAAAGACAACAATGGCATTGTATTTTACAAGACCTGGGGTTTGACATTCCTCACACTTGGACGCAGAAAATATTCAAGCAATGTCATCCTTTCATTGCCTGTCCATCCTGGATGAACAAGGGTGCGCAGATATGGGCAATTACCATTGTGATCCACAAATCTCTGATTTGCAAACACACCGTGCAAGCTAAGCTTGCAATTATACAACAAACTTAGAAACCATATATAGTAATAAATGTATAACTCCCAATGATATGGTTATTCTGTAGCATATCTAACCACTTTTTTTTTTCCTTCCATCAGAAGAAATTATTCCCTTCTCCACCTGTCCAGAGAATATATCATCTTAATTCAGCATACCTCAGCTCCTGCTGGGCAAGGCGAAAGGGATACCCACAAGCAAAGGCCAAGCCAGGAGTTCTTTAACCTAATAAGGCAGGCAACGCTACAAAGGCATCTACAGTTCCCCTTGATTTTTCTCCGGGGAGGCAGGTGCTATCTATCCTTGAGGAGCACAAATATCTGACATGGCCGTGACTTTGTGTTGTGCCTTTCCCTCACTGCTGCACATTTGTGTACTATGGGAATTGCTGGCTCTCCCCCAGAGATGCTGAGATCTTTGTCAGCAATTACCCAGAGCACCTATGATGGTTGGGTTAGTATTACCACCACCTGCCTCCTGTCTGCAAATCCCTGTGTCTGTTCTTGGCCTCTTGTGCCAAGGATGACCCTAAAAGCCATATGCTTAATGATCGGCTGGCCTGTGTGCACCAAAAATTATGCATAGCCATAGGAAGCTGGGACTGATCTACTTGTCTGGTGTCACCACCTGCAAGTCCCCAGCAGCACGTGGGATCATGAGAGGGAGAGGAGCATCCAAAGAGGGAATGCTGCTGCCACCAAAATGGCAATGGGAAGGATTTGCCGAGGACTCGGGGCACTGGTGGTGGGAGAACAGAAGAGATTCGGCATCCCCAGAGTCTGCGGGGTCTCCCACATGCGGCGGTAATTCACACCCTGGTTTTTATGAGGTGAGAGGAGCTGCTGGAAGGCATTTCCCCGGCTTGTCAGGGAAGCTCATGTGAAGCCCCCCTGGTGAGGGCAGGCTCTGCAGCCCCAGGTGCGAGGGACAGTGGTCAGCAGAGTTCCTGGAGTCCGCACATGCCAGCCTGGAGGAGAACGGGCACGGGAAAAAGGTCAGCGCTGCTTTTGTAAGAAACATAACATCTGCTTTGCAAAATAATAAAAAAGCCCTCTGCTCCAGTACATAAATGCTTCTCTGCACTAGGAGAACTTCTCTCTTTCAGGAGCTGCTGAATAAGGGAGCCAGGAATTTCAAAAGAAAAAAAAAAGTAGAAAGAAGATGCAGATAAACTGCAGCTCCAATGCTGTGGCCAGCGGTTGAACGAGTGCAATCTGCTTTTCTGACACTCAGCAGAAAGAAAAGGAGAACGGAGCAGGAAGAAAAGAGGATCTGATTTCACATGTTTCATCTTAATGAGCCCAATCTCACACGTGCCTTTTACAACAAGAAATGCTCTGTCGGCGCTCGAACGCCTGCATGCGGATTTGTGCATACTTGTGATACACTGAAGGACTTCAGGGTAGAGCCTCATTGTTTAAGCACGTCCCCACTTGGGCACGTAAATTAATCTTGTGGGTGCTTGGATTTGCACTTCACACTCTCAGCGAAATGTTATACATTTGTGTGCTGCCTGAGAGGGAGAAAAGACAGCGCGTTGCCTGGCAGTTTGGGGTGACCTGGCGTTATTTTGGTCCTGGCACCCCTCAGACCCACTCACATTTTTTTATTCCTCATTACATCCTGCACGAATTCCTTATGGTCTGAGAGTTTCCATTCTTGATCTCCGTCCAAAGGTGAGCGTTTGCTGTTGAAAGTTTGTTCTAAATTGATATAACTATTTTTAAAAGTTACTCATTGCTGCATAAATATGCCTTTCCCCCTGCAAATGTATTTCCCTGATTTCCTCCTCCGAAGGGAGCAGCAGGGATATAGTAAAACATTTTAGAAAGAATAGTCTGGTTGATACCAAGGGAGCTAAATGAAAGAGAAACAAAGAAAGCAAACAGGATATTTATGGCAACTCTAGAGAGCTCTCTGTATGTAGCCATTAAAAATAACCATCAAATGAACAATATTGGCTTTCTGCTCTACCCTCAAATACAGAGGACAACCTTTGAAAGACTCGTATGCACATCCAAAACTTGTGTGGGTAACTGTGGATTGGCAGGTGAAAAGAAATGCTTCTGAGCACGTTCTTAACCCGCATAAAAAGTATTTTGACTCATGCACACATTGGACAACACACACTGTTTTGTTTTTCTATGTAGCTTAATCATTTGCTACACATTTCCTTGGAGAAAGCTCACAGTCCTTTAGGGGTAAGCAAACTGTAGCAAAATTAGGCAGCTCGTGTGCCTTTTCCTGCTTCAAATTTTGAGTTGCTACCCTTGCTTTCAAAAAAGTGAGTAAAGAAAGTAGTCCCACAAGAAAAAATTACTGTAGTTTTAATTTTCTAAATAAATACAGGAGAAAAACCATACAAGGTTTACGTAGTTTGCAAGTGCCTCTTAAAAAAAAAAATCACAATATATTCCCAGTTTAGACATCACTAATTTACAGTGAATAGATCTTGCTGCATTAGCAATTTTCATCTCCAGTAAATGCCTCCAAAAGGGTCCTACGCTGCACAAATGTTCATTTTTCTGCCAAAAAATAAACTGCTGTTTCCCTTTTTGTGTGCAAGCATTTGTCATTGATACAACTTGAGGTCTTCCACTGTTGGTCAGACACAAGCCGAAGGAAATTATTGCCTGAGATACATCTTCCTTAGACAGCTTTGTCCTTTCTGCTCTTTTCTCCAGCAAACATATCGAATACTGCTTTAGAAAGCTGGTTGGAACAAGTAAGCCAGTGTTTCAGCATTCATTCTATTTTTCCAGCTGAATTTAAATTTTTTTTAAACATAAATGGCTTCATTAACGTCAATTTGCAGATCTGTTAAGATGTAGGTGGTCCGATGCCTTAAATATAACTGTACATTTGTTCCACTCCACCACTCTGAAAAATGCTTCAGTGGGATACGGCGCAAGGGATTACTATCCAATTTTTTTTTTCTTTCTGTTTTCAAAAACAGCTGTGTCACAGATAGCCCTCCCCTCCCTTTGCTCCTCTGACCTCTTATTCTGCAATCCTCTTGGATTCCCTCCAGGGAGGGCAAATATTCCCTCCACCTTCCCCCAGAATTGTGTGTTCCTTTAACCTTGGAACAATCTTTAGCCACTAAAAATAGACTCCCGGCTCCAAACTTTGCCGACTCTTCTCGTGCCACAACTGCGTTTTGACATTTTGTTCTCCTGGGTGGATCACATGCGCTGTCCCTGCCTCCTCGCCAAGGCTGACAAAAGCACAATGTGTCACCAATATTTTAAACAGGAATTCCAATGACCAGACGTTTCTCAAAAAAAAAAAAAAAATCTAATCTGTCTCGTGGAGAAGTTTTTCATAGGAAGAGCAACAGAGAAAAAAAATTCACAGAATTACAGACTCATGGAAACCAGAAATTGAAAATCATTTAGGTCATCCACACTATTTTTTTGACAATTCATGATAATCCTCCATGTCAATGGCTGGTTTAAAAGCCTTAAATGACAGACCTCTTACCAGTATCTGAGAAGATTATTCACAACTCAAGACATCTCCCAGTATTTCTGACATTTAGACTGAATTCTTCCTTTCAGAACAGTATCCTGTCCCTTCGCATCATGGACCTCATTACCACCAGTCTTTCCACCCCATCTTCCTGAAAGGACTTGAGATATTGAGACTTTCTCCATAAGAAATGTGTCTTTTTTTTCCTGAATATTTGTAGGGTAATATCCCTGCCTGGTGTTTTATCAAAGATGGGGTAATTTGGATAGCTTTTAGATTTTCAGTTTTCCTTTGGTTTTGACTGTTCTTTATCCTGGTAGCTCCTTTGAATATCACTAAATCAGTCAACATTTTCCTGGTAAGGGTAGTGTGGTGTGAACTGACCACGGAAGAGCAGTTATCTCTTGAATGTCATCCCCCATATGCACCCCAATAGTTCATTTTCCCAAAATTAATTTACACTAGCAAAAAATGAATGATTTGCTGTTTGTCATAAATATCTCGGATTTTTGTCATTGTTATCCTTTTAGGCTTTTCCGTTCCATTGAGTATTTGTCTTTCTGGCTATCCTTTTCTAAAGGATTTGCTGTTTTCTTTGGTTCATTTGTGTGAGTTGTATTTGTACTTTGCTGGCCACTTTTCTAATCCCTTAGAGCAATAGGGGAAGATAATAGGAACATCGGGTCTAATGTGGCACCTCCATTCTAGCACTGTGAGACATGTGAGAATGTGGGTCACCTCTCTGTCCTCCAGCGACTCATCCGTGACAGTACAGCTGAGAATTTGTCACATCCTTCTAGCATCATTTGAGATGTTTAGCTGGAAAATGCCGTAAGTGTAAAATTTTTGCAGTAAGTCTATTATTTGAGCATTTCTTCCAGATGTAGCTCCCAACCATGCAGTGGCACTCTTGAACTTCCTTGTCTCCTTGCCCTCTGTTCACTCCCTGCTCTGCTTCAATGCAGCATTTTGCAGAGACCCAGTCCTGGTCCCCATCGCATACCTTCAGGTTCCTCCATCCAAGGACCTGCTAAAGGGTCTCTGTGAAGACCATGCTTAAGTCTGTGTACGTGACAGTCCCATTTCATCGTGCTGCTCCAAGGGCCACCCTATGGACCACCTCTGAGCATGAGCTTTTGCAGGATTCACAAATTATCCTTCAACCAAGACACACAGGAACAAAGACGTCTAGTTATCTGTCTGAGAAGAAACTGATTTACTTGTTGCACAGCTGTAAGGTATCTACAAGGACTACTTATACACAGAGATAGCCACAGAGGAAATGATATCAATGCAGGGATAGCCCCCTGGATTTTCCAGATTTGAGGCATGGACAGAAGGTGAAGTTTAGTTTCCAAGGTGTTCCCTTTGGCATCAATATTATACCCTATATGTCACCCCCTCCCTACTTGAAATGAGTCACTCTGACCCCTATTATACCCTATATGTCACCCCACCCCTACTTGAAATCAGTCACTCTGACCCCATCAATTGCTTGAACTTTGGAGAGGTAACATGCTTGTGTTATTCAAGAGCACCACAGTGAAAAAGGGGGTCAAGAAAAGCAAATCTGAAAATTTAGCGCAGTGGAAAGCTCCGACAGGTTGGTGGTCTGGTGTGGTTAAATGTTCTCTTTCTGGGTTTCCTTGCTGCTGGGAGAAAATCCTCAAGGCTGATGGCCCACAGCTCCAAGTGAAACCATTCGTATCAGCGTCCTGGTAGCACCATATATCACTTTCATTTGAGAACTGTTCTCACAATCCCGGCTTGTTCCTGATCAATACTTCGCTACGAATAAAAGTGAACAGAACAAATGGAAAAGATTTATTAACCCTGCTGATATGTTAAAAGCATTCTGTCAAAGAATTTGAAAAATGCTTCTCATATTTAGTGTTCAGAGACAGAAAATCCCTTTTGTGAAAGGAAAGGTATGTAAAATACATCAGTACCTCAGTGTGGAAATCCAGACCTGGCTCACTATATACATTACAGATGAATAGGTATTATTGAAAACTGCATGTGGTTCTTAGCAGGGAGAGCAGCTCCACATAAGAATGAGAAAGCAATTGTCAGCACTCAAAGAGAAACACTGGTCACATCTTTAAGGGAGTTGAGAGAATGGGAGGCTTTAAGATGGTAAAACACAAGATTAATGGAATTGGGAGAAGCTGTTGACAGAATTTCTTGAGGGGAATGAAATTGGAAAGTGATACTTGTTGGGACGCGGCCCTTGGAAATTTGCAGCAGTCTAAAGCTATATACAGATCTACTCACTGTAATAAAAGTATGGTCTGAAAAGAAATGAGTATTTGAACCGCATGTCAGAAAGTCACTGCTGGAGTGTGATTCCAAAAAGCACGTTGCAATGCAGTGAATGAATCACAGACCACAGGGTACATAACATGCACTAAATGAATCCAACATGATGCGCTGCACTACAGGGCAATCATCACCTTCAGCATTGTCATCAGAAAGCAATAACCAACTTCAATGCGCCACCTTCTTCCAAAGCATTTTTCAAAGGTTAGGCCAACATGCGGTGCAATTGGGGATGTCTACAGAGGAATGAATAACACCTCTGGCCACATCACTTTCCAGTTTGTGTCTTTGGGGTTTACTGGACTAGCATAAAAGAAGAGACGTAGCCTGCAGCCCAGATCAGACTAACGTGCCGCTACTGGGATGGGGTAAGAAACAAGAAAATATGTCAAAGAACACACTGTTTTTGCATACAGTCGATGTTCTGGTAGTTTCTTAGCAATGTTTGCAGCACGAAGGAAAGTAAAATGGCAATGCTAAAACATGAAGCGGGTGCATGGCCAGGAGTTTGAAGGCAGGTCTTTTTCCTTCTGTGCCTGGCAAGGAGGCAGGGAGTTTTATTGGAAGCAGACATAGTTTCCATGCCTTTGTCAACTCCAAATTTGACTGTTCTTCTGGAGAATACCTTTAATCAACTGGAAGCTGGTCAACCCACTTCATGGGTTGGGTTTGTCACTGGAACAATATAGTAACACCAGAGGCCTGTGAGCTGTGCTCCAGTTGGAGTTCTGACATTTAAAGCTCGAGATGGCTTAAGCAATGCACTTTTTTATATATAATTTCTGAATAAAGGGAAATGAGTAAGGCTTTCTCCATAAAGAACCTTCAGCTTTGGAAATAACTGTCCCTACTCTGGATGGAAACACCCTTAGATGTTGACAGGATATTGGAGTGAGCAGGCACAATGCTCACATAAAGTCATTTGGTGAAAGAGTGGTCAAGATCTTGAGAGCGCTCAAGGAAAGCAGACCCTTCCAAGAGCAGATCCCTCTCCTGGGACACTGATGCAATACCTACTCGAAGCTAAGAAGCTATTTTCTCACTGAAGGGACAGCATTCACCACCAATTGTAGGAGGTCTTCCCTGTGAGGTCTTCCAAAACCCTTGTGGCCATGTTGAAGCGACCCAGACTGTGAAAGCCAAAACCATTTCAGGCAAAGCGAGTACAACGGTAGGAAAGTTAGCTGGAAGCATGCTTTTTTAAAATTTCACATCATAAAGTGAATTAAATTTGGTCATTTTTTCCACAGCACTAGCCTGGAATTATTAGGGATTATAGCTCAACACAACATGAAAAACATCTTATTGTATTGTGCATCTTTTTGTCCTCCTTGGGTAGTTGAGGAGGATGATTATGGAGAACGCAGAAAAGATGTAAATGTAAAACAGTCATCTTTCTCACAAAGACCTGCTTGATTTCCTAAACAAAGTGGCTTCAGAACACTTCATACTAAATGGCATTTTCTGGCGCTGTGTTGATGTCAAACCCACAAGTATGTCTTTCCTCTCTGTCGCATTATAATCCAGCACCTAAGAATATGCAGCCAGCTGGATCATTCATTGGGCAGACTATTCCAGTAAGTCCTTCAGAAAACAGATGTCAGGTCAGGCACTGGAAGGGCTAGTGAAGACCTCCCCACCACCACAGTTAAAGAAGAGGTTGTTTAGAACAAAAGAGAATAAAGCAAAGGGGTTTTGTGTGTGTG
This sequence comes from Dromas ardeola, assembly GCA_013398915.1. Classification (NCBI taxonomy): domain Eukaryota; kingdom Metazoa; phylum Chordata; class Aves; order Charadriiformes; family Dromadidae; genus Dromas; species Dromas ardeola. The sequence goes on along the minus strand of VYZM01017854.1, from coordinate 660,183 downwards.
TGTGTGTGGTTATTTGCTTGGTTTTAAACTTGGAGCTAAAATAAAGGATGCAAAAGGCAGGGACTGGATAAGCATCTGATGATTTGGACAAGTGGGTCTGAATATGTGAACAGGTATTACATTTGGTCTCTAACTGTCAGTGTAAACTAGAAAAGAAGAAAAGTGCTACGGAAGAAGCATCTGTATGTACTGAAGAATAGAGATGTGTCTTCTTGAAGGAGGTCAAGCTTGATTTTTATGAGGGAAATAACAGGTGAAGGACTAAAGTAGGTAAGAGACATAAATTCTCAAAGGACTATCAAATATTCAAAAGCGACTCTTCAGTCTTCCATCACAACTCTTCATTGCCAAGACAAAATAAATTAATATCAACATTTCAAGATCTTTTCTGAGAGAAGGGTGGGCTAATTTCACACAACAAGTTGTAAAAGTTGGGGTATCAATGCTCTTCCATCTTCTCTCCCCAGTTGCTAGGGGCTGCTGTGGTTCCACACAAGGAAATATTAATTACATGATCACACCGTGTTTTTTCCATACAACCCACTGCTTCATTCAAAGCCTTGGATGGAAAGTACAGCGGGAATGAATCCAGGCCGTGCCTCAAAATGGAGTAGTTTTTGCAGGTCTCGCCTCCTTTTTCACAGTAGTTGGAAGGGGCATGAACTTGTAGCAATTGGATATTTAAAGGCTTTATAAAATGGGGCCAATTTAAGGTTGCTTCAGTATTCTGGATCCAAGCACTTCCTAATCTTCTCAGATCTTGACTTTATAACTTAAACATTCCTTAAATGCTGATTTTAAATGTGCTGCAGAGTTAAAACAAGGCTGGCACTGTAGGAGGTTGTAATTTGGTATTGTATAAAAAAATGACATAGATAAAGAGCAATTATTTAGGATAAGCTACAGGAATGACAACGAGCGGTGGAAGTTTGGACCGACTGTCACACTTAGCTGTTACTCTAAGACCTACAAGGGAGTATTTACACAAAGTAGATGGGACAAAGGATTTGAAAAACTTCATTGTATGAAACAGTCCTACAATGATCCCATTAAATGGCAGGAAGATGATGTGCCGTATCTTCATTTTCCTTCTCGGATAAATGAGCGTATGTAGTCCTTTCATTCCCATGTTCCTTCTGATTTTTTTCCTTCCATGAAAAACTGTCTTCCATGTCATGGGCGCTGAAAGTCCTGCCCCATTCAGAGGGTGAAAAGACATCAGGATCTGGCTCTGTAAGATTTACGGGAGCAATTAATCAATCACCTCTGCACTCTCAGTGAGCTGGGCTTGCACCAGCATTGCCTGCCAGGTTCGGCCAAACAAGTATTTGATCTGAATGTGCTGCAGCAAAACCCAACATTTGTGTATGATTACCCAAATTACAAAGCCATTTTGTAATATGCCTATAATGAATTAAATGAAAAAAAAAATGTACAATAATGATGTCTTTATTTTCCAACTTCTATTTTCTATAGCAAATGAATAAATTGAATGATTTGGGCACCAAAACCTCCAGTCCACCTTGCCCTAAACAAACTACGGAGTGATTGCAGAAATGAAGAGGTAATTAACTGGGAGTTAGCTCAACCAGCTGCTCTCTGTATTACTGAAGCAGACTAAGCCTTTGGCAACTTGGTTTGGTAACACCCCTCAGCAATTTTCAGCATGTCTTTTCTCAGAGTCTTTAACGTAGCCAAAACCCCAGGAATCCACAGGTTTTTAAATGATCAAATCCACAATTTTGCCTGCCTGTCATGTTCATGCTGCAGACTTAGCGGATCTCTTAGAATAAGGTTTACAGCACGTCTTCTGGATTTGATTAGAAGAAAATCTGTACTTCATCTTAACTCCTCCACTTTTTCTGCCCTAGACCTGAGGAATGCAATATTGGCTTCTCCCTCAGCAACTCCCACGTTTGTAGCAAATATTATTGAGCTGGGTTTCTATCTAGAGTGTACTATTTTAAAATGTTCTTATTCCCACCTGAACACCACGGCATCTGTAGCATTAAAAATTCGTATTAATTCATATATATATAACTCTTAATGATGTATATATTTCATAGTTTGCCTTAAGCTTGGGAACCTATCATGCTCAAAACTGCACTGTCTTCCAGGCTGCATTTATCAAATTAATTTTGCACACTAAATAAAGAAGTACTGATGGCAAATTCAGTCCCTGCACACAGGATATAAAATATAGGTGATTAAGTAAAAAAGATTTATTCATTTAAATTTATTTATAGAGATTACCCGAGAGCTTTCCAATTGGTTTAGACATGTGAAACAGTAGTATACATTAACCTTTTTTTTCCTGACACACACACACAGAGATATCATCATAAAAAAACCCCTAACAACCAAATTGATTTGGATCCAAAATCAATAGCCTATGACAAGTTAGTCTCTTCTTCTTGATATTTCATTTTTACTTTAATACATGCAGCCTGTTTAACAATGAACATCAATGTTCCACAAACACTAACATGAGGCTTTCAACTAATGTTAAACCTCTCAGCGAGACAAGGGAATGCTTTTCTTGATTTCTGTGGGAATATATTTTGGTGAATCTCATGTAATCAGAGTTTCAAGAACTTGGGTCATCCTTTATCCTAATATTTTACCTGTTATACAATTGATCTTAAATAAAATTCCCAAGTCAATCCCCATATCACCACTCAAGTAAATCATATTTTATGTGCACAGAGAGCATGGGTGAGAAAATTTCCCACACAAAAATTGCAGACACGTTGCTTGGGCAGGATTTCTTTGCTGTCTGCTGATAATAGCCACTGGAATTGAGCGGAAGGGGATGAGAGGTGATATTAGCAAAATGCAAACAGATAAGGAAAGAAAAATGGGATATGTTTATCATTCCTGGCAGGGATTCATTGTTCTGTGCTGTATGAGGTGGTTCAGATTCCAGGAAAACTACTGCATAGGTGTAGATTGCCCTGAAAAAAACAGACTTGGCGTCTTTTGATTTTGGTTTGCAGCATATCTAAAATATCAACTACTTTTTATGACTGCAGGTGAACTATCCAATGGGGGTCCTGAAGTCGATTGAGGCTTTGGTAGCTCACTACTCAAATTAGAATTGCAAGACTGTGGGCACTGAAAAAAAGACCCACAAACATCTGCAACTGAATTGAGACTGAAAACGGCTTTCATTCTATTATTCAGCTATTTTTATGTACCTAACTCATCTTGCTTAACGCTTGCGAGTCCTACTCACGGATCAGGAATTAACCACTAGAAACAGTGCTAACACAGAGCAGAAAAAGGTGACCCTCAAGGAGTTTTCTGAAGCTACTAATATGAAAAGAAGGGGCAGACATACCCATTTTTTCTTCTTCTAAACTTGAAAGAGACTTAAGCTATACTGGCTTTCAACAAAGAATTACTCTTCACTGAGTTGTATTGGTCAGCCTTTCCTCAGCTGGAAGATTTAGATTTAAAAATGGGATAATTGCTTTAGAAAATAGCTAGCACTGTTTATTTACAAATATCACATCAGGCTGATCTGATGGTGAATGTTCAGGTTGGCTCCAATTCCCAATCATGTCAATGATTTTTTGGTATCAATTAGCCAGGAAAGTCTTTTGCATGAATCTCAGTTTGCTTTTGGTACAAATGCCACATAACTCAGGGTTTCAGGTTTGTCTGCAAAACCAAAAGTGAAACTCAGCTGAACCCACATGATTTCCTATGAATTTGTTACCCAGGTCCAGTCTTCGGCAAGCCTAGGACAGTTAGTTGGAAACTCAAAAGCCATTCTGATGAACCCTGGTTGACTTTTCAGTTTCAAAAAAAGCCAAGATCAGGGCAATTTTTACCTGGTTTCCAGTTTCATAGGTACAGCTGGTTGAAATTTTTCAAATCAAACAAATCATGAACATTTGGCTTTTCTCCAAACATTCATGTTTTTTAACGCAAAAGAAAAAAAAAATCTTTTTTCGACCTCACTACTTTCTTTGGAAAAAATTCAAAAAAATTCTTCAAGATCAAAAGGGGAAAAAAATAAGGGCCTTCTCAGTGGCCTACAAAATACATCTTTTGTTTACTTCTAGGCATTTTTTGGTTTTGTTTGGACAGCCGCAGCAAGTGTTTTGACTGGTTACCTCAGATTGTTGTGTGCTTTAAATTTCCTTCCATTCATAGCTGAAACACTTTGGGTCTGATTTTCCAATGACAAAGCCAAAAATATTCTACTTCTGGTCATCATCTCCCAGGTTTTCTGGGGCAATAAAAAATGATTTATCATAAAAGAAAACAGGCTGAAAAACGTTATCACACTTGTAAATGTCCCAGTAAATCTTTAAACCCTGCTTTTCACCCTCTGCTTTTAAGCAAAGTTTTTGTAAGTATCAGTCAGGAAGGTCACAGCATATCATCGTGCGTAGCTTAGGCAAAGATTAGCTTCCATTTCTTGAAGAGTTCGTGTTAGATTACGTAGCAGATGCTGTTGAAAATCCAAAAGGTGCAATAAATCCCCCCGTCCAGCCCCGAGAGAAAAAAAGCTGAGTGACTGCAGACGGTGGAGTGAAAGGTCCCGGTGTTGCACAGCTCCCCGCCTCGAGCCTCGCGGTGACTGCACATTGTCAGGAACAACCTCTCCTCCCGAGAAACTATTCCTCCTCCTTCTACGAAGACTGCAATCTGCACATTTTATGAGCGAGCGCCTGGACCCCCCAACATGGGACTCAGTCTGTCCTTCAGGGTCCAGTTGGAATATTTTTCAATTAATGGGTACTTCGTAGACGGTTGACACCTCGGCAAGCATGTGCTCTTGAGCTGCTTTTAGCCAGAGACACACAGCTTAAGCTTTTCAACAGCTGCTTTATCTCTGCTTCTCACCCCTACCCCCACCCCAATTTAAGTTTAAGATGAGCCTCCACCCCCGAAGCCCACGATATCTCACTCCAAAGTCCTGTCAGAGCCACAACCAAGGCCATAAATTTCCCAGCTGGGTCACAGTACTCCCTATTCATTTACTGAAACATTATAAATGTGTCCAGGCTCCGAGTGAAACCTAATCCCGACATTCCCCGCATGGCGATTCCTGCAACTGATGGCAGGGTCATCTGGAATTACCATCGCCTTATCTGATTGGAAACTCATCACCTGCGTTTCAACACCGAGGCCTCGGTAATGCCTCGTAAAACCGAGCCCTCTGCTATTTCAGGTCTGGTGCTTTGGTACAGAGCAGGCATCGGCCATTCCAAGTTACTTGGGGTTCTTGGTTCCGCCTGGCCAGGGAGCAGCAGAGATGAGCTGGCAAAGAGCGAGGGTCTCAAACACGTCCAAGGATGGCAAAAAGCAGGGAAAGGATGGAAAACATCACCCCAAGATGAAGAACAGTTGCAGTTTGAAGCTTGGCAAAGACAGGGATTTTGAGGAAGGGGGCAATGTGTAGCTGTTGTGAAACAGCATCGTTTCACTGAGACTAATAATTTCTGTTCTATTTTAGTTTGTATGGGACCCTCACCGTGTCGTATCTGAACATCTTCTGGTAGTGGTTATATGACATCATGCAACATATGTCTTTCCTTTCTCTCATCTTGTCCTTGAGGGAAATTGAATCTGAAGTGCAGTGGGTTTTTTTGGTTTGGCAGGAGAAAGGCTCAGAAATTTATTTTTTTTTAGGGTTTTACTTCCTTTTCACCCAGGGAAAACGAAAAGCCACCAGGAATCACACCTCGGACTTCACAGTCCGAGCACAACAACCTGCAGGGCAGCCACGTTTTGAACTGTTCAACTTAAACCCATGGTTAAACACTTTAAATGCTTTGAACACCACCCGAGGCCCTGTGCAGGTGCAGGGATTAGCTCCAGGTAACAGCAGATAGAGCTGCAACCCTTCCATCTTCCAGTGCAATGCTATCTGTGTTACTTCCATTCCTAGATATGAAACAGCAAGTGCCTCCGAGCTGTATGCTAAATAAACACAACCCAGGAAAAGCTCAAACCAAAAAGCTTCACTTCCAGCCAACATTCCTTCCCCCGTGCCAGCCATTCATTCCTGTAATATTTAGTGGATTGCAAGGAGATTTTGGATTTCCTGTCAGGTTTCTGTCCTTCAGGGAGTTAATTATGACTTGGGACTCAAGGAATGGTCTCTGCTGCGGTGCCACACTCGTGCGTGTGTTGCTGTTCTGATTTATCATCGTGCCTTTGCTTCTCTAAAAGGTCCTGTTCAAATCTCCAAAAAAAAAAAAAAAATCAGTGAATTTACTGAGCTTGACTGATTGATTGGCAGACAGGAGGGGACAGGAGGTGTGATGACTTGGTCTGGACTGGTGGACGTTTCTTTCATGGCTGCAGAGAAGAGAATGCAAAACCCAAAGATTTTAGTGCCCTTTAGTGCTGCCACCTTGTATCCAGCTCCCACCACGTAATTCGATGGCAGGGAGGAGGCAGGAGCAGGCTTCAGCCACCACCAGCCTCAGGGACACAGGTCAGCTCCTGGGTCGGCCCCAGCCCCCCCACATCACCTTGCACGAGTCATTCAAACCATTTCTACCCTGCGGGGAGTGCAAGTAGATGCACTTAAGCCTGTTTTCAATGAATTAGCGTGGGTACTCCTGGCATTGACCACTGAGCTACTTGCCCAAGTATTTACCCAGCTTCTCAGGTGGGTTTTCCAGCCATGCTGAATTCCGTTCTACTCAGTGACTGCCGTGAATACATACACTTAAGTCTCTCTGTGAGTAACTTCCCCAGCTGTAAAATAGGGACAGTGTATCTCTACATTGCAGGGGTGAAAGGAAAATAAATACGCTAAAGCTTCTAAGCAGCTTAGGTATTAAGAAAATGAGATACATCTGTGGCTAAAATTTATAGATAGACCATTTGGATACGATCTAATTAGATTTATCCCCTAGTAAAGTATTGTAATTTTTGTAAGTTCAAGAATGATACTTCTGTCCCAGTGAAGGAAAAATCCCTGCCAGTTCCTAGGCTTAGGCTATGGCAGCTCCTGGGGAAACATCTGAATGAAGCGGCTGATCCAGGGAGCTCCACGCACTTGTTTTCCACCCGCGCTGGTGCCCATCCTCAGCTGCAGGAGGGATTTCCCACGTGCCGGGGTGGCAACTCGCCGGTGGCTCCCTGTGGGACAGCATCGGCTGCAGATGCTTTCGAGCAACAGATACTGGCTGTGGGTCAGGTGCGGATTCGCTGCAGCATTCCTGTCTCATTTCCCAGTTTATACTGGACCAGGGCTTTGTGGGGTATGACTGTGGCTTTTTAGATCTAACACACACAAAAAAAAAAAAAGAAAAGAAAAAGACAGAAAACTGTCTTTTGCTGTATTGGTGAATCTAAGCTGCCATTGTAGGGCCTGGAAAAAACCGTGGCATTTAACAGAGGCTGTCTGATAACACGGGGACAGGGTTATTCCAGCACGTAGAGGGAAACTGAGGGAGCCAGCCCTTCAGAAAAAATTTATTGTCAGGACAATCTTTCTGAAAATACAACTATTCACAAGAGAAATGACCGATTGCCAGTGCTAGATTTTTCCTGGGTTTGCTGCACAGTTAGCCAAAGTCATGCCCCAGACTAAATGAGTACCCATCAGCCACAATGCTGGTGAACATTTTCATCTCCCTCGTTTACTGGTGCTGGTCACCTCTCTCCAGCTCACCATGGCCTTGCACTGTGGTGGCATCGCTGAATCCTTGCTACCATTAACCACCCTCCTCGCCTTCAATTTGATGTTAGGCTTCACATGTGAAAAAATAAAAAATAAAAAAAAACTATAATCATTTCCCACCACAGTGGGTCTTTGCCTGTCTCTACCCCTCCAAATTTTCTCTTCCACTTCTCAGCACACGCAGAGCCACCTTTGTCATCTTCTCCACTGCAGTACCCCATTTCAGCCATGCCAGGGTTATGGGCTGTTTAATTGCCTTGTGACAGTTCACTGGGGTGGTCAATCTGTGGAACCCCTATAGGAGGCATCAGCCCGGTACATAACGAATCTTTCTGCAGCTGGGAAGGTATTTTGTGCAAAGTATGGCAGTTCGACTGAATCTGTTGGCCATCTCCAGTGTGCTGCTCTTTCCATAAGCCTAATCATTTTTATTAGCACTCGAACAGCACTTCCTAAAGCACTTCTGTCATCTAAAGGCTTTGACCTAGTTGAAAAGTTTACTGTGAATATTATTTTCAGACCATTAACTAAGGAGTCATCATCTGTGTGGGGAAAGCAAGGTCCAATAAAGCAAGAAACTTAGCCAGGGCCACTGAGAGACTCATTGTCAGCACTGAGATTAACTTCCAAAGGTGAAGACCACCTCTTTTTTTCATGAGGCCATGTAAGAATCTAGAACTAGTTTAGACTTCAGCTGGAAGTGGGTTTGTAAGCGGAGGCTATGCCTTTTCTTAGAAAGGCTGTGTGTCCTTGGATCATCACAACGACAGCAAAAGACCTCTGGAGAGCTAGACTTTGACAGAGGTAGTAGAAGGTTTGAGTGGTCTGTGAGTAATCAACCTCAACTCCAAAAATAATACAGTTTAAAGAATTAGTCCCTAATTGTCTTACCCTCAGACAAAAGCCAAAAGAATGCTGCTGTCTCAGTCAAAGTCTCAGGCTAATTGATTAACATTATTAAGTCAAACTTGAAATGATAATTTTTGCCCAGAAATTAGCTTGAAATTTCTTGCTTAAGACCCAGAGATCTGGCCTGTCTGATGAGTGCCTTTTCCAGGTACGTCTGCCTGATTAATAAGAATGTATTGCCTGCTGCTAAAACCTTGCCGTGCTTTTGTCTTTCTCCCATCACACCGACAACGAAATGTTGAAATTTGGTGCATCACAAAATAAGCTCCTCTGACACACTCTGCTTGAGGAGGTATTTCAGCAGGTACAAGAAGGGTCTACTGACCTTCAGGTGTGAAGATCAGCACCCAGAAGGTGTGCAGTTACCTGCAAAAAACAGCAGAAACCATCATTTTGCACGAAACTTTGCAAATAGAGAGGTTTTGCCGGTTCCTTTTTTCACTTCCCTGCCCTGTAACTCATCCACAACATGGCCGGACACTCATCTACGCCTGCAACTGCCCTTGGGAGCATTGCGTGCAGCGCTGCCATCGCGATGCCTTTGGACACGTTTAATTCGTTTGGAGGAGAGCAGGGAAAGCCTTTCCCCGGAGAGGTCTGCAGGACTCCTTTGGGTTTTCTCAAAAGCTTCACTGAACTCCCACAGAGTTGAGCACACCGTAATGAAGGAATTTTTAGCAACACTACATAGAAAATTGGAGCAGGTGCTCTCAATAAAGAAAATTCTTAACCCTGCTCATATTTATTTCAGTTCCTCTCTGTCTGGGCATGAAGCCACCATTTCAGTCTCAAGCTTTCCTGGCTTGCTGGAAAGGGTGAAGGATAACCTTTTTTTTTTTTTTCTCTTTTTCTTTTTTTCCCCCCACAAGAAAATGTGGAAACAGCTTTTAACATCAGCCCTGGAAGAAGGTTAGGTGATTCGCCAGCAATACTTCTGAAATGAACTGCTAGGCCACCTAATTAAACAAACTCTTCCAACATTTTTTAAGCTCCTCTCTCCCAGAGCGCACAGAAGACGGATTTTGTCCCTTCGGAGGGTGGCATGAAGAAAGGAACTAAAACAGCCTGATCCTGGTTGTCTCCCAGATATGGACTTATTTCAGAGATGAATTCCAACCGCAGAAATTACCCCTGGATCCAGACAGCAGGATCCAGACGCTGCATGTTTGAGCATACCCAAAAGCGGAGTTGGAGGTGCTGGTGGTGGAGAGAGCTTTTGCGTTGGGGTTATATTGGGAAATGCCTAGTTAAATTTGACCAATTATTTTTCCTGTTTAAGCATGTGAGGTGCCCAGAGTCCCGTGTCTAGGAATAAAAGCAGTTCCTTGTCCTCTACCTTTTCACAAAGAAGAAATTTTGCAGTGCAAAAAAACCCCCAAACGACAAAGTGCCAGCACGCAGGGGACAAGTCAGGGGAGCCATATTCACGTTTTCATAATTCATGTGAGCTGCCATATCTGCTAAACTGCTTTGGCCCACTGGACAAGTGTGGGGTGAAAAAGGAAGGGGAAAAAAAAATAAAATAAAATAAAAAAAAATGGACTGCCAGGGGAGAGGGAGACAAACAGGCCATTCATAAAGGCATCACTGCAGCGCTTTATGGCATTTCACGCTCGCAGAGAGGAATCAATGGGAACACTGGAAGGAGGCTCCGTGTCAACCACGGTATGGGTATTGAACTCTCCTGCTGTTTAAAAATAGATGTCTGCCCCCACCCCACGGCCCGTCTTTTAAGGTGAACCCCGCTGAGAGATGCGCTGGGTGGGCATCGAAGAGGACAGTTTTGCTTTTCCCACTTTGCTGAAGTGCCCCGGGCATGTTCAGAGTCAAATCATGCTCCTATTTTTATTATTTCTAACTCGTTAGAGAGAAAAATAAAAAGAAAAAAAGGTAGGGGCAAAATTAAAATCACTTCGATTGATTTGAGACACTGTATGAACACTGAGCTTTCCTAGTGTAGCTTTTCTTACAGTTTCCACAGTCACCAGATTGGGTGACTTGAAGGAAAATATTTCTTACTTGAAATTATTATTTGAAAGATTTCACAGGAATCTTTCTTTTCTCCCCTGGAATGGATGGGCGAGTTCCCAAAGCAATACTATCAGCTGGGAAATAGATGAATATCATTTTAGTCAAATCATTTACTAAGAGACATCTTGTAAAATCTGCCAAAAGCATTGTCCTATGAATTTATTCAACAGACTCCAATCACTGGTGGATCTGATGGCAATCAAAACACTGCAATGCTTTTTTCTGCCAATGAGGTAGATTTTTTAAGCAATTGGTTATATGCTACTAAAAAATCAGAAATTGCTTATCTGCATACATGAAACCTACCACTTGCAGCTGAACTAGTTTCCTGTTTAAAAAAAACCAAACACAAAACAGTTAAATATTGCTTAAGAAATTCAATAGAAGAAAGAATTAAGTACTTCTGTCTGAAAAAAGATGACACAATTAGATGCAAGTTTAAAGCAGAATTAGGAGTATAGCCTGTGTCTCTGAACTCCATCTTATATTTATCTCATTGTGATATTCAGGCTTACAGACATTTATTTACTTTTTCAGTATTTTCAGTAGTAGTACGTGAATTAAATATAAAAGTCCTCACTAATCAGGAAAATAGAGGGAGCGTTAAGTGAAATTATAGAAGTTTGGATAAGAATTGACTAAGTCTGGAATTGTGTGGAAAGCATTATTCAGAGGAGCAGAGAGAAATTCAAATATTCGGTGAATTTGGGAGATTTTAGTTACAAACATCCTACTAAGAGCACTGAAATACAACAGTGAACATAAATAATTTTTTTTACTTGTTTTCTTTAATCAGAGAGTGATGAGCTACCAGCTAGACAATCTATTTTATCTTTTCCTTTCATTTACAATTTTTTTTCCCCAAATTCAGCCACAGTAAGACTGCACTTTATTAAAGTGATATTTAACTTTCTTTTTTCATGCAAAGATCAGCTTGAGGGTCTACCCATAGTATCTAACATAGGAACATCACTTCCAAGGTATCAAATATTTTGCCATTGCTTTCATTAGAGAAAAAGGCTCAAACCCACTAAATCCATAATTGTACAACTACACAAACTACACCAATTTAGGGAAAAAAAAGTAACTCTCTAAGTATAACTACCAGTTTCTCAGTCTTTGTACACCTAGCTCAGCTTCTTCAACTTCTTCATTAGCTAAAGGCTGTGAAGTTCTGCCCTTTTTGATAGCAGCTACAACTCTGCTCGAGGAAAATAACGCCTTAAATTATTACCCACGTTACTGAAAATTCAATATACCCTTTGAATTTCACAGCCTAGCTCTTAACAACAACTGAAACCCCATTCCTGCTAAGTGCTACAGAACTTGTCTAATTTCACGGTGGGGGCAGCCTGGTCATCTATTTATAGCGTTGAGATGAACATTTGCTGACATACACATGGAAACAATTGGGAATGCAAAGTGGCTCACGCTGGGTCACAGACTGACACACATTTGTTAATCCCCAGTTTTGCCTTCACCTGAAATTGGAAAGAAATGGTGATCACACTTTAAGCTAAACATCTCCAGCCAGCGTTTTAATTAGAGCTGATAAGACACTCGGCGTGTGTTTCAGTTAAATAGTGAAGGCACTGTAAAAAAAAACCTAATTAAGTTTAATTGTTGTGCAATGTTTTAATCAATGTGGTTGGTAATTAAGTGCAAATTATGCACATAATACATTACAGATGTGGAGCCCCACTTTTGAAACATAGAGGCTATTATGGGATGTAGCAGGGGTTGGAGGGAGGGGAAGAAATTTGTTGCTAAAGTTGCAGCGGAGACTTTGGTTCCCCAAGAGTGAGGTTATATATCTCTATATGTCATAGCAGTTTTAGCATTAGAGCTTATTCTATCAAGAACCTTCTTTGTTGTTGGGTTTCAAACCAGCAGAAAACGTAGAAAACTCAAGCCTTAAAATATGGGATGTTGGTGAGATTTGTGATGGTTATTAGTTTCCTCAGAACTTGAGTAATACTGTAAACACAATAAACTCAAGTTGAAAGAGTCATTCCATTCTAACCCACTGTTTTTATATCTTCCCACATAACTTTCTCAAAAAAATTTCCTTTCTGGCTACAATTTCTCATGTTTAGTCTGAACTTAGAGGTGACTTCTTTTTTTCCTTCAAAGCTGAAATAAACTTAGGTTGGCTACTATAAGGTTTAAGATGTGAGGAAGAAGATTGTTGAAATGGACTACCTTGCTCTGTATGTGCTTCTGGCATCATATAAATAAATAAAAAGTGCAAAAAAGGGGGCTTATGAATTTTTCCTTTTGAATTCAGCTTGGAAAGAGTAAAAAACTTTTTGGTAATGGGGCGCGCTACAGTGAGGAAAAGGTTTCTAGAAGCTCTGAAGAAATTTGATTAAAATTAAATGATTTCAGAAATCAGTTTTTGACTCTGCATCAAACAACTCCGAAGAGACACATAGGACTGTGTCAGCGTGCACAGAGCTCGCTCACTTTCAATCAGTTGTCTCTGTTTTTTTTTCAGCATTGTGAATGTAGCATCATTCATCATATTGCTAAGGGAAGGACTCTGAGCAGCAGTAGGGTAGTAGGATAAAAAGATAATCCTTTTACCAAAAAGGACTGATTTTCAATTTATTTGAAGAAAAATGCAGCGCGCTCTCTTGCATTTGATCATCTGAAGTTTGCCACGGACCACGTGTTCACAACTCTTTGAGAAAGCGAGGTTTGATAAATCCCATTTTACAGGTGGGGAAACTGAGGCACAGAGAAAAAAATGGGTCGATGACGGTTTCTCAGGAAGTGTATGACTGTATCAGCCTGGCTCACCAAACTTCTGCCATCTGTTTACCCTCAACACTTTTTTTTTTTCTTCTTGTATTATTTTCTCCTCTTTTTTACCTGAGCTAAGTCAACCGAGCAGCGTACGTACACAATACTAATTCCATTGTTGGGCAGACTCGTGATTCTAAGCCTTCTGTCAAGCTCTATAAGATATTTTAGCTAGAATACGAGGTGTGAATAAAAAGAACTGTTAAAACAATTGGGGTCAGAACCTGCCCACTGGATACGAGAACTCCTGTGGACTTTAATGGGATTATTTGCGTGAATAAAAAGAGCAGGGATACCCCATGGCTTCCTCATTTATTTCCAGCAAATGGAAACCTGGTGTTATATGACCAGAAGAAAATGAAAAAGAGGTGGCTGGAGTATGGTAGTTCTCCAGTGATTTTTGTAAGCAACTGAAAAACCCTGAATTTCCACAGAAACGTTCTTGTTTACTGACCAAACCCCCAAACCTAACACTTTTCCAATTTTTAACAACTGTTCTTCAGTTTCTTCTGGTTTCTGAAAATTAAAGCATCTTCAGATATATTCATATTTTTCTCTCTTTTGGTTTTCAACCACTCCTTCCTTACAGAATCCAGTAACTAAATCATCTTAGCAGAAATATAAATTTTAGCCAAAAAATTCACTTAGAAAAAAAGGCCCTTTTTTGTTCCAAAGAAACGCTGGAAGGCAGCTCAACTTGCGATAATAATTGTAATATCAGACAAAGGATCGAGATGAAATGTTGCTGCAGACCAGCCCAGGTAGAGCTGTGCAGATGCCTTCAGTAATGTACCCCAGCCTGCGTAGGGAAAGGTCAACGGGAAAGGTATCCCCACGCCCTCCTTGCTCTACAGGACAATGAGGTCCATATGTTGCGTGTGCTCCCAAGACCGTTGAGACTGGAAGAAGGTCAGCAATGCAGAATTATGGGGAGGAAAGTGAAAAAGCGAGAAGAGGTTTACAAAGGCCAAAAAGCAAGGCTTTCATTTTATATTCAATTTATCTTTTTGCCTCTGAAAAGGGCACAGAGGTTGGAAATTATGATTGAGTTTTTTGATTTTATTAATGGCAGGCTTTGTGGTTGCTAGGGGAACTTGACCCAACCAGGGGAAAAAAAATGGCCCAGCACAGTATTATCAGGATTAATCTGCTGCCTTGAAATAGTTGGATCTCTCTCCATTGGCCTCACGAGTCCTTCCTGCTCTGCCTGTATCTCCACGACCACCTTGTTGACATGAGCCTACCGCTTAATCCTTGGAAGGAAACCTAACCCTTGGCCTCGGAGAGATGTCCCCGAGAGAGGGTAACCAGAGTGCAGCCGTGCAGGAGGTGAACCCCACCGGAGCCGGCGTTCAAACCTCCAGGCGGTCGCTCCCGTCAGACAATAAAGCAGCGAGCACAAGCGAGACGCTAATTTAACGGGAGGCTTGATTACACTGCGATAGGGCCCTGCTGGTTGTTTCCAATTGTCCCCTTTATAGTATTAGTATTTATTACACCCCATATTATAAGGCATGGGGATTTGCTTCTGTAGGGCAGTTTGGCTGAGCAATGAAACATAATGTTTCTTTTATTGCTCAATAAACACTGTTCTCTCTTTCACTGCCACTCCAGCCCAGCTTTTTCAAGCCCGTTAAGCCTCTAACACAATAATCTTACAGCCCAGCAATGAGAGATCATAGCTTCTAATCATTTTTGGTTCCTTCTGGGGCCTCCTGGAGGCAAGATTCATGGATAATTCAGTCTCTGGGACTTTTGCGATCCCTACTTAAGTTTTTTGGGTTTTTTTTTGAAAGGCTTTGGTCTTCTGGAAGGTGAGGTTCAATGGGTTCTCCCTGTCCCCCAGAAAGAAAGAAGAAACCTAGTGTTGGTCTGAAGGACACAGCTGTAGAGTGTTTGGTATTTTGTTTTCCCGTCCATGTATATCCACGTGTGGGCTTGCATCCCATGATTTAACGCGCCTGGTTTGGGCCAGGCGAAGTGCTGACAAGCAGCCTACAGGCATCTTCCACACTTCTCTGCCAACAAACCTAAATCTTTTCCTGTGACATGCCCACCTCCGAGCTGTTCCCAACCTGGCCTTCTCTTCTGAGGACACCAGTGTCTGTAGCTTATTAATTGATAGTGTTATGAAGTGTTCGGCTGTCCCACCACGGTCAAGAACAAGATTTTCCAGTGTCAACTTCCCTTCTGCATTAGTTAATGTTTGGAAACTCGGTACATCAACACGCCGGACTCGTACACCGGCCTCTCATCACCTTGTACGGCTCCTAATGTGCCAGACGGTTATCCCTCATGCTGTAACGGGATACAGCGATCACAAATACACCTCCTTGCAATAATATTGCAGACGGGTAGCATTTGCAGCGGTGAAATTGAGCCATTTTAGACATTGGTTGTGTAGAGCAAATGATTAAGGACTTAAAAAAACCACTATACAAGCTTTGAGGGCATGACCAAACATTGCAGACAAGGATGATAGTGATTACTAGGGACTTTTACAGGTTGCTTAGCTTGGAATTATATTTTGAATTTCAATTTCACCTTTTACTCTCAAAGTAGAGTTCAACTTCTTTTTTCTTATTTTTTAGTTTTCAAGGAGTCACAGATTTTTGGGTTAGGTTGTGCCAAAATCTTGCACCAGATTTGTGATTAGCATGATTTACCACGAATTTTGACAGCAGTGTGTGCCACTGGAAACCCTCTTGCAAGCAAATGACTCTTTCTCTGAAGTTCTCCTTTAAAGTTCTCCTTTGCTTTTTCCTTCACACTGGACCATTCTTATTCTCCCTCTTCCTCTTTATTTTTGTAATCTTAAATAATTACTCTTGATCACTCTTTTTTTTTGATCACTCTGTAGATCACTTCAATGTCCCCATAGCTCAATGCCAAGTATAACTACAGTTAGCGGTTTTAAATTTTTCTCTTTTTTCAGTCCATGCAGCTATCCCAACGGGAATCTTACCCATATGATTATGTTTTATGATGCTGTCCCCTTCTTCAGCAGAGTGATAGGGTTTTTGTTTTAATTAAATAACAAAAGTATAATGATAGAATTATTGTGCCATCTTCAATGAATGTCACGGCAATTTTCATACCTGCCATGATGCTGGCAGCTTGGTCTTTCCCACAGATTATCAGAATACTGGATTTCTCTTTAAATGTACGTACACACGTATTTATATAAAACTCTCCTGCTATGTTTACCTGTTTAAAATTATTTCTATAGTTTTCTATATTTTAAAAAAGTTATACTGGGCGGGGGGAAGTATACGATCAACATTAGTATAATTCAGGAAGAAGAGAGAAGACTTCAGTTTCCAGTAACATATTTTCTGGCAAATGTAACGTTTTTAATTTAAAATTTTTTGCTAATAAATTAAGAAACGTTAGTTACTGCAGAAGCTTCTCTGCTTGCTTTTAAGATGATTTAGTTCTGTGTAGGAAATTTTGTCTTCAGACTGTGCAGGTGGCCTTGCTCCTTTGATTGCTAAATATTCCAGTGCCTCTTTAGGGGATGTTTGTTCTCATTTATTCCTCTCTGTAGTTAGAAATAGTGGTTAGAATCTCTCTATGGATCCAATTCAAAACCCACAGAGGTCAGCTGGAAGATGTGCGTTGACTTCCCTGGGTTTTAGTGAGCCCAAATTACCCTCAAGTTCTTCTTTTGGTTTACAGGCAAGTGTAACATCTTTCTGTCCAAGGCCCTGAGCACTTTTATACATAAATGCGACCTCCTGGACCTGAAAGCAGCAGCATCGCAAACACTCCTGCTCAGAGCTGTTCCCTGTTCAAGGAATCACACATCTCTATTAAATGCTTTGTCCTGCTGTCAAAGGGTTAAAAAATACACATTTTGAAATAATCCCTTTGAATCATGGCAGGAGAGGGAGCTCAAATATTTTCTCAATGGAGAGTTAGTGGAATTTTCTATAGATCTGGGGTGAAAGAAAAGTCTTCTGAAAGTCTCAGAAGAAGGATCCTTTGAAATTGCCCGACTTCTGTTATGATAAGCAGTTCGATAAGCCCACCCATGGTAAAGTTATTAGGAATTCATATCATATGGATCCCATTAACCTAAACGTTTGCTTTTAAAGTAAACTTCTCGGTACATGACTACCACTAAGTCCAAGCACTTCAGGTTTGAGGATTGTGTTTTTACAAATGAATCTAGGGTTATCCAATCAATTAGCTGAATTCCCTGTGTAATTGTGCTTTAAATGAATCACCTGGTACTAATGAGACTGCTTACCCATTAAAAAAAAATAATTTAAAAAAAGGGAAACACTTTAAAATCTGTGGAAAAAAATATCATGCTGTATATAGTTAAACTTTGGCACTCACTACCTTGGGATATAACCAAAGCAGGTAGATTTGAAAGATTAGGCAGAAGGATTTAGGTCATATGGAAGTATAAATACCACTCAAGCTATTTGTAATTAATTATCACAAGACCATATGAAATCATTATTGAGATCAAGGCCACATTATTTAGGTGATAGTAAAAATACAGGCTAAGAATAAGGTTGCAGCTTATTCTTCGCAGGCAGGAAGCAGAGCGGTGCCATCGAGATGACAGATAGAAGAGGAGGAAGGAACTGAGGCTCACTGAGGCTGAATGACTAGTGCCGGTTCCGCAGAAATTCAGCTTGAGAGCTTGGAAGAGAACCCAGCTATTTTAATCATCTTGCCTGCTACACTCTGTTACACTTCGGAAGGGTTTAATACATAAGCTTTTGCCATGAAATAATTTATCTCTGTGCTATATTATTGCACAATTTAGACATATTATAGGCCTTACAGAAGCATAAAAGATTCCAGGCTAAATGGGCTATTTGTCTGTCCCAGTCAGGCAACACTTAGCTATCAGTGGTTTAGTGAAGGATTTTATCATTAACTTACATTGTGTTTCTAAATGAATTCAGTTGAGCAAAAAGAAAAAGAGAAAAAAAAGCAATTAAGGCCATGCTATAAACAGTGGAGTCCGCAGGCAGGAGGCTGCAGCAAATTATACGGAGCATACTTCTGCCAACCGCAACTTGATTGAAACAATTTACTGGATGTGTGCATTGAGCGACAGTGGATCTGAATGACTGATGGGGGAGCAACGTCAGCCCTCCTTCCTCCCGCCCAGCAAACACTTGATTCTCCTGTTGGGAAAGGGTCAACACTTTGTCCCGCTCCGCTTCGTCCCGGTGCAAAGTGATGTTAACGCATTGGATACAAAGGGGCCTCCAAATCAGATATTAAGCATATTGTTGAAATTATTGCATGGGCTATTTTTGGTTCATTCAGAGGTCAGTGCCCTTTTGTGAACAGGGAGCTACTAGATATTCCCCTGGACAAACGAAGAGATAATTACTCAGCAAAATAAAAGAAGGCGCTTAGAAGTTGGCAAACCAGAGAATATTTTTGTTCTAATGTAGAAAAAGCTCTGATACGTATAGCTGGGATTTGTGGCATGTAAGAAGGTTCTGATTGAACGTCTACCCAACTGTTTTCAGTGAAGTGGAAAAAAAAGGAGAAACATGCAAGAAGTACCTACTTTTGGTCACCAAGGTGTTTTGATCTCATAAATTATGTCTGAAATTAGGCATGGACTGGAAAATGTGAGTGTGTTTTTTCTCGGTCTGTGAGCTTCTGGTTTTGAGAGAAGGAGCACTGTTCCCCTACCTTCATCAAATACTTTTTTTTTTTCCACCTCTGCTTTCTAACAAGTAGGTTTCTCTTGCCATTTATCAGAGGTGTCATGAGTATAGGATGGAGAAGCACCGCATACCTCCCTTTCTTTCTCCTCTGGGACTTCCTCCGTCTAAAACTTAAGCTTAGATCCAGAGAGACCTGAAAATGTTCCAGTCTAAGGAGAAGGTTGACCTGCAACCTAATCTCATCCCAACTGTCATAACACTATGTTAGCCATGCGCAGCTAATAAATCATAATAATGCTAGCTTAATGGACCAGGCTTTGACAGTGCCAGGATTAGAAGGGCATACAATAAACAAAGAGTTTCTGAGTAGAGAGGTACAGGAGAGCAGTGAAAAATCACCGAATGATGCAACAAATCTTCTGCTGGTATTTCCATGGGCCTCTGCCATAGGCAGTGCTGGGGGGAGCTCAGCTCCCTCCTGCTGTCTCTCTTCTCTGTTCTTCTACCAGACCCTAAGACGAGGCATGAGAAGAAGAGGTTTGCTGTAGAAGCTCAGCATGGTGTAACGTGCAGCTGAAGAGACAGGATGGGCTGTCTGGAAGGGCATGAGAGGAGGCTGGTGAATTATCGTGACTCAAGCAGAGATTTCCTCCTCTAGCAGAAGGATCGCTCACCGGCAAGGCTGGGAGCCTGTGTCTTTGTAAGGGGGAGCACAGTGCATTTGACCAAGACGAAGCACTGCCCTAAGCATGTCACCAGGTTCAATTTAAACAGAGATAACAAATAAGGAGGGAAAATCACATCAGAAAAATATGTCCACTTATTAAAGGTTTCAGGTTGCTTTACTGAATAGACATGTGCCCAAAGAATTCTCCCTGTCACTCCTACAGCTTCTGAAGCAAATGCCTGCCTAGGTAGAAAAGCTGCGGAGAAACTTACTATCTTTTTACTATCATGCTTTTGGCACTGAATTGTGCATCTCTGCATCCTGAAATAGATTTTAACATTGTTTTCTTAACCCTGTCATGGGAAAGAGGGTGGATTTTTCAACCTTTGTTAATGATGGACAAGCCTGAGGACTTTTGATAATTTACTTTACAATGGATAAATAGCCAAAGTAACCTTATCTGAACTAGCCAGGATCATTTGGTCTGAATAAAGAAACTGAAAGTCTCATGAGAACGGGACTTCTTACAAGATTTCCATTATTTCCTCTTTCCAGTAGGAAAAGTGACACAAAGAGGATATCCTATCTTTCTGTATTTCAGCACCTCTGCTTCTCCTCGGAGCTGGAACCAAGAAGCTGCAAAGTCATGTGAAACTGGAGATTGGGAATCATTTAACTGACCTTTTTGAAAAGATTAAATGTGGCTGTAGGTTTATCTGCATAACCACATCGTGATAGAGAAACAACGTTCCTCTGATGCATTTCTTCTGTTAAGTCTGCTAATTTCAGTGGTGTTATTTCTTCACTTACATGTTTTGTTAAGAGATGAATCAGATCCCCCTTTATCCTCTATTCTTTAGCAATATTTTTGCTGGTAGATGTGCCGCTTTCTTAGCAGAGGAGAAATCTTAATTCATCTTGGAGTCATCCAGAGAGGTGAAAGACGGTCTTAGGTTACAAGTTGAAAGAGTAAATTGTCAACTCAGAGGAACTAATCTTAAGCCCAAGTGAGCAAAGTGTGGTTTAGCTTTCAAATGTGAACTTTTAGAATTGCTAGAAACGTCCCTTTGGTGCAAACCCTTGGATTTCCAAGACAAAAATTATAACAGTACAAGAGTTAAGTTCTCCCTGACCTGATTACTAATATGGAAACGCACCATTTGTAAGAGGTCTGAGCTAAAAGAATGGAGAACCTGACATTAGTAAATGTGCACCTCTACACGATAATGAGACCTTATGCTTTAAATTATGTGTATTCAGAAAAAAAAGGAGGAAAGGAAGAAAAAAACAAAGGAAAAGAAGGGCCATGATCCATGCTGATGGCTGCATTTTTGTTACTAATAGTGGCCCTGTCCCACCCAGGAGCGTATCACATGCAGAAATCAAAACTAACCATTGAGCAATACGCTGAGGGGCTGAGGGCTGAAATCTCCATGTCTGGGTTTGCTCCACGGTGAGCAAAAGAGGGCGATCTGGATCCACCCACCTTCAGTGACTCCAACAAAATCGGTTCATTGGGCTTTTGCTTACGGTACATGCCAACGGGACCCAAATGTGACTCAATGTCACCCAATGTGACTCTTTGAAATGAGCAGCTTCAGTGACTTCCTTGGTCTTTGGATCTTGCTCTTGAGAATATCTGTGACCTGTAATAAACATGTATCTCCCTCAGTTCAGGGAAGGAGTTGCCATCAATGCAATGGCTGCAAAGATTTATAAACTTCTCTGGTTCAGGAAAATTGCTAAATGTCTTTTGTCAGCTGATTCTTCAATTATCTTTTTTATGTGTGGAACTGCTGGAGGCTGAACCCTTGGATTGCCTTGGGATGGCTGCGCTCCTGTGACATCTACCTCTTCTTAGGTCAAAAGAGATGTACAAATCAGCTCTTGAACTTTTGCGGGTGCTCTGTTTTCTTGCATACTAACTTTAGTGTGGGTCCAGAAAAACCTGAGAAAGCTGCATGGACAGACTCCAGCTGGACTTACTAGCACAGTACAGCTCTGCTTCCACCCAGAGACAATCAAGGCGCAGGCTGAACCCCAGTTAGTAAATCCCAAAGGCTTGAGCTCCTGCAGATGGGTATCGGCCCATCTCACGGTGGTGCTTTCTCTCATACATCCAATACTTGAGAACCTGGTGAGTTCATTGCCCATTTTATGAGCTATTGAGTGGAGTGAACATGTGACTTAACTGTAATTGAGTTTTAACTGCTAGAAAAATATCTCATTTCTATTTGAGTACTGAGTTTATTGGTTTCTCAAATTTTTATAACTTTTTTTTTGGTGTGTGCATATACTATGTAGCTCTAATAACTAAGAAATGGGAGAGGACACCGTGAATTCGGAAGCATAAAAAGGAGGAAATGTAAATTAGTGACGTTCTCTGCTTCCATAAATAAATATTTATGACTCCACCAACAAGTTATCCTGCCTCAGCCCTGTACAAATACTGTGTCCAGCAGAGGTAATCTTGATTTTAAGCAATGTGCCCTCAGATGCTGAATCCTGATTCTCATTCCCTGGAATGGGAGTTAGTGCAACTCAGCTCCTCACAGCTTTAAGACTCTTTGATGCTTGAAATCCATGTTCATGTGTTTTCAAGGCAACTGGGAAATGACTTTATGCAGATCCATTTACATAGTATCTCCTGAACCTTTGCAGCATTAGTTTTGCAATTGCTTTCGTTGAAAATTTATCCAAGCTATTAAATGAATTGCTGCAATGTCGTTCAAATTCTTTGACTCCTGTTCCCTCAACACATGTCTTTATTTAAGAGATCCTGTCCCTTCAGGCTCTCCCTCTCCTTTCCTTATGATGTTTTGGACCAAAATGAAATGAAGACTACCCTCCTGTTGACATTCTGATTTTGGTTGTGATGAAGGATGTTTTTTCTGCAAGAGCTGGATTTTCCGCAGGCAGCTAGCTGAGCTTGTTTATTCCCCGAGCATTTCAAAGCCTGCACTGTCCCGTGGCTCCACGTCATTAAGGCAGCGTTAGACCCTGACAAAAGTGCAGAGGAAAACCCCCTTGAGCACTGGATGTTACAACCTTCTGCAGAGGAGTGGCCAACCACCTCAGCCTCCCAACGCTCGCCTGCCAGACCACGCAGCGCTAAGATGCTAAAATATGTTCTTTCCTGGCAGCGCTCAAGAACGGCCAATTTAGTGGGAGAAGGAAGTTGGCAGAGCTCTGTCTGTAGAAGACTTTGAAATATTATGATTTTTATCAGAAATGACAACAACAAAAAGAGCATAAGCCAAGTGTGCTCCAAAAGCTATGCTTGTCTGCTGCCTCCCTCTACTCTCACCAACGTCATGGAGAGAATTTCCTTAGGTTTTTCTCCAGGAGACAAGCGAGACTCTGTATTGAAGAGTTTGACTCAGTTACTGCAAACGTCTTGGGTCTTTATATTTCTAAGGGACAATGCCTGTTTTGAGTAAATTATTGACAAAGCAAAAGTGTGACTCTTCCGAGGTCGTCTAAGTGCATGAGGCTACATTCTTTCTTGCAGAGCTGGTGAAAGTAAACAACATTATTATAGATTTTGGTCATGCCCTGGCATCAGTAAGTATAGTTTCTGTGTTTGCCATATGCTCGCATTGAACTGGAACAGCAACGCGTACACAGGGAAATTGTTTAAAGAGCCAGCTCAACCTCAGTACTCGCTGTCAAAATTATGATGTACATGATTCAGTCTGCTAACCACAAAAGAGTTTTTGTTTGTCAAGTGAAATAATGTGTAATTTGGTATATCATTTAGGAAAGCTTTTCTTTTCTCTTTTTTTTTTTTTCACTATCCCACCGCAGGCCTGAAGTCTGCAGCATCAGATTAGTGGATAGCA
This sequence comes from Dromas ardeola, assembly GCA_013398915.1. NCBI lineage: Eukaryota > Metazoa > Chordata > Aves > Charadriiformes > Dromadidae > Dromas > Dromas ardeola. The sequence goes on along the minus strand of VYZM01017854.1, from coordinate 636,627 downwards.
TCCTGCAGCTCCCCGGGACGACAGCGACTCAATGTGAGATAGGAGACAGAGGAGGCATAAGCCAAGACTTTAAACTGTGATTGCAGAAGGCGGCTTGCTGAGCCAAATAAAGAGAAGAGGGAAAACTGACACCCCACAAGACATGGACAATTGTTGCCACCGGCTGGGAGGCCTTAAATTACAAACCCATTTTGTATATCCAAATGCTTACACTTTCTATTTATATATCCCACTTCTTCTGTGCACCAAAAGTTGGATTTGGCAAATGCAGCTATTCCCTGCAGGCATATGGGTGAGGTTTTCTGCAGAGAAAATAAACTTGATTGTTGAAAACCTGTGTTTGCAATTACTCTGAATTTCAATATTCTGAGGTCAAAATAGATCCTTTAAAAAATCATAATGCTTTGAAACAGATTCATTTTCTTTCTGAAATGGTTATTGGATTAAAATGAAAAATTGAAACCTTTTTGGTAAGGAAGTCATAGCAAAGCTTTTCAATAGAAAATATGAAAATATGAAAATATGAAAATATGAAAATATGGAAGGAAAGAAGGAAAGAAAGAAGGAAAGAAAGAAGGAAAGAAGGAAAGAAGGAAAGAAGGAAGGAAGGAAGGAAGGAAGGAAGGAAAGAAAGAAAGAAAGAGAGAGAAAGAAAGAAAGAGAGAAAGAGAATACAAAGTCAAGAGCTTGGGACAAAGGTTTTTTGCATTAGAGACGACCATTTCTGTTAAAAATCATTGGTTCTAAAAACGACGACCAGCTACATTAATCACTTCAGCTACATTGAACAGGCCAAACCAGGTTTCCAATACATCTTTTGGGAGATTATTCTATGGTCTGGGAGATCTTTGGTTGGCAAAGGAGTAGGTATAAATAGCAAGAAACATTTTCTTCAGAGACTTTGGTAGACTGGATGAGAATCTTAGTTCATAAATATTCTCACAAAAAACTGTGTGACTGTCTTTGGACAAAAAGCCAGATTTTGCAGGGTGTTTAATGGGCCTTAATTTCCTTAGGAGTGAGGAACACAGGCTGGCATTTAAAAATAAATGAAAGGTCCCAGCCAGGACTGAGCCAAGGAGGTCTCAGAAGCCGGGAATAATCCTTACATTCTAAAGTAATCTTTCAAGGGGACAAACTATTTTTAATCATCTATTTGCTATTTATATTTCAATGACATCTCCAGAGCATATCAGCACAGCTTCCACCTTGGACTACCAGTCCGAGGTGAGTTTTCATCTTTCCAGCAATGGAGAAAGAGTAAGAAATCAGAACTTCAGTAGCAGGAATAAAAAAAATGGATCCAGAAAAAACCTCATAAGTAATTATTTAGCTCCTTTAGGCATACCAGCACAGTGCAAAAGGGCTTCAATAGGACTAAGAGCCGGAGCCTTTCTCCTCCACCTCGGACTAGAGCTACATCTGGCATTTCACCCTTGTAAGAAAACAGTGAGGGTCTTGTTCCAAGGAAGGTGCAAGGAGGGTAGTGAGAGACCGCTCTGCATGCTCTTTGCCTTGAAATATTCCTTCACTGCATGCCCACTTGAAGGCCCCTTTATGCTAAGGAAACTTAGTGTAAATAGGAATCAGGGTCAAAGAGCCTGGAAAGCAATAGCACGAGAGTTCAACCCTTTCCAGTTCAAACCCTTTCAGATCAGAGCAGACCCAAACCTCCACCCAGATTTCACCCCATGGTAGAAAGTTGCCATGTGCTCGTTAGGTCTGGCTGATAAGCTCTGCTAATTACCTTATGCTTGGGGTTGCCGTGTTATGGACAGCAAGAACACCAAGGGTACGTTTTTGGAGGAGAGGATGGGGTGCGTCTTCTCTTCAATTTCTTGAAAAGGAAAAGCTTTTTTTTTTTTTTTTTTACCTTAAAGTGTTACTCGTAAATGGAGGCCAGAATTTAATTTCAGATAGTGTTACTCCACCTTGTGCAAGTGATTTCTCTTGACACTGCACTGACTACCCATGCACAAAAAGCCCTTTATGACTTACACGCCAAAGAGCCTGAAGTATTTTTTGCCTCTCCGAAAATGACATTTCATTCCTCCCCCCCCCCCCTTTTTTTTTTCACCCGACAACTTGTCTTAAAANNTTTTTATCACCTGAACACTGGTCTTAAAACCACAGCACGCAAAGGCCCCATGTGAAGTAGGGAAAGGCATTCAGCATCTGCTTATATCCCCAAACTGAAGCACCAGTGTGCCTAAAAAAGCTTGTATTTAAAGGCATTGCAGCTGCATCAGCTCATATTTCATCCAGCCACCAATTTCCTTTTCCCCCTGACAAACAGGCCTCAGAAAGAACCCAGGCCAGAAATTCTCCACGTTAGCGAAACATTTCCTCTTTCCCGTTCTCCCTTCCATTAACATTATTACGCTGCTCCTGGGAAAAGATGACTTTTCCAATCCAGGCAGCATATTTCTCTCTTTTCTTTTCTTGCTGTCTGTTTTCTCCCTCTCCAGGCTAGTGGTAAGGAAAGAACTGGGGTGGAGGTAATGGGGAAGAAGGAATATGGGGGTGAAAGGAAATATAATGTTTCTTCAGGAAGGAGACCTTAAAATCTGCCTCCCTTTTTGCATGCAAATGCAGAGGGACAGCAACTCCCAGTTCTTCCCGACGCTGAGTGTGGGATACAAAGAGGGAGAAAAACGCAATGTTGGTGACAGCGTCCATCGAGGGTCAGATGCTCCCTCTGGGATCAAGAGCTGCTTAAAACCCTTTTGACTGTACCGGGGTTAAACTCATCCCAGACCTGACTGCAGCCAAACCTACCTACAGCTAGTTAATAAGTCAATATTTTCAGCCCTTGGGATATTGTGTCTTTTTCTAGACGTTCAGCAGCCTTCATGATTTGTGCAATACTGGTTTTGTACGTCCCACCTTGACTGAAGGTCTCCATCCTCCCACCTTGCAGGACCAACACTATGGCAGCTTTAATTCCCACGTCTTTACTGACGGACATATATCATGACCGTAGCAAATACATTCAACCTACGCAAGACCAAAACCAGATCTGATACAAAAAGGAGTGATTATACTGGGTATCAGGAGAGTTGCACTCATATCAAGTCTGATTTTCCCATGCGCCTGTTCACTTCAGCCAGATTTTATTTTTCTTCTCCTCCAAGAACTGGAAGGCAAAGTCTCAGAGGACAGAAAACATCTCACTGAAATTAGTGGCAAAGGACAGCCAGGTCATAATTCCTTGCTGCAGAGCAAGCGTGTCGTGACTGAACCATAAACTTTCTGTTACGCCTGTAAATAAGGTGAACAGCAGCATCTGCTCGCTGGAAATACCCTCTGGCACTACTTTGAAGTCACTTTACCTTATTCTAAGGTAACTAACTCAGGAAATACACCTCTTACGAGTTTTAATTGGGAATTGTTTCTTCTTTATCATTTGGCCTAAAAGTCCTAAAATGCTTTGGGTTCATCATGTTGGGTTTTTTGAGAAGCTAACCCAGGCAGCAGGTAACTTTTCTGAAAAAGTGAATTATAAAGGGAGCAATTTTCCAGTAAAGAATAGGCATGACAGAACATTTTCTGCAGGTACTAGTTGCTTCATCATGTACTAGTGGCTAAATTGGGTATTTGCTTCATCATGTACTAGTGGCTGAATTGGGTATTTTTGATCAATTAGATTTTACGTCGTGTTTTAGCAATTCTTGGCAACAAGTACAAAACATGGCTGAAGAAATGGGTGAAAAATCAAAGTTTTAAAAAGTCCAGGAATGGTTCATTTCAAGACATCAGGCTCAGCAAATTTACTTTGTGTTGTTCTATTCCACTTTGACTTTGTAATTTTGTTCTAAAAAAATTTGCATAAATTGCAATTTACACTGAGAAAGGCAAGAATCACATTGAGCCAGACCCCTGATCTTTTTCCCCCAGGATTGTCGGAAAGGAGCAGTTTCTCTAACCGCTCTTTGTTCCCCCATTTTTTTTTTTTTTTGTTTTCTTACTTGCTTTTCTGTTTTTGCTTTTCACTCTGAGTTGGGAGCTTTGTTCAGACAGACCTTCCCTTGTGAATGGTTTCAGTTTCAACAAATTGCCATTCTATGACACCCCGCCAAATAAGTACCTTGGAAAATTCCCAACCACCTCTAGTCTGTACGCTGGAGCACATTTCATTTCCAAATCCTCGGCTAGCCATGGACCAAACCCTCCGTGGGCGTAGCTCCCTTGACTCCAGGGCATCCCCTCTGCAAGGGCGCTTGGCCCCACATTACAGGGAGGCAATTTGTATCAGAGTGCGGTCATAGTGAAGGTGAGATACAGACTCAGTTTAAAGCTTTGGAGGGTGTTATTCAACAATTTTGACAAGAACAGAGTAATGCTATTGTGTCTGGTTTTGATTTAGAGCTAGTTGCAACGCCACATTTAAAAAATTAAAATTACTCCTATTTTGTAGGGGTTGGAAAGGTTGATTTTCTATTTTTTGAAGGTTAAATGCAGGCAATTCTCTCAACGTTATGGCTTTATCATCTTCAGATAGAGAATCCTGCTATATTTAACAGTGTTTGCAGAAATCCAAAGTGACTCATTTTTAAAAAGAAAAAGTACTGATAATGCCAATGTTTTGTAAAAAATGTCATTTTCCAGAAAGGAGTCTTTTCCAATGATAACACACAGTGAAAAAAATATTTTTTTTTTTTTTCACTAAAGAAAATAAGATGAACTTTTTTATTTCCACTAGGTGTAAAAATAAATCTATAATTAAAGTGCAGAAGATACATAATGAGAAGCAGAAGCATTAGGTGCAGACGGACTCGGTTAGACAACCCACTTTAATTCTGTATTTGCACATTATGCACCTCTTGATGACTGATTTTACTCAGATCCCCTGAACACAATCCTTGACTTAATTTTTCCTCTTTAAATTTACAGCGGAACAGCTTACACAAAAATTTTGAACCAGTTTTGACTGTATTTTTTTTTGTGTGTCTTACCTCACATGGTTTCTATGGCCTATAAGAATAATAAAAATAATAAAAACAATGTTAAAGCTACGCCTGGAGAAGCTTTGCTTCAGCAGTCTACCAATGTCAAAATACCATTTTTAGCAGTTCTCATTCCCTGTCACGTGGCTGAAGATTTTTGCTTCATGCCTTTCTGGTTAGAGATGTCTTGTTTGAGAATTTTATTTCATGCATGTCATAGAACAAGTATGTTCTTTATGACATTTATGAATGTGACCAGTCTGGGAACATGCTGTCTGTCTGGTCGGGTTTAAGCCAAAATTTAAGTCATTGTAACTAGAATTTCCAATTTTGGTGGTAGCTGATACATCAGCTGGGGTCAATAAATTGGCAAAGTCATCTTTTATAGTATGAAAAGGTAACTTGTCTTCTGCCTTATGAGAGTTGTCAGGGCGAGGTTTTAATTATCTGAGATATTAATCAGAAATACTCCTTCTACCTTCCCCTGCCTTTTCTTTTCATTAAGTTAGTCCTATAAAATTTACATTAACAACTCTAGGATTAAAGCAAAAAAAATGCATCTCCATTCTGAATGCCTGTCACGGAAATCAGTTTTGTCCTGAAGTGCAGGAATCAAGCCTGTAGCATCAAAACATCAAAGAATTACGGGTTTATGTTGTATTAAGCCTGCCTGTCTTATTTCAGCTACTCTAACACTCTGAAATACATGATTGAGAGCTGTTAACTCCCAACGATACGCTCCTGGCAAGCAGACTTGAGGTTTTTTTAATATTTTATTTTAATTATTTTTAGTTTATAGCTCAGCAACTCGACCGACCCAGGGGAACACTTAAACTAAATTTGATAGATGTCAAGTTAGAAAAAATAAAGACAGCAGTGTTCTTTCTCCCTGCAATTACAAATGTTTGCTGGAGACTTTTCTGACAGTATTAAGCATAGCGGAGACCTGGGGAGAGCAGAGAGGGACGGCGTACCCGTTCGCTGAGGTCAGTTTGGCTGATGTTCTTCAGAACCTGGAAGGGGAGGAGGACTAGGACACCTACCAGTAGCAGTTGCTCCTAACTCCAAATACAGTGGGTTGGTTTTTTTTTTCCCTTTTGCCTGAGTCCTGATGCATCTTGCATCAACTGGAGGAGCTGAAAAGAGAGTGCTTGTTTTTTTCGTCTGACATTTGGAGCTGGGGGATCTGTGAGATGCCCCATAGATGGGTTGAAAAACCCCCAACAAAAACAAAAAAAATGGAGCTTAACGAGCTGCAAAGAAGCGAGGAAATGCTCCAGGAAAATATGCAAAAGCCTGCTTTTGACAGTCTACCTGAAAAACAAATATCAGAACATTAAAAAAAAAAAAAAAAAAAAATTACTCTTTTCTAGTCCATTCTTTTTTTGTCTTGTAAACCAAAATATATGAAGATACTGTAAAATACACTGATGCAATCAGTGAGAAAGAGGGAAAAACTAATCTTCACAAAGTTCTATAGAAATTATTCAGAGGGGAAAAATTTTGCATATCTCCAGTATAATATGCTGGCTAGCTGCATCAGGGAAAAGGAATGGGCTTTCCAGTCTTTTATCATTAGATCACTGGCTCAAATCTCTCCTAGGGCTTTCGTCCAAAACTCAGTGAAATCAGTGAGAGTCTCATTACTCTGAACCAATAAGCAGGTACACAACTAACAGAAATTATTAGAAAAAATATTGAATTTTCATATGTTATTTTGAAAATGTTCAGAGCTTTCTTTCAACTGGCATAAGGGGAGAAAAGTCATAATGGGCTGATCTTTCCATATTTCTTTTCAATATTTGTTTTTGGGTGATCCCTACTCCTGTAGATTTACTTCTTACATTTTACCAGTTGAAAAGAGGGGGAGGCACAGGCTGGGAACAAATAACTCATGCAGACCAAGAATTATGTTTGTTTTGAAGGTTCGAAACCAAACCTTTTTTGCTGCTTTTCTTTTTATAATGAAAAACTCAGAATTATTATGTATGGGAGTGGTTCGTCTTCCCCATTGAAAGAAAAGGCTGAATAAGAAATGCTGCACAAACTGATATCATATGAAGGTGTTTCATGGTTCATGTGAATTACTCTGATGCTGGCCCAATTTGGTGAATTTTCCGAGTGAGACAGTATTGACAGAGGGGTGCCCACAGCACAAAGCTCAACATCAAAAATGCCCTGAATCCTACATTTTTTTAAGCATAAAACCTGGACTACATTTTCCTACTGGAGATGTCCTTTCCAGAGTAAGGACCAAGGGTAGTACTACACTTGCTTGTGATTTAGAATGGTATCACTATCTATTTTCCAGTATTATTAATTAATTATAAGGTAAGCCCTTTACTGAATGGACAAGTATTTTTATAACCCTCTGAAGAACATATACTTAAAGTGAAATAAAAGCTGATTTATTTCTACAACCATAGAGGGCAAGAGTATTCCCTCCATATTTTCCTTCCCAGCTTTCAGACAAATAAATCAACACACACATACACACGTATATGTATTTACAATACTTGGTAACAAAAAAAAGTTGAGGTCATCTGAATTATTTCATAATCAGGCAGGTAAAGTGGCTTAGCAGATTATGAAACCACGCCGCTGCCAAATTGTTCCATGATGATAATTATTTGCTTCTGTCCTTTAATTCTGGGTGGGCAACACTGCTTTTCCTCTGTCCACTGGAAAAAAAAGCAGGATGGCTCTCCCTATGGTTTTTGGCTTGACTGCACACATCTGGGTTTTGTATCAAAAGAAATAAATATCAGACCTAATTAATCCTCCGAGGCTGCTGGGTACTGACTCCTGAGCAACACAGACTTTAATTACGGTTTCAACCAGGCATAGTGATGGAGCCAGTTGTAGAAGTCTGACTGTTGATTTAATGCAGTATATCATGTCTAAAAGTATCTGGAACAACATTGATTTACATCAGCTGAATATTTGGCTCATTTGAGACTCTCTGGGGAAGTAGAGAGGAGATACCTATATACATACATACACCCTAATTTGTTCCGATGCGGTGTGTAGCAAACTGCATTGCAAAATGCTTAAGAAATCCAGGGAACTTTTTACAACCGCAGTTTACTGAGATGAAAATGTTGAAATTGCTTAATTGGGAAAAAATAATGTGATTATATATTCTTTCAAGAAATGCAAACTACTTGATTTACAAGTCCTTTATAAAAGGTTTTTTATAACTGATAACACATGTAATGATTCTGCCAGAAGATAAAGTTCCTATACTTCAGACAAAGAAGGATCTAGACGGCAGTATTCTGATTAGTTTTACATCTTTTCTAATTCAGCTAATTTAAAGATAAACTTGAGGGATTTAGTCGAACAGCAATAAAACTTGTTGGGAATGGGGTCTGTTATATGTTTTACAATTCAAAAGCTGTCTCTCTGTCTCTCTTTTACTCTCCCCCTCCTTTTTTTTTT